>CAHIKZ030000250.1:560000-862500 GCA_903632075.3 Acanthosepion pharaonis | reverse complement strand
TGTAAGTGTTTTTTTTAATTTTTTCATATTTCTATTGTGTATTCAAACAGTAAATAATAACAAATATTTTTGTATAAATTTAAAAATCTGATCAGTATTATTCAAGGTATGTTAGAGGAAATGAGTTGTACCTTGACTTAAATATTGATTCACATTATACTTATCTATATGGTGTAGGATTTGGAATGAATAAGAAATTTATGTAATGATGACAATGGGATGTCTCACACTTTTGAAAACAAGCTGACATGTTACTTTTCTTCATTCAATGCTGCATGCATTTTGTTTTTATGTGTATGTTGAGGCATCTGGGGACTACAGTCCAGTTTAATTGTGCATTATACAGTGACAAGAAGAATAAATAACTGTATTGATAAAAATGCACAAAACTTATATAATGTTAATTATATTGTAATAATTTTGGTTTTATTCAAAAGAAGATAGATTAGAAAAGATGAAGTTTATTTATATCCAATGAACAGAACTGGATAATTTTATTTTTGAAAAGTTGTTTACATTGCAAATGCAGTTTACATGTAAAAATAACATAAGAAAATATTTTGATGTGTACAACAGCTTTAATTTAAAAGCATCATTCAAAAAGTTCTAAGCCTCACCCAGAAGGAGTTGGAGAAACAAGACAGTTTTTCACCATTTTTCAATATAGTCTCCCTTGTTCGAGAAAACGGGGCGGAAAAAAACAACTTCATGCGACCCTGAATCGAATGCCTTCTTGCGACCCTGAATCGAATGCCTTCTTGCGACCCTGAATCGAACGCCTTCTTGTGACACAAAAACGAACGCCTTGTTGCAAACGAACACTTTACGACAACAAACGAGCAAAACGACACCCAAGACTGCAGCCGATGGACGACCGACCGCAACGGCTTTTGTTTCCCAAGAAAAGACACCAAACGACTCGCACATCTTCTTCTTGTAGTCATCGGTCGAGTCCATTATGGTACTCCAAGGTGTGCCCAGCGACAACACACACACACGCAGTTCAAGGACGGTTCTGTGCATGCTCGTTATACTCCTCCCTGAACTCTAGATCACACAAATGGCAATGTGGGGTAGGCCGTTTCTGCCTGGTGCTCCGTCTTAGTGGTATGGTCTCAAGCGCTTCCTCAGTGGTGCTCTCTTCAGACGTCTTGCTGACCTCATCCCGCATAGGTTCATCAGGCGCGCTACTCTCTGAGGTGTGCTCTTCCTGTGATTTTATATATACCATCGGGGCTTCATCATCATCATCAGAAGAAGAACTAACGTGGTTGCTGACGGAATAATCCTTCCCGCACGCTGGACGCACATCTTTTATGTGGCGCGGTATTCCATCAACAGAGACTGAGTGTGGGCTATTAATTTGTGTCACCGTACCCTTGTTGAACTGTGTCGTACACCTTCCGTGCGGATTTTTCACCCAGACAGTCTCTCCTACCGTATAAGGATTGGCAACTGTGTAAATCACGCACCAAAGCTGCGTCGATACCCTTAATCTCGGACCCTGTAAGTGTAGGTTTGCAATTTGCGGTGCAGTTGAAGCTGTTTTATTGTCCTTTGGGGTAACATTGTGCCAATATACAGCTTCCAAAACTGAACACTGTGTTCTCGTCGCGATGCACTTTATTGTACAATGGGATCTCTCAACTATCCCATTCCCCGATGGTACGTGGACACAGTGAAATCGTATTTGTACATTCCACATCTTTGCAAATGCGGCAAACCTCTCTCCACAAAACGCTGCGCCATTACCTGTAAACAGCTCAACCGGCGGCCCTCTTTCACAAAACACCACTTCCAGCTCCTTGATGATGCTAGCAGTCTTGGTGGTGCAAGGGCTTCCAAATGGCAAAACGACTGGGGCCGCAGTCTATCAGCGTCAGGTATAGTTGATGTCCGAAATGGGTTACATCCATTGCAACCCTGTGCCAATTTTCTGCGACATCAAGCCTGCCTGGTTTCCAACGCACTGGGGCCAGGTCGATTGACTGGCATTCCTTGCATCCCCTAACCACCGCTCGCACCTCAGCTTTTGTTACTCTTGAGTTGATCAACTTCACAAAATAGTGTTCTCTTCACACCGGGATGTCCGCTGGATTGATGAATGGCTCGTACTTGAGCAACATCTCGCTCTTCAGCCACAGCGCATATAGGTTTTCTGGGTTCCGTTATTTTGCGCATTTCATTTAACCATCACTGCGGTACTCTAGTAAATTGGTTGGCTCGATTGTTGCATGATTTGACAAGCTCTACATCAATGTCCAGCTTGTATTCTAAGGCCAACTCTTGGAGTGTGGCTAGCCGACATTTGATTAGCATCTCGGAGGCTGCCTTGGTGCGCACTCTCGTTCGTCCGGACAGTGTGTCAGCTACCCAGCGATGCACACATGCTGAGTCTGTCTGTAAATGAATGGTTTTGGCTTTCCATTGTAATGCAAGGTTGACACCTCACAACACAGCATCGAGCTCAGCCAAGTTGCTGTGCTTGTCTTTGTGCACCGGTCGGAACCAGTTTGCGTCTTCTGCCACGGCGCCATTGCTCTCCACAACCACACCGGTGGCTAAGGAGCTTGCATCTACCCACACGGTTACATTTTGCTCACTTATGCACCAGTCACCTTTCACTGGATCGTCCTGGGATAGTCTCTTAAAAATGTCGTTGATCATCTGGGCTAGAAAAGGGTCCTGCACTTCATCATCCCATCCAGTGGTAAGTGTTTGCCCTCTGCTCCACAAATGCCGTGGTGACACGTAACCAACCGCATACAGGAAAATGACCAGTCAACTTCCCGCACAGCGAGAAGACAATTCAGCAGGTAAGTTTATCGGAGACTACTGGAAGTTCACATCCACGATGCCATCGCAGTTTTCCTTGCTCCTTCCAGACATGCAATCCCAACATGCGTGTGCCAATTCTTAGCCGCTCCGGGGTCTTACTTGACAGACCAAACTGCTCCAAATGTTCCTTGACACAGACCACAGAACACACACTCTCATTAACAAAAACGTTGTCAATATAAGAGGAGGAGGCTGCATTGACGATCTCGTCCTGGCTCAAGACGGTATTAACAATAGCCCACATGATTAAAGGGGCAACATTGAGCCCAAATCCTAAGCGGGTTAGACAATACCTTTGTCCCTTAATCTCCACTGTTTGGAATGGCCAAAGGGACTTGTCGATGTGTACCTGCAGATAGGACCAGCGTAGGTCCAGCATGTCAGCATTTGGTCCTTGCTGACGCCTTTCCCGTAACTTTTGCGAACAAACATCTGCATTGGCCGCGTATACGTCAACGTACTCATTGAGTTCCCAATAGTCCATAACGGACCGAACCTTCTGTTTGTTTTCCTGCAGAATGGCCATGAGGGGGATTAAACCCTTTGGGGGTCCAAGTTCCTCCTCTGGGTAAGGAAGCAGCCAGCCGTTATGTATCCAAATCTGGAGTTCCCGATCATATCCTCCCGAATTTGTGTGGGAGCTGGATATTCTGTCAGTCTATTTCTTAATGTACCCGGAGGTTGGTTGCCAGCCCATTTCCAAGATGCGGTCCACCTCTGAGTGGTCTCATCGAATTCTACTTTAAAGTCGGGCTCAGTAATGGTGATGGCAGCAATGACTGGTTCGACACACTGCGGAAACTTCACCTCACCGGTGCCAGTTACAGATATTCCTCCCAACTGTTTGATGGCGTCTAGTCTGAGCAGGAAGTCAAATCCAAGCAGGTCTCCGTCCACGACTAGGGCTACCATAGCGATGGATGGCTTTGCACCAACGCTAACTTGTACCACTCCAATTCCACAGCAGTCAAGTGCGCCTCCGTCTACTGTAAGCGTGCGTGTTGATTTTCTTGTCCATGCACGACAACATGACTTGCGGACTAGTGACTGTGTGCATCCTGTATCCACCAGAGCTATACGTTGTATTCCATTTATATGAACTGTCACTACAGGCAATGCGCCATTTACAAGGGTTTTGGGGAGGAGATTGGCGCTGAATTCTCGCCCCCTTGCCCATTTCCTAGACAGCACCGAGTAATGTGCCCTTGCCGATGACATCGATAGCAAGTGATGGTCCATCGGTGCTTGGTACCAGCACCTTTGGATGGTTCACGACCCAGGAGACAATCGCTCGCCCTATGATTGGGTCCATCACATTTATAGCACCTTGTGTGCACATCTGTTTCCTTCAACTGTGCAGCCACTGCGGCCTGCTCCGTAGGACCAGTGCACTTCTTCAAAATAGTGCGAGCTCGTGTCAACACATGTGACAAATCCAGATCTTCCATCTGGGATGACGCTCTTAAAAGCTCCTCTGCATGCTCAGGCAATCCAGCAACGAATGTCCACTGCAAACACTTTTCTGATACGCCATCAAACAGAACTGCGAGTCTGCGCAGTTCTGCCTTTTTGACATCGACCATCTCCCCTGGCTGAAGGCGACGTACTGCAAACTGCTTCCACACGGAGAATGGATCTAAGGCGAAAGCTGTGTATAACGCTTTCTTAACACAATTGAAGTCTGCATGCTTCTCCTCACTCAATTGCTGGTAAACAGCATATGTGCCACTTGACAAACGCATTGGGATAACACACTCGATTCGCTTGCTTCACACGGCTCAACTGACATATTAGTTCCGCCTTCTCCAACCATTCCACTACCGACTGTCCAGAATCGCTTCCATCGAACAGTGGTATCAGCTTCGGGTCGAATGCCATAATGCCGAAATAGCTTGTGCGAGAAACGGGGGGGGAAAAAAAAAACAACTTCTGGCGACACAAAATCGAACGCCTACTTGCGACCCTGAATCAAACGCCTACTTGCGACCCTGAATCGAACGCCGTCTTGCGGCCCTGAAACGAACACCTTCTTGCGAACCTGAAACGAATGCGACACAAAAACGAATGCCTTCTTGCGACACAAAAACGAATGCCTTCTTGCGACACAAAAACGAACGCCTTCTTGTGAATGAACACTTTACGACAGCAATCAAGCAAAATGGCACCCAAGACTGTTGCCGACGGACGACCAACCGCAACGGCTTTTGTCGCCCAAGAAAAGACATCAAACGACTCGCGCGTCTTCTTCTTGTAGTCCTCGGTCGAGTCCATTATGGTACTCAAAGGTGTGCCCGGCGACAACACACACACGCAGTTCGAGGACGTTTCCGCGCATGCTCGTTACATCCCTTACATCAATGCACTTGGTTCAGCAATGCTTAAGCATCACAGAAGTGGTGTCCTGGTCCTCCAAAAACTCCTCCACAGCACATACGATCTCATCTTTGTTTCCAAGATGATGACCACACAAGTGGGATTTGAGTTTAGAAAACAGGAAGTCAGATGGAGCTAAATCTGGTGAGTAAGAGGGATGGGGTAGCAATTCAAAGCTACAGTTGGCTGTTACAGCTACTGCAACCTGAGCAGTGTGAATGTGCACGTTATCCTGCAACAAGAGCACACCTCCTTTAGCTTCCCTCTGCATTTCAGTTTGATTGCTCTTTTCAGTTGTCTTAATTCTGATGCATAGTACTGTCCATTAATAGTTTTTCCTTTTCCAGATAGTTTATCATGATAAACGCCTTCAAAATAAAAAAAAAAATCAGAAATCATCACCTTGCCAACAGATGCTGCCTGCTTGAACTTCTTCAGGGGTGGAGAACCATAGTGTTTCCACTGTTAGCATTGAATCTTTGATTCAGGTTCACAAGTTGTCCTGGAAATGTCAACCTGTTCAGCTTCTTCTCTGGTGTCAGCATTCTTGGGACCCATCTTGCAAACATCTTGCTCATCCCCAAGATCTCAGTTAAAACACTATGGACTGAAACAAAACTAATGCATATAGACTCATCTATCTGCTGGATAGTAAATCATCTGTCATCCAAAACCAAATGGTGAATGGCATCAATTTGTTCATCAGTGGTTGAGTATTTTGGATGAACTGACTGATGGTCATCATGAATTCTACAGCCCACTTCTTCATTGTTGCAGAGAATGGGAATTCCTCAGTACCATGTCCTCATGGACTTCATTGATGTCATACCTTTCTTCTGCAGATACTTTACGACTACTCTACCTTCTGTTTTGTCCATTTTTAGATTTGTCGCACACCTCTCAACTTTGTAAAAGCCTTACCTGTGCAGAAATTAAGATAGAAATCTGAATCAGTTTTTCTAGTTTTATTAGAGGTAGTAGTGTGTTGCCACAACAAAAATGTTCAGCTATGCCTCTTTGTTGGTGAGGCTTAGAACTTTTTGAACATCCCTTGTATGGTTTTCAATAACATTTTTAGTATGGATGATTTTATTTAGGAATATTTATGAATGAATTCATAGAAATAAAATTTTGTAAGAGAATCATACCCCTCTTTATTTATGACATCTTGACTAAACGCCAAAAAGATGCTTTGATTCTAAAACTATTAAAGATACAGATCTAATATTTGAGATTCATCAAAAAGTTTGATCAAGTAACATCAGTGAATTTTCCTAGATTTTTCTGAGAGGTAGATTTGAGATGCAATGACCCATATATCTGGCTCTCTACTTGATTTTGAGCATGACCATTTCTTTAATCATTGTTTGGCTTTTTCAGTAGTTCTCAGCTGGCTTTCTAGATTTACATTTGTTTTGGCAACAATAGATAAATGCAACAAATAAATTTGTTTTTATTGCTGAGTGAAATTTTTCTGCTGTAGGAATGAAGATGACTTTGACATTAAATGTTGCATATAGAGCATTATGCTAGTTTTAGCTTCTGGTTAATTTCAGACAATCTCACTTGTCCATTCTGGATATGCTGCTTTTTATGGTTAACAAGATCTGTTCTGGAGAGAAGAACCAAACTACACACTGGACAAATATATATTGGAGTAAATTTTGGGTCAGAAATGTTCTTTATTTTTCTGGCATTCCTTCTCATTCTCAGAGACCTGAAAATTGAACATGAACAAGATGCCATCATTCTAAAACTAAATAATTGAAATCTGCAGAATTTAGTTTTAATAACAGCATGTTATATTGTATGCAGTCTTTATATAACTTTTTAGCTTATTAGGTGGACATTCACTAGAGACCAGCTCTCCTTGGATGATTTTCTTTGGTAGTCTACTGTCATTCATTTGTATCATATGCTCAGTCCAGTGTAATTGATTTTTCATTACTATTTATTTTATGCTAGTTGATCCAAATATCCCTAATATTCTGGTGTCTGGGGTGAATGAGTTCCATTTGATATTGAGTATCCAATGAAGGCAGTTTTGAAAATGTTACCATATTGTCTATACATAGTCCATGTTCCTGATGAATAAAGCAGGGTTGTTAAAGCACATGATCTGTATACATTGATTTTTGAGTGGAAACCAGAATATCACCATTCCAGCTTACCAAAAGCGACATATTGCTTTATAAATTCTTTCATACATTTCTTCGTCTAAAGACCCATCTTTAAAAAGAGTGCTATCAAAATGCACAAGAGAGTTAACTAGTCACTGTACATTAACAAATATATTTGGTTCTTCATATACTGCACCTAGTACTGGGCAATACATCACTTTTGTCTTTGTTAAACTTATTGTGAGACTAAAAGTATTACATGTGTCAGAAAATATATCCATAACTTGTTGCATATCCTGCTCTGAGTAGATGACAGTCATACTGTTCTCCTTTGAAGTTTGCGGATGATACATGCATAAAATGATTGCAAACTCTGAATGTGCAAATAACTTATAACCTATTCAAAATTCACTAGCATTTAAAATTTCCTAAAATAGATAAAGGTGGGGGGCACTCAGTATCGATAAATCACCTGTATGCATGATTAATTATTTATTATATATTTATTTATTTTTTTCAATATTTGTAAAGTAAGAATAAAGAAATATCATAAAAAATTTTAAGTGTAGAAAATTATAGTCCACCACTTAAATAAATTTCTCAACAAATTTCATTGGCATACTTACAAGAAAACAATGCCTTATGAAAAAGCAAAATAAAAAAAAAACATTGCTAGAAAAAAATGATTAAAAAAAATTGCAAACTTTGTAAATTTTATCTAGATGTCAATTTCAGGTAATTGACATGTAGATAATTAATTAGCCAACTCTTATTTTAGCATTCTAAATAATTTAACATATTTTCTCATTTGTGAAATTATTTTGATAAAAATACCAATAAAAATACTAATTAAAAAAAAATTATGATGTTAAATTCAGTCCATATAATTTTTCTGTTGAAATGAAATCTTTTGTGTTTAATGCTTATATGAGAACAAATGTAGAAATAAAAATTCATGTGTATTCCCTGTTTTAATGATTATTACAGAAAATATCTTGCAGTAATTTCTTTTTTAAAATCAAATGAAACACTTGAAAACCAAAAATAAAATAAAATTTGATTAGCTAATCTGTAGAATCTACATTTTTCTACATTGTGGCACAATTACAGAGTGTCCTCTTTCTCCAAATAATGCCATAGAAATATAAAGAAATAAGCGAATTCATAAAAATATTGATATTTATTTATGATTTTTTTCCAGTCATTATACTTATTCATGGGTAGAAGAAGTTAAGAGAACTGGAGTCTTTGGGGTTTCTGTTTTCTTTTGGAATATACATTGAAATTTCTGTATGCTTTTTTTCCCTCTTCATCTCTTAAAATATTTTTATAAACTGAAAGTTCTTCCTCCACCTGTCTTTTCACTTTTAATGAATTGATGGGTCAAATGTCATATAAATAATTTAGCCCAACAATTACTCTTCATAATCCTTCTGAAATTTTATCAGAGATAGATTTATCAGCTGGACATCCAGTACACTGGCAACAGTGCTTTATTCTTAATCTTTAAAGGTTGGGGATGTGTAGCTTTATAAATTAAGGGCTGCCTTGGTCATATATCCAGTTGCATTCACACATAGTAGCATTGTCACCTTTTCTCATCTTATAGCCTGATGCTTTTTCTTCTTCTTGTGTAATGTAAGTCCTTTGAGGCTTTTTATTCCAAAAATGTACCATTTCATTAGTGTTGAACACCTCTGTTCAGGTAAATAACATTTCTCAATTATTTTCTGCAGAATTTCAGGAAATTCTTGTGCTGCTTTTTGATTGGTGGATGCTGCCTCTCCCATTATTTTGACATTTTATAGGCCAAACCTTATCTTAAATTTATCAAACCAATCTTTGCTGGCCTGGAAGTCTATAGAATTCATGCTTGTTCCTTTGCCACTATTTAAATGCTTAAAAGAAGTATGAAAGGATTTTGCCCTTTTCCTTATTATAACAGAGTCTGTTGGGATGTTTTTCTTATGAAAGTCCTGCACCTATAAAAAGTAGCTGTTTCAGCCTGAGACAAAAACAGTTCATGTGTATAATGCAATTTCTTTGTATCTGCTGGTGTTGCTGCAGAAACAGTTTCACAGATATGCTCTTCTTTTCTTCAAATATAGCACACAGTTGACTGAGTCTCTGGAATTGAAATGGGACATAGGTGACAAGCTTGTCAAGAAGAATTCTGGTGAAAACTTTACTTGTTAAACTCAGCAAAGAAACACCTAGAGAATCATTGCAATTGGATTTATATCCTTTGACATTGAAGGTTGATGCTAAAATAGTATCAACATAATTTTGTGGAAACCCTCCTCCATTCTGAACTTGAACTATAAAATTCATGATAGCATCAAGTAGAGCATCTCCACCATGATGCAAAACCTTGACTGGGATTCTGTCTTTTCCAGGTACTTTATTGCAACTTTTCAAAGTATTTTCAACTTCCTCCCTTATCAGTATATGTGCCATCACCCAGTTATTTTCATTTTGTGGCAAATCATTAATAGTATCATGATTCTTTAAGCAATGTGTTCCCATCTGAAATTTTACATAAAGTAAGTTACATTCATATTGTAAAGAGTTAGGGAACAAAGTTCACATGGATCACACAAACATTAATGGACAGGGACTTTTAATATTAATAAATTCATTTTTTGTATGGCCTGAAGTAATTCATGTCCAACAAAAAAAGTTCTGTCTTATTTCATTATTGTCCTCATCTTTGTTGTTGTAATGGAGTCCCCAGAACTTTGGTACTGACAATGTGCCAGAGTTTTGTGGTAAAGAACTCTATTCATAATAGGATGTAGGCCTTACAGGACCCCTTCATATCACCCTCAACCAAATGATACAGAAAATGGCTTCATCAGCACTGATGGGAAGATAAATCAGAGATCCCCTAACAATCATGTTCTATAAATGAAGAAATGTGGTACAAAAAGACTAAGGAGCCAAATCCAAAAAAGGCAATTTTTCTAAGGAAAAAAGGCATTATATAACCATATTAGAAAAACAAGGAAGCTCCTGAGAGGCAGTTGTAGAAATGGATGAACAAATGTCAAAGATCATAAAGAACAGCAAACATAATAAAATTAATCAGCCTATGCTTATATATATGGAAACAGGAAAATGAGGGGAATGAAAATCTAGATCTCCGAAATGGTTATGAAATTTCTGATGAAGATCAATTGAGGGAAGATAGCCATGAATATAAAAGAGTGTGAGACAGATCAAGGTCTCTCAGAAATAAAAATAAGGTAAGATTTATGGAAGGAACAAGGAAATCCCAAAAATGGGACAGCACATTGAAGTAAAAAATCATTGAAAGGCACATCCCCCATTTCAAGGAGATGTAATGATAACATAAATATAAGAGTTAGCTCATTTGCATATGTATGAAAGATACACTATATAAACTAGTTGTCATAAGAGGGAGGAATTTTGGCTAGTGATAGTGTGTAACTTGCAAATACTATTACTACTACATACGAGAAGTAACAGAATAAACAACTGTATTTAGATTTCAGTTAATATATATTTTAAAAAGGTCTTTTTGGAGGAATTGTTTCTGACAGTTCATTTGGAAGAAAGAAATTCTGAAAATAAATTGCTCTACAAAACCACATCAATATTAGAACAATCACTATAAAAAGAAATATTTTCTTCTAATTCAAAAGAGAGCTCTACTTTTACAAAAAATAGGCTCTTAGACAAATGATAAAATTTCTTACAAAAACCCTTTCCCGGCATAGACATGTATAAACGTTTTTACCGATAGTGTCATTTTCAGATATGGACGAATAAACAAGTCCAAAGCATAACATTCAGAAACCAGCTACAGATGTATATATAAATACATCTGTCAATATTGATTCTTTTTATGTAGATACCTCCAAAAATTCATTATACCTAAGGTTTAAATGTATTTTTCATAAAGGAAAAATCTGTTTTAAAGCTTTTCCCTAGTTTCAATTGAAAGCTAAAGGATTAAATTTTCTAATTCTGGAAAAAAGAAATACTGTGGAGTATTTCAAATAGAAATTTGAATGATTTTTAGTTGATTCTTCCGAAAAACCAATTGAAATGGCCAATTTTAAAACTAAACTTATTTTTTTGTTTTTGAAAATCCTGCTAAAATAAAATATACATTTCTGAAACGTTGCTCTTGTAAAATTAGCAAATTCAAAGTTAAATTAATCTGTTCTGAAACAAATATCACTTACTTATAGCATAAAATTTTCTAGACAAACATTTCTTGACCTTGGGGTCTTGTTATGTCTCCATCAATAATTTGATGGCTAGTATGGTGCACCAGAATTGACATAATTTTATGAATTCTAAGTAAGAATGTTTTTTTTTTTTTGTTTCTTATAATTAAAATAATATAAAAATTTCTTACATTATTGAGTTACCTCTATAATGGTATTTCATTATTTAATAGCTAAGATAATGATAAATAATTTTATTAATTATTAATATTACATTAAGTTATTACATTTTTAATTTAATAACAGGTAATAATTAATAAAATTATTATATTAATAATTAAATTATCTTACTCAGTTATTGTTTAAATTGATAAATGAGATAATTTTATTATCTCAATTTAATTTTTAATTTAATAACTGAGAGTTAGATAATTTAATAACTACCTTACTCTCAATTATTAAATTTTTAAATTGATAACCAAGATAACATAATAATTTTAATTATATTATCTCAGTTATTAAATTAAAAATTAAATTATTAACTCACTCTCAGTTATTAAATTTTTAACCGAGATAATATATTTATATTCTTTATTATTAATTGCTATACTTTGATGGTTATGAATTGTTAGTTATTTTATTTAACTTGCAAAAAAGAAAAGAAACTTAAAATAAATTAAAAAAAATTATTAAATTATTTTTCATAACTAAATAAATAACTAATAAATAAAACAAATTATGCTTGACACACACTATGAAAAGTATATACTATAAAGTAAGATGAATATATAGTAAAATTAAAAATATTTAGTGAAACAGGAAAAAATCTTTAGAAATCTTCCCTTCAAGATTTAAAAAAAAAGCGTGTTGAAATGTAGGGACGATGAAACACGGAAGTGAAATGATACTATTGCTTGCAGGTGAAAACCTTTATGTTGAGGAGTTTTCTCTAATGGAGACAAGCCTTGAAAGACGTGACCTTTTAACCATAATCACTTATGATACACCATACTAAAAAAAATATAACAGTCTGATGCACAAAAAAAAATATCTTTTAATTATGGTAAAAAGTTTTTGGAGTATTAAGATTTTAGTTTTTGCTTAGTAAATATAGTCTTCAATTAATAACTTAATAAACTATCTTGTACTCTGTTTGGAAGAATTTTAAAACATTTTTTAAACTTAAAGAAAAGTGAAAACAATTTTTGAAAAATTAAAGAAAAATGCAAACAATCCTTGTAAAAATTAATTATTCATCGAAAAAATTTTTTTCTTCAGACAATAATTTCCTTAATGTATATTATTCATAAAAACAAATAAAAGCCTATCTAATTAGATAGTTTTATTTCAGTTTTTATTTTACGATTTGGAGCAGATTTTTAAAAAGTTGGAAGTAGTTGTGAAAAAAAAAATTGATTTACTTTCTCCAAGGAGTCCTGTTTATAAGTAATATAAAACAATTTGTGAATTGTTTGAAATTCTAGAAAATTTCATAAAATTAAGTTATGGTGAGATAATAGATGTAAAAAAAAAAAAAAATTTTTTTTACCAAGATTTTCTAAAAAATAAAAATTTCAAATAAATTCATTCATTTTTTAATAAGACCTGAAAATTTCATGAAAATCAGACAATTATTTGATTTTTGCAAGAATTTCCAAATTAATATGTTTTACACTGGAAACTGCTGCACTAAAAATGTTCATTACCACAAATGTCACAAAGTCGACCCCTACAAAAAAACAAAATTTTTGAGTCAAATTTAGAATGTGTTAGAAAGGAGGAAAAAATTATTAAAAATAATTTTAAAATATCTTGTTCCTTGTATCCTCTTAATAATAACATAAACATTTTGAGGTTAAAACATTGTTTTTTTTTTTTAAGCGAATTATTGGAGGTACCTATTTTTATGCCCTTCTGAGCTTGAAACAAGATCAGTTGTTAACTCATACATCTGGTAGAGGTGTTAGCCACCATTCGGGTACTTCAAGGTGTCCCAGTTTCTTAGTATATTAAAAACAAATAAAGAAATTTGTTTAAAAATGAAACGTTTTTCCCCAAATAATTGGAGTGGAAGGAGTAAAAAGTACCAGGTTTCATTGCAAAAAAGTGCCTAGAAAGTGAGAAACTCTTCTAGACTTTCATAAAAAAAAAAAAAAAGTTCTTAAAGAACCAAGTAAATTTATTTAAAAAAATGTTTGGTTTTATTTCGGAATCCATTTTGCGGAATTTGTCTTCTAATTTGAAATCGTCTGCTTTGAAATACTCTATGCTAGATTGATGATCAAATGGGAGCAACTCAGGAAAAAAAATTCTCTTGTTTAAAAGATGTTTGTTGGCAAAGCTGGTTTTTCTCTACAAAAAATAAAGAAAAAAATAAACGAGAAAAGACGTTGCCCAGGACGATAAACTTGTAATAGCTTCCCTTCTCCAGAAAAAAAAAGGGTGGAAGTAAATTGCCTCCCTATCCAAATCTTTGAAAAATAGGATTTCTGTCATATTTCTTATCTACTTCCCAAATATTTTTATAACATTGATGTAATGGAATAACCAGTCACCCCCATGAATGATTACACCATAGGTAGTAAGTACCTATAAAGTCAACTGTCTACAAGAGACTGCAGGGAAAGAGTGAGAGAGAGAAGACACAAACACGTCACTACTAGATTGACCTGTGTGTATAACTACTATATTTCATATTGTACTGATTGTGTACAATAAACCTTTCTTCTATTATCCACCTGGTGTTCAGTATTTATTCCCTTAGCACGGAATATAACAAACATAAATTAGTCAACCGATTTAATTTTTTCTTAATTAAAAAAAATATATTGCAATTCTCCAAATAAAACTGAATTCTAAGGGGATGTTTTAAAAACTTGGTGATGAGTGTAACATTAAAGACTATTCTTGAATTCCTAAAATAATGCTATGTATGAAATGAAAATATCCTGGTAATCTGTAAGAGACATACTTATATAACGGACTTGTCCATAAAGCAATCAGAAAATCAATTTATTAAATTTATCTCCAACTATTCCAGTATTTTTACAATATTATAATGTCTAGTAATAATAGAATATTTGTTTTCATATAATGCAAAAAAATATAGAAAGTGGTTTTACTTGTTTATGAAAGCATATTTTATTATTTTAATAAAATATGCTTTTAAAAGAAAAAGAATCTCAATACTGCCATAAAAGCTTCAAGAGATATTTAAGTAATCCAGGATAGCTTGTTCTTTATTACACAATTATTAAATTGCACTCATTTGACAGCTAACATTGATTGGCATAAGAGATCAATTGTCTTGATGCCCTTTTCAATTTTCTTAAGTGTTGTTAAAGAGATGTGACTCATTGTTTTTGGACATGGTTCTCTCCTGGCTTAGAGGGTGTTCAGGCTAAATTTGACAGTTTGTATTTATTTTTTCATATCTGTAAACAGTGAACAGCATTGTGAAACCTAATTACTACAGTTTTAAAGGTGTTAAAATTAACTGACATGGATGAGTGGAAACCACCTAAATATTGGAAAAAGGTAACCTGCATCATGATGATTCATGCTGGGCATTAAAATGCCGCAATCATGTCAGCTGCTTAATGCTCTTTGAACACTGTGAAAACAGTAAAACGTGAAATGGAGAGCTGCAACCATGGCTATGAGACTGTGGCTTGCAAGAAAGAACAGGAAAACATGAAAACATGGCAGATGTTCTGGTCTCCATACACCATAATTCATCCAACAGTTGCAGGAGAAAGTGATGGAAGAACTAGGTAAGTGATTGCGGGCTTTGGTGTTGGAAATAGGTGTTTCCATTTCCACCATGAAGCTGCTACAAAAGGTGTAAATCATCTTCTTTCAGAAAAGACTTGAGAAAAACAGTATGACAAAGAAAAAGTGAACCAGGGGCAATCTGGTTGTTCTCTGATGAAAAGAATTTTTGTCTGGACCAGCTGCACAACACCCAGAACAACAGATGACTTGCCTACAATC
Source organism: Acanthosepion pharaonis (assembly GCA_903632075.3). NCBI lineage: Eukaryota > Metazoa > Mollusca > Cephalopoda > Sepiida > Sepiidae > Acanthosepion > Acanthosepion pharaonis. The sequence continues at coordinate 846,980 of CAHIKZ030000250.1, read as the reverse complement.
CATATGATGTTCTTCATATCATGAAGACCAACTTTCCCCAAACTGAGTGTGTCTCCAGTGAGGTTGATGTCATGCCACCTCACAAGTTTAAACAGGGCCTCAGGCTCAATTTGGGTGGCTGATGTGGAGTTTGTCAAGCCTTGGTTGGAGTGGGTGGCAGCTGGTAGACCATATGTATGATTTAGCTCCCTGCCACACCTCCGGTAAGAGTCAGAAGTGGTTGTCACATAATTTTTACAACTTCATCAGCCTCATCATCTGGTCTCCTAATTCCCCTGATGGTAATCCCATGGATTATTATGTATGAGGCGCGGTTGAGAAAAACATTATCTGCAGTGCCTGTAACACCAAGGCCCAGCTGATTGATAGGATTAAGGAGGTGTTTAAGGCTCTCCCTAGGCTGCATGTGTCAGATTCCGGAGTTGGATTGAGGCTATGGTAGATATTGTGGGTGGGTTCTTTCAGTGAATTGTCTTTTGATTATTATAACCTGTATACCCCTTTTCTATTTTTCCAATAAATTTATTTTGAGCTTAGATATTCACTTTTTCCCTTTTAAAAAAACTGCCAAATTTAACCTGAACACCCAGTAAATATTCAGATTTTGGCCTAGAAACTTGCAAGAAAATAGGACCTGTATGAAAAAGATAGGAAATATATTTAGATAATATATTTCCTGTCAAAGTAGGATGTTGCAGTTTTATCATAAAATTACTTTGAGAATACTGTAGGATCAGTGAATGCATCAAGAAGAAAATTTTGATACACTTTTCTCTATAGTAGTATTTGTATGAACTGTTTTCTGTATGTATGTGTGTATGTAAGGGAGGGATGTTAAAAAATTATTGACTCAACTTCTCAAAGTTTGGCCAAATGATTTGTTGGGTTGAAATCTTTACAGCACCCCTTTAAAAGAATGGGGATAGAATTTTTATTTATTAATCCGATAGATTTTTATTTTTCATAAATATTATTTTAGTGGAGACTATATATATATATATATATATATAGTCTTCAATGCTTCTATGTAAAGCTTTTTTTATTAACAAAAATTGGAATTTATTCTATGATGATTTGGAAAACTTCAATTTGACATGTTTCACTGAGGAACTGGCGTCCTCAAAAAAAAATTCACAAGATCAAAATCTACATTGATGAGACAAAACATGATTCATGTTAAGCAGTTGAATGCTTGGTTTTTACTTCAAGGTTTATATATCCCACACTGTTTCACTATTAAATTAGTAATAACAGGTGATGAAAAAAATTAAAAAAAAACAAATAAAATAAAAATGTTGAAATTAGTTGGAATCTAATTTCTATAATAATACAGTTGAAGTAAAATTCAAACATTAGTAAAACATGCCAAATAGAAGTTTTCCAGATTTTTTATATATTTACTGTCAGTTTCTCCTCCAACTTTATTTACAAAAGTTAAATACAAAAAAATTTGTTGATAGAGTATTTGTAATTGATTGCATATAACTGAAAAGTAATACATTTTTGGACCTGATTAAAATACCTTTTCTTTTATTCGTGATATATGGATTTAGATATGTTTCTAAAGCTTATAAAATTATTTTGTAGGATATTTACATGATATATACAAATATTTTTCTATCTTTTACAGTATTTCAAGAAGCATTCAGTGGTTTAGACTCTTATGATGATGATGATGATGATGATGATATAAGTGATTCTTCTGGTGAAAGTGAAAATGATTTTGAATTGATAGAAGATGTTTTCAAGAAAAAGAAAGCTGAAAAGCTAGCACGGATGAAATTACCTTCAAAACAAAAACCAGTTGAACAACCTAAGCAATTGTCACGTGCTGAACGTTTTAAACTTCGAGAAAAATTTTTGCAAGAAAACAAAACTGTCAGCAATACCAGTAACAAAAATGTAAAGGAGGAGAGTTGTATGGGAAATACCAGGAATTCAAACAGTCAAAATGACACTACAAAAGATGAAAATAATCAATCCAGTATGAATTTCAGTAACTGCAATGATTTAGTTAAAATGAAATGTTCTCAGAGAAACTGCCAGAATATACACACTATTTCAAAGGTACTGAACAATCGAATATTAAGTGTCGTTTTAGAAAAACTGTCTGACAGTGTATTTAACATGAATGATATTTCAGTGAAAGACAAAAATGGATATTGTATTCAAAATCTAGTTAAAGAATCTGGCAGAACAAATTTTTTAAAAAAGACAAAAAGAAATGATTATTGTAAAATTAATTCACAAAAAAAATCTGAAAAATCCTGTGAAAAGAGTGACTGTCAAAAACAACAATCAGTTGTGAAAATATCAGGCAGTTGTCAGAAGCTGGTTAAGGAAGTACGGAAAGGATTGTTTGGAGATCCTGTTGGAGCACTAATTCAAATTTGCCTTGAAAAACTTCCCTTAGATCAATGTGTACAAGGTTCAGTAAATCTTTTGGACCAAAAAACATGTAAGTTCTTTTTTGATTTCTTTAGTAAACAAAATCATTTTGTCAGTATCACACTTGAAAGTTTGAATAGTTACAGGGTATTTAACCAAATTTATCATGATGCTTTGATCTGTGCTTGTGTAACACTGTACCCTCACCCAACTGGACCCACGCACATCACAAGACTGGCTGTTGGTTCAGTATGGGGCAGTATTATAGGTTAGACACAAGTCTCCGGTTCTCAATGTCAATTCAAAGCCATCCTCCAGCCATGTGATTGTTTTGATCCTATTATTATGAGAGGGTACTAAAAGATTCTTGGCACAACCAAAAACAATTTAAAAACAATCAAATAAAAAAACACATCAAATTCCTGACATATGGTCACATTTTGGAAATGGGTTTCAGTTTATAATATTGATAGTTTTATTAAGAATACTGATAATTTGTTTTGTAGGTGTTGGCTTTTATTATTGCCAACAAACACAACAACACAAATTTTTATTTATGAATAAATTCTAGAGATATAGGCTAAAGAAAAAAACATTTGATGGAATATCCCAGATATATTTCTTTTGGAATTTATTAAGTTCCTTTCATTTATGGGGAATAAAATTTGAGTCTTATTTTTAGTTGGAAACATGTGTGAGGAAAATGTATACACAAGAATAAGTTTACACAATTTATATTTAATAAAACAAACTCAAGAAAAATTAAATATGTTGAAAAGAAAATAACAATTTATTGTATTTATCTATCTGTTAAATACAGAATATTGTTTCTCTTTCCAGCCCGTTTCTATGGATTTCATGACACTTTTTTACAAAATTTCTTAAGCGAGTTTTGGTATCTTAAGTCGTTCGTCAATAAAACTTGCTTTTTTGGTAGGAAGACTAAGTCGAAAGGCGTGGAAATCTTTCAGTCAGCTTCTGCGAGGCAACATTGTTCTGACTGAATCAACTCAACTGCCAAGCACAAGACTCTTGCAACTCTTTCCAAAGTCAACTGCTAAACTTTGAATTTTAGAAAACTGCCTCGGACGTTTGTTTATATGGACACCGACCAAAACCCAGTGTGGGGGCCTGACGTGGTTTGGGTTCTTTGACAATTCTCGATTCCCAACAAAATTCTCTTTGTTCTTAGGCCAGGAAAATTAATTACTTCCATTTTTGGAAGATTAATCACTTTCCATTTCGGGGTTTCTCCCTCGTCCGTGAGGAAGGTCGGAGGAGAGTTATCCTCCTAGACTCTTCCTCTCTCACATTGGTATCTCATACCAATCCCCTCAGTGGGTGTTAACAACTTTCCGTCTTTCTCATACATTCACCTCCGCCTATCACCCATGCTACCACTTGACCAATGATCTCTCGGCAGTGTGGGTGTGGCTAGACTTAGCCCTCTTAAAATTATTATCCAGAATTTTGTTTACAAAAATCCTTTTTTTTTTTTTTTTTTTTTCTTTTCCATCGGCCAAAATTTTTACAAATCCCAGATTGCCAATTAATTCTTATTTTCATCTTTTCTTTTGGGACACCCAAAATTCACTTAGTCAGACCTCTCTCTGACTCATCAATCACTGTCAAAAAACCCACATCTGGGTTCTCTGCTAAATCAACTTTTAACTGGGTGGTCCGTTTTTTACCTGAAATCAAATTCTTTATTTTTCTCATGTCTTAAAAATTTTCTTATCACCAGATGCTCATTTTCAAGATCTGACGTCAACAGTTTGAATAAGCAATAATAATAATTTCCATTTTTTCTTTTTTTTCATGTCAAGATTAACACATACACCAGATGGCTTTCCCCATCGGGAAGGTTGGACCCAGGAATTAAAATTAAATGATATCTCTGAAAGATAATTAATATCTATTCTCTTCTGCCTGTACATGTGTCTCAAGCCAAATTTTTTTTATGGCCGCCATGTGTCGGTTGGCTTTGTTTATCTTTTAGAATTCTGTTTCCCTTGGCGCATCACTCCCTTATCCTTGACATTAATCAATTTTGACAGAATCCCATATCTTGCTTTTCTTACTGATTTTCTGTGTCTCATTACAAAAACCCGTATCTTTCTTTGTAAATAAAATAAAATCTTTTTTTTTTGACGTGTCGCTCAGTCTATCTTTCGATATAGCTCTTTTCTCGCCTTAAGTATTTCCTGTTTTTAATTTCTATGCATTAATTAATTAGTTAATAGTGTCAATTACCATAGCTAAATAGTGTTTACACAATCCTCCCCAACCTATTTTGTCATTTACTTAAATTTGACAATCTAAAATCCCAATACACTATTTTTAGCATGCATCATTTTCTGTTCCATGCAATTTTTATTCTTCTTTTTCCTTTTCACGGTTTCTTTCGTGATCCGTCATTTTTTTTTCTTTTTTCTATTTCATGCAATGCAATGTTCCCATTTTCATTTTTTTTTCATTTTCATTTTCAATTTAAAGTTCTTTCCATCTTCTTCTGTTTTACATGCAATGTAATGTTCCATTTCATTTTCTTTTTCATTTTCATGCAATTTAAAGTTCTTTTCATCTTCTTCTGTTTTACATGCAATGTAATGTTCTTTTGTGCAATTTAATGTGTGTATGTTTTGTATGGTGTGGTTATTATGGCTTGTTTTTCTTGGTCAAATGTTTTTCTCTCTGCTACAGGAGGTTTTTCCGCCATACGTGTCAGTTCCACTTTAGCTTCTTCTGTTGGCTTTTCTGCAATTTCCTTGTTGGTTCTGTATGGGTAAAGAACACTGCTCGGCATCTCCCTCTCGAGTTGCTGCATGCTCATTTGATTACCACGAATTAATTCTCTCCTACTTCTAATTTTCCATACTGCCATACCCCCTATGGCGATAATTATGAATGTACCCATCATTGCTGACCAACTTATCGCGATCTGCTCATCATCCTCCCAAGCAATACCTTCCTTTCCCAACGCACTTAACTTGTCCCTCAACTGATCCATATCGATCTTTTCTATCGGCTTCATTAGTACTGACATTTTATTCAAGGTAACATTGGGGAATCCCCTCACTTTGGCTCCCACAATTGACTAAGCTTCTGCCAATCAATTCTATAATTGAATCTTTCTCTTCATATCTTTCTTCTTCCTGGTAATAGGGGGTAAGGAAATAGATATCCCAAATGCCGAACATCCCAGGGGTAACTTTAACAGGGATAATGGTGGTTTTACTCTTAGTGTCCTTGTGGACTCTCCCCAACATACCCTAGACAAGCTGATAGGTTTCTGTGTGGCCACTGCCCACACCCCGTCTGAAACAGTGATAGCTTGTGGTAATGCCGTGTTTGCTAATACCTCTACTTGACAAGTTCTCTTAATTCCCTCTTTCTTCCCTTCAAACAATTCTAGTATGCACATTTTGTGGTTACCAGCTACATAGATGGGGCTCAATGATGTACAAGTCCCCAGAGCATCATTTCTACACTTTCTAGCTTCTTCAGCTGTTAGCAACATGAACTTTGTTCTACCTGAATTTAAAGCTATGTATTCCATTTTCACCTTGTACCTTGCCACCATTCCCAAACCTTGATCTCTTCTGGGGTAGGGAATAGGTAAATTTATAACCTGGTATATCTTGAATATACTCTCTCTATCCAACAACAGAATAGACATCAAAACCAATAGTTTTCTATTTTCCAACAAGGTCACACATCCCAGCGCATTATAATATTTCCACAATCCTTTGGTGGGATCCACTGGCAGTCTCAAATGATGGGGTAACTCAGTCTGTATTCTGAGAGGCACTTCCCTTAAGTGACCTGGGTTTACTATGCTTGGGGACTGGTGTCCCAATGACAACATGTCTAATTGCGCTCTCACATGTTCCAGCAAGGTTGTCAACGACTGACTAGTTTGTTGTACCGTATTCATAATTGTCATTAATTGGAAATATCTTTGCATAAATCCACTTATTTCCTGTAATTCCATCATTAGAGTTTCTGTATCATTAATTACCTCTTGTCTCAACCCTGCTAGGTTATTTATTAACCAATTCTGACTCTATTCTTGGCCACTCCAACCATGTCACATTTAATATTGTCACACTCTCCCTTGCCACTTGAGCCAGCGTCCTCTGGTTTATTTCCACTTCTCCCAGTTTTCTTCTTATGAATTTAACATCATCTTCAGTCACTGTTCCAAACGGGACATTTAACGCTTTTCCCACAATCGGAACTACCGATCTCTTTTCTCTCGTCTGCAGTAGCTCTATTTCCTTCAGGTAATTTTGCATGTCCCTCCATTGAGCCTCTATCATAGTGGCCTCCAATTCTAGGGAATGTAATAATCTGAGATATCCTTTCTCCTTGGAATAATCTTGCCCTACCTTCAACCGGGCTGCATCCAGCTGCCTTAGCTCATTTCTTAGTTTATTTAATAGCGACTCGTATGGTTTTAAATCTATCACGAATGTGATCAACCATTTCGACCTGGTTATTATTACTTCACTCGTCTTTTTAAAAATGGTATTTCGGCTGTGCTTCCAAGCTTCCGCCATCGTCATCATCAGTGTGGCTACCACCATCATCATCAACCCCTTCATTTTGGTCATTCCTGCAAGGCAACAAGATTCTCTTGTTTTTATTCTTCTTAACCATTCTGTCTTGTTCAATTCTTCACTCAACTATTCCATAATTTCTTTTCTAAGTTTGTAACCCTTCAGCTCTTCCCTCCCCTAACTAACTCCTAGCAGATTGAATGGTCCGGACAGGCACTCGGGGCCCCCCTCCAAAGGCCGTAACTTCATGACACTACTGCTGGCCAGTCAGCAATGCCAATAATCTTCTTCCGTCCTTTGCGAGGTGCAAGCTGCGCCCCCATCCCTTCCATCCACATCCACCCAGTAGGTTTTTGGATGAGCCAGTGTCGTTATCTGTCGACACTGAACGCTTCTATTCTTCACAGCCTTCTTTATTCTACTGAGATTTGGGCTTCTCCACCCCTCTCAATCTCATCTTCAGAGGTAGTTCCTGTTCGACCTCTAACCTTCTCTCAGTGTTCAATTCCTCTTCAGGAGGTGTTTCGTCCCTTTCTTTTTCGCCTGATTCTTCCTTCTGCTTCGAGTCTGTGCCTTGGGCTTCTTCATTACTTCTTGATTCAACGTCTAGATCTCCTTGTTTCTTAGCCTTTCTCTGAGCTGGGAAAGGGGTATCTGATCCTCTTCCTCCCACCCACTCACTGAGCTCTTCTTCTTTTTAGGGTGTTTCTCTTTAGAACCCTTGACTGCTTGACTGGATTTCCTCGCTTTTCTCTTCCTTTTCTTTGGACATGGGGGTGAGACGGTGACATCACAGGGTCTCCTCTGCACCGATTCAGGCAATGACTGAACGCCGCCAGTCCCCGAGAAAGGTTCCAACTCTGTCACTCGGATCGCTTTATCTAGATGGCTAATTCGATCTATCTCTTCATTTTCCTCAGAATCCTCTTCCGTCTCCATTTCTTCCAGTTCAACTAGAGTTACTTTCCTTGTTCTTGTCTTCTTAGGCCTCAGCTCACTCATTTCTAGATTAGCTATTTCAGCTTTCTTCAGATCATTGGTATGGGCCCTCCTTGCCCGTCCTGCCACTTGATCCCATATTACATACGATACTGGACCTGTCTGCTCTACTATCCAGTAGTATGGTTCCCATCTCTGGTCTAGCTTTCCTTCTTTCTAGTGAATTTTATAGTAGACAGGGTCTCCAACCTTCAATTCTACTACCTTTCTTTCAGCATTTACTCTCTCATTTCTTCTTTTCTATGCCCTCTTTATTCTTCTTCTGGCCTGTACAAATATTTTATGCTGTTGCTCCAGCAACAGCTGATGATGATCTTCCCCCATATACTTTCTTTGGGTCTTCAACAAGTTATCCACAGGTAGGACCATGTCTCTGCCAAATAACATAAAGTATGGCGAAAATCTGGAGGTTTCGTTTATAGTAAACCTCACGGCCGCCAGTGCCTGTGTCAAGTACAGATCTCAATTTCCTGTATTTTCTCTAGCCAGTTTAGCTAACACATCTCCCAAGGTTCTATGAAACCTTTCCACTTTAACATTTCCTTGGGGGTGATATGGAGATGTTTTTATGTGCTCTATATTCAAACCTGTCAGCACTTCTCTTATTATGCTGTTTATATTCTCTGTGCCATTATCAGTGACAAGTTGCACAGGGGCGCCATACCTAGGGAAGACTTCACTTATTATCAAATCGGCTACAGTTTTAGCTTTCTTGTCTGGTACTGCAAATGCCTCAGGCGAATTTGTTAGCCAATCAATAAAACTCACTATATAGTTATTCCCTCGTGCAGTTTCCCCATATGATCCTGATACATCCATACTCACTTTCTCAAAGGGGAAGCTCGGCACATCCATCCCTTCCAGTGGTGCAATTTCCTGCCTTCTACTCTGCGACTAGCACACTACACAACTCTGAACATAATTAGTGACCTTTCCATAAAATTTGGGCCAATAGTACTTTCTGTTAGGTCATATGTTCTATCAAGTCCCATGTGCCCCAACCTCTCATGGCACTGTTCCAATATCTCTGGTCTCAAACTTTTGAGCACATACAACTTGGCTTTGACTTCCTCATCTCTACCTGAGAGATAATACAGTCTTTCATCTATTATTGCATACTTGGTGGTCTCTCATGCCTCCACCTTTTCTCTAAGGGCAGCTATCTCACTGTCTGCCTGCTCCTTCTCAATTCCTTCTGTCCAGTAAGGATCGGTCATTATCTGTGTATCCCCTTCCTCGTCCGATTCTAACATAGGGTGATCTTTTAACTTATTGGAGTTAATTACTCCGATTCTATAAGCTTTATCATCTACTCCCTGCTCTACTTTTACAGATCTTTCTTCTAGTTTTTTCGGTATTCTTGAGAGTAAATCTGCACAGGTATTTTCTTTCCCTTCTAAATATTCTATCTTACAGTGATAGCCACTTAACTTTAGCACCCACTGTTGAATCTTCTTATTATTTGTCCACTCTGCCTACAGTAGGTACTGCAGGGGCCTGTGGTCTGTCTTTATCGTAAAGACTGCACCATTCAAGTAGTAGTCCAGTTTTTGGAGAGCATACATGATAACATATGCTTCTCTTTCTATTACTGGCCATCTCTGTTGTGTCTCTGAGAGCTTATGAGAGAGAAAGTATATCGGTACCTCCTCTGGTATGCCTGGCACTGGTCCTTCTTTATAGGGACACAGCTGGGTGAGAACTGCTCCTACACACTGCTCACTGGCATCAGTGTATAGCACCATGGGCTTGCTGACGTCTGGGTACGTCAGCAGTGGAACCGCTGTCAACCGTTCTTTTAGGGTATCAAATGCCCGTTGACAGTCTTCTGTCCATTTGAACCTAGTGTATTTCTTTGTCAGTGCTACTAGAGGTATGGCAATTCTCGAGAATGCCGGGACGAATCGTCGGTAGTACCCTATAGCACCTATAAACCCTCTTACTTGTCTCACTGACTTAGGTTCTGGCATTTCCCTTATGACTTTCACCTTATCCATGTCGGGCTTAATGCCTTCTCCGTTTATAACAAAGCCCAAATATCTAGTCTCATCCTTCAGAAACTGACATTTCGATAATTTCAATTTTAAGCCGTGGTTTCTTAGTCTTCCCAACACTTGTTTTAGATGGAAAAAGTGTTGTTCTACTGTTTCTGAAAATATCAGAATATCATCTAAATATGCCATGGCAAAACTCTCGCATCCCCCAACACTATTGACATAAGTTGTTGGAAGATTCCCGGGGCATTAGCCAAACCGAATGGCATCACCCTGAACTGAAACAGTCCCAGGTGACACACAAATGTGGCTTTTCCCTATCAGCCTCATCAAGGGCTACCTGCCAATACCCGGACCTCAAGTCCAACGTGGAGAAGTACTTCGCCTTCCCTAATAATGCCAATATGTCATCAATTAGTGGCAATGGCACTGCCAAAGGCTTAGATATGGAATTCAGTTTCCTAAAATCCACACAAAAATGGTGCCCGCCTTCTTTCTTGTCTACTATCACGATTGGAAAGCTCCAAGGGAAAATTGATCTTTCTATCATCCCAGCTTCCAACATCTCTTCTACCGCCTTTTCCACTAGGGGTCTCTTATGAACAGGTGTTCTATAAGGCTTCAATTTCACAGGGGTGTGATCGCCGGTATTGATCTTCATTTTTACTGTCTGGGTCTGGCCTAATTCCTTATCTGATTTGGCCACCACATCCCGATTTTTTTCTTAGCAGACCTCCCACTCTGGCCCTAAATTGATCAGGTGCCAATATCTCTTCGTCTGATATTTCTTCTGGTTGTTCTACGCGTTTTCTTTGTTTCTCATCGAATTTTACTTGATTCAGAGTTCTTAGGGGTAGTGCCTTTCCTACCTCCTTTCCTCTCTTGACCTTTATTGTCTTGTGGGCCTGGTTCACCATCATAATGGGCACTAATTCAGCTGCCTCTACTACTGCCTCACACAGAGTTATCTCATTCTCTTCTGGGCCCTTCCCTTCTACAGGGACCAACTGCAGGGTTCCTTTTTCTATTCTCTTCCCTGTCATCAACCTACCTTTGCCCGACAATGCCATTCTAGGGGATAGCTTTATATCTTCCTCCACCACTATTGTTATAACTTCTTCCGGTGGACCTCCCAATGGCGTTCTCTCGCCATTTACTACCAACACAGATGATCAATTTAACACATCCAAAAAATGGCACACAGTGTGGTTGAACTCTATCTGATCCCTCTGGCTCTGAAGCCAATCTTTGCTTCCGTACACAGGTTGGGGGTTATGTAGAAGTACTTCTCAATTTTCCAATCCTCACAGGGAGCCTCACCATCCCTTTTATCTCCCGGGGGCCACCATCTGCCTGTGTGATTTCTATGTCCACCTCCTGCAACCCTTCCTTCTGTTTCACCCGTCTGTATTCTTTTTCTCTCAGCAATGAAAGAGACGCTCCTGTGCTATCAAAACTTTCATTGCCCTACCCCCTATTTCTGCCCTACAAGATAGCTCCTTCTATTGCGTCAGTAAAGAGAACGCCTTGGCTTTCCTTCTCCTGGGTTCCCACCTCTGGGTCATCCCAGCCATAGGTGCTGGTAGCAACAACTTCCCATTATCCTCCTCACATAGGGGAGTTCCTCATTTTCTCATCCTGGGCTGTCCCAGCCGGACTCTTCCCAGTCTCTCTCTGCCGTTTCTTGAATCACAATTCCTCCTCAGGTACCCTGGGCTCCCACAAAACCAGCACCTCCTTGTTGGGCAGTTGACCGCAAAGTGGCCCACCTGACCACATACCCAACATTTTATGCTGCTTCTCTTTAACTGGGACACCCTCCTTCTTATTCCACGGGGACCCTCTCCTTTCCTTCCTGTCCTTTCATTCCTATTTTTTAACTGGGTCACCCTGCTCTTGTGCCTTCCTACCTGGCCCCTTTTTCCCTGGTTCTCCCTGGCTCTTTCAGGCCAGCGTCACCACTATCCGACACCAGTTGGCTAGGTGTCCCTTTTTCCCACATCTAGCACATATCTTTGCTCAAAGTCTGGGGGCAATCCCACATACAGATTGTCCCAACTGTGGTCCTGCATCCAACATGTCCAGCAGATCAACCCGTATTGACCTCTTAGGGAAAAACCAATTGATGACAGCTTCTCTGCTTTGGGGTCCCCAACATCCAGGGGTTTCATCCTCAGCTTGATCATCTTCAGGAGGGTTCATGGGGCTCTATCGCTTCTGCCTTCCTCCCAACTTTGAGTCAATAATTCCTACCTAGTCTTTTACCTTGTCCCAAACTCCCTGGCTCACTGGCTAAGAGTCCCTTTATGAACTCTTTTTCACGCTTCGCTCTGGTGGCATTATAAATCCCAACTGGGCCTGCATCACTGGGTTTCTCACTCCTCTGGGAAAGTCAATATATCATGCAGCCCCCAACTCTCCAGGGGTTTTGCCCTCAGCCGTCATCTTCAACTCTTTAGGCCTCTAACGTCAAAGGCTGGAAACCTGAGGTCCGCCCAACAATTTTCTGATCTTTCCCATGTCAATCCCTGTTTAAGAGTCCCTTTTGAACTCCGACACTTTCCCATCTGAATCATGGTCAAATATATTTCTCAGGAAACAAAAAGAAACACAATCAGAACAGCAACAATCCTTAAAACTCTTTGATTAACCAAAAAACGGAACCCTCTTACCACCCAGACAATTTCCAGCTGGCAATCTTCTCAGGTTCCTTCCTCCATGTACTAGAGGGTCTGAATCATGGTTATAATTAACCAAAGTCCTTTGAATCTTGGTCAAAAAAGAAACACCAATATGTGACAATCGAAATTGGGAGATTAACATCAAAAAATGACACTCCAGCTTGTCTTCCCAGGTTCAACTCCCAGTCTAGAAGGTCTGAAACTATAAGGTTTCTTTTCATCAGCTATTTGGTTCCCACTAACTCCAAACTTGAACTGTTTGGAACCAGAGACGCCACAACTCTGAAATCAACTGACTAAACTGCCCGGGGACGTTTGTTTATATGGACACCAACCCAAACCCAGTGTGGGGGCCTGACGTGGTTTAGGTTCCTTGACAATTCTCAATTTCCAACAAGAATTCTCTTTGTTCTTAGGCCAGGAAAATTAATTACTTTCCATTTTTGGAAGATTAATCACTTTCTACTCCGGGGTTCCTCCCTCATCTGTGAGGGAAGGTCGGAGGAAAGTTATCCTCTTAGACTCCCACATTGGTATCTCATACCAATCCCCTCAGTGAGCGTTAACAACTTCTCCATCTTTCTCATACATTCACCTTTACCTATCACCCATGCTCCCACTCATCCAGTGATCCCTCGGCAGTGTGGGTGTGGCTAGACTGGCCCTCTTAGAATTATTCCAGAATTTTGTTTACAAAATCCTTTTTTTTTTTTTTTTTCCTTTGACCAAAACATTTTTTTCACAAATCCCAGATTGCCAAATAATTCTTTATCACATCCCAAATCCACTTAGCTTGGATATCTACTGACTCATTGATCATTGTCAAAAACCCGACATCTGGGTTCTCCGCTAAATCAACTATTAACTGGGTGGTGGTGTTTTACCTGATAATAAAATTCTTTATTTTTCTCATGCCTTAAAATTCTCTTATGACCAGATGCCCATTTTTGAGACAATGCTGTGTGACATCAACAGTTTGAATAAGCAATAATAATAATTTCCTTTTTCTTTTTTCCTTTTCATGTCAAGATTACCAGACGATTTCCAGATGGACACAAGGAATTAAAATGAAATGATATCTCTGAAAGATAATTAATATCTAGTTCTCAGGGTGGCCTCAGGCCAAGCAATTTTTTTGACCGCCATATGTTTGTTGGCTTTTGTTTTTTTTCAGAATTCTGTTTCCCCTTGGCATGTCATTCCCTTATCGTGACATTAATTAATTTTGACAGAATCACAGTCTCGCTTTTTTCTTACGGATTTTCTGTCTTTTTTAAAAGTATCTTTTTTTGTAAATAAAATAAAATCTTCTTTTTTAATGTCGCTCAGTCTATCTTTTGATATAGCTCTTTCTCACCTTAATTCTTTCCTGTTTTTTAATTTCTATGGTTAATTAGTTAGCCAATTACCATAGCTAAATAGTGTCACACAATTGAAAACTTGTAAGATGAATTAAAATGACATGTAAGTACAAGAAAACCAAGTAATCTACAACAATTTGAAGATTATGCACATGAAGCATGGAAAAATATCCCTTTCAGTGTGTTTGTATTAATTTAGTAAAAGATTATTAAAAGACATTAGAGAAAGTTATAACCCAAAAAGGATGTAAACTTGACTATTCATTTTCTTATGCTGTTAATTTTGGGCATACTAATTTTTTTTTTACAATTATTTATTTTGTATATGTTTATTCACTAATTGCATAGTCACCTTTTTTTTATTCTGAAATTATTTACTGCTGACTTTTGTAATTATTTTCAATAAAAAAATCAGATGATACTTATAATTTCAATCTGCAGTGTACCTGAATAAATTGTTGTGTGTTAATATAGTCTTTTTAACATTCTATAACTTTTTATAATTTTTTACCCATTAATTTTGTTAACTCTTTGAATGTTTCAACTTTAACATTACTTGCAGAACTTTTTGTTGCTCCTCAGAGTTCTTTGCTTGAATATTGTTTTCTTTATACATCTCTTCATAAAATTTGATTGTTGAACAAGACAGTGCCTGAAAGCACACTTTGAGATTAGTGTCAATTAGATTGGAACAAAATTAAAGTTTGAGAATGAGTCCTGACATCAGTTTAATAGAAAATATGTGGAAAGTGTGAAGCACAGATCATGGTTGGAAAAGGAAAAAATATATCACTAATTCCCAAGGAAGAATGGTTGAAAATATCTCCTGAATTTTGCAAAAAACTGGATGTTAAATACTTTTTGCTCCTCCTTGAAAGTTTTGAATTTTTATATTGCTTATATTACCTGAGGAAATCATATTTTAATTTCCTTTGTTTTAACATTTATAATTCCACTCATTTCCCTTAAATCTCCTCTCTCTCTTCCTCCTATTTTTTCTGCTTGCTACCTTTACACTCTTCAACCAGGCCTTTTTCTTGCTAAAGGTAATATCAATTAAGCCAGTGAATATTACTACTTTGACTTTAAAAGATCAAGTAGGTGGTGGACAATAATGTTTGTAAGTCTGCAGATTTCTAACCACTTGTGAAAGTGCTACATGTTGCTTTCTTTCAGTGCCAATTTTTGGATGTGTTAAATTGATCATCTGTTAACAGGCTAAAATAGTTATGCTAGGAAGAAAGGCCAATACTCTTCTCATTCAGGTGTAAGAAGGTGTACTGCTGCTTCTCTATAACAATGGTATGTAACTCATGTCTTTTCTACAAGATTCACTGCTCCTTTGAGATGGGGTGTCTTCTGGGTATCTGATGTCAGTTGGATTTTGCATAAGCGTGGCATAATGGAAGTTTTTTCTGCTAAGTTTAATGACTTCAAATGGGCATCGATTCTATATTTGCAAAATTTCAATCCACACTGATATCGAAGGATCAATTTTTCCCCACTAATGGATGAAGTGCAAGCATGAACATCTTGAATGTGATTTAACTTTACCCATGGTTCTGAATATATTGACTTCAGTATTTATTAATTATTGATCTTCAACACAGCTGGTTATGCTCAACTTTCCTAAAAATGCCTGGATTCAGATAACAATTAGTTTTTTATTAGTTTTCCCCTCAAAACATTTCATTTTTCCTCTTTCACATCTATATAGGAACAAATAACACTAAAATAAGATTTTTGGATTTCTTTATGGCCATACTTTATTCTTCATTGATGATAATCTTTCCCAAACTTTAGCATTTTTGTGTACATAATGAAACATGCAGCCAATATCATAAGGGAAAACCTATTTGTCAACTTGGTCAGACCCCAGAGGAATGGTGGAACTAACGGATTTAATTGTAAACCCTGGGTTAATTCTAGGTTCAGATATCCAATGTATCTTGAACTGGTTATTTTATTTTTGAAAAGTTTAGTTTATATCTCTTTTGGTTATTCTTTATTGTTCTCTGACATCTATTGTATCATTTTTTTAAAATTTATAGTGGTAATATTAACAACAAATTGTTAAAATGTGACTTCAAGCATAAGTAGCTTGGATTAAGGTCAGTATTCTCATAATATTTTATGTATTTACTCTATTTTAAAAATTTTATTTATATTAGACTTTTATCAAGTAATCATAATGCTATAGTTTCAGTCTATTTTGCATTTTGTCAAAGACTATGTAATATCCAATTTGTTTATCCTTTTAGCCAAACTTACTGGACAGCAGCAATCTCTGACAGATTTGACCTCACAAGCAGCAGCATCTTTAAATAAAGCTGACTCTTTGCTATCGAATGGTTATATGCAGGTGCAAGATCAGAAGAAACAAGGTATATAAACTTTTATAGTTTATCTTATTTGCATTTTTGTTACTGTTATAATTTCCTGACATAAAATTAAATCTTTATTTTGGATTATTTCCATTTTCAATTTTATTAATTCCTGAATGAAGAGAAAAATGTTTTGCACAGCAGATACAGGCTATATAATATCAGAACTGCAAAGTTGTATACATTAAAATTTAAGGTTTGAATCATCCCTAAATTCTTTATGCAATAACACTGACTAATATTTCTATTTAAGTTTCAGCACTTGCTAATAAAGAATTAATAAGTAAGTTATATGATGCTTGATTAAATTATGGAAACAATCATATTTTTAAAGAAATATATGTTAAATTATGCACATCTGTATTTGACTTGTTCTATTGAATTAACTGAATTACTATTTTTCAACTACTGATATATATTATGTACACACAAAAATAGTGTATTTAAATATCAAAGAAAATCAGCTGTTATATGACACATTTGGTGCAGAAGGGGCGTATTCAACAAAAAAAATCAAAAACTGCTTTTTTCACTGCAAGTTATTCATTATATCCAAGTATTTTACAAAAATTAGAGCCGATTACACAATATTTCAAGCTTGATTTAGGTTTATAGTTCGTAACCATGCAATGAGATGATTTATCAGTCTGCAGAATATCATTATTACATAATTATAGTGAAATCATTAAGGTTTTTTTTTGTCAAAAGCATGTTATTTTTGGTTGTATATTAATTTAAAATATTCTTTTTTACAGGCTTTATTTTTGAAATGGAATAAGATCATTCTAAATTTCAGAATTTCACTATTATCCATCAAAATGACTGGAAGAAAGTGATCTAAAAACAACAATGGAAATGAGAGGTAACAAAATGTAAACGAAATAGCTTCAGTTTGTTCAACTTAGGAAACTTAGCATTGCAGCCAAAGTATTCTAAAATGCTGCCAATAACAAAGGAGAAAATGAAAAATACCTAAAAACAAATCAAATATAGCATCATTATTTTTATTTATTTGTTATGTAATTAAATACATAATTGTCAATGTTTATGTAAAACTTGATATTTCCTGTAATAAATTCTTAATAAATATTATTATTGTTATTATTATTTTACTTAAAGTGTAAGGTAGTCCTACATTTACAGTTCCTTATGGCTAACCATGAAAAGAAATGTTGATCAAAACTGCCTAAAACCTTTAAGCACGTATTACTGCAAAATTATCAAATGTTGAATACGCCCCTCCTCTGCCGAACATGTCATATCAGGCCAACATGAAAAATTACAACACAATTTAGCATAAATTTATTATCAATCATCTCTGTCATATGAAACTGCTGCTTCAAAGTGATGAGTCTCAGTAGGCTTAGTGAATTCATAATTTGTAAATTGATTTGAATTCTTAATTTAAATAGTGCTCAAGGTGAAAAATTACTTTCTAAATAGAAATTAATGTAGGTGTTCTCCAGGACTCTATCCTTGTACCTATGTTGTTCCTAATTTTCATCAATGACCTTCCTGATGTCATCAATTCTCAACTCTATTTATACTGATGACACAACTATTTACTCTTGTAAATAGTTTGATCAGTTTGATAAGGTCAAATTAGCAACTGATCTAAAAAATGACCTATGATATGTTGTTAATTGGGGAAAAGAATTGTTTCTTAATTTTAATGCCTTCAAAATGAAACTGCTCTCTTGTCTGAGAGGGACCCTTTTTGTTTTCCATCAGCATAGATGATGCTAACCTCCAGGAAAGTGACATATTGCACCTTCTCAGACTAATGTTTTCTTCTTAATTCCTGTTCTTTTATTGTTCTCTTTCCTTAATAGTGCTTTTTTTTTCACATATTCTCTATCACTCGGTAACTTCTTAGTGGCTTTATTGCCTTGTTTGGGGTGAAGTGATTATAAAAAATAGAAGTGGAAATATATAAGTATATAGAAAAAATCTTTTTCTGTTCAAAGTTAATAATTAACTTTGAATAGAAAAATATTCTTCATGCTTAATACATAAGTATGCTATTTTATGTTGAAAGAAAATTACTTTATTTTTTCTTTCAATATAATGTTAGAAATAAGAATGAATAAATTTTAATAGGTATAAGTTTAGAAGTTAATTACTACATTTTATTTTTCTATAATTTCTATTTCAAAAATTATAATTAATTTCAGCTGCTCAACCTGAAGTATATTCTGAGGAAACTCTCATCATAGAAAATGAACTACTTTTGCCAAGTTCTGAATTCACTGGGAGAAATACTTTAGAATATCAACACCGTAAGTAAGATTATTTTGACATTAACTATTAACAAATTTTCCATTTTGTTCCATTATCTCTTGCCATATTTCATTCAACTTCATAATTACATTCTTTCAGAAAGTTTTATCTTCCATGGCTTTATCTGCTTTTTGTAGTTTTCCAAAAAATAGAAATTCTTTTTTTATTAAGAACACTCTGGAGAGAATGGAATAAATATTAATCAGAAGGTGTAATATTTGGTGAATATAGCAAATGAGTGAAAACTTCCCAGCTAAGGAATAACAATTTTTGCCTGGTCATCAAAAAGACATGGTCTTGTGCTAACCAGGTGGAATATTACACTTTTTCTCTTATTCCAGATGCATTTTTCTCAATGCTATTCCTAATTTCTCAATAAAGAATATTCTCAAGGAATAGATTGATAACTCAGTCTAGTATTTTATGAAACAAAACATAAAAAAGAGACGACTTAAATAGAGTGGACTGCTCATGAAAAAATAGGGGAAAAAGTTTTTTGAAATAATTTTTGTAGATTAGCATTCTTTAGACCTTCCATATCAGAATCAAAACCTATTTATTTTATTTTTTTTATTGATTTAGAGGCGCGAGTCCTGTTTATAATAATGTAATCAAAATCAAATTAGCATTTATTAAATTCTGATTTGATTTTGATAATGTTAACCACATTTCCTTGCAGTTGCAAAGTCACTTCATTTTACTGTGTGAATATATCTGAAAAGTAAGCAGTGTCATCCAATGTATAAAGCTCAAAGATTGTGCACTCAAAACCTATTCCTGGGTTTTGAGCAGACACACAAATATGTAAATATTATGTAAAACTGACATCAAATAAACATTATTTTTTTTATTTATATCTACCAGAATACTTGTTTATCTAAGTAATTGCTGATTAATGATGATAACTAATGATGATTCAGGATCAAAAATCAAATTTTCAAAAATAACTTTCTTTCATTTCCAATCTACCTTTTGTGATTTTTATGAATAATTGATTGTTTTATTGATGGCTTTTATTGTTATTCAAATAAAGCTATTTTCTGACCCTAGAATTTAGATCAAAGTGTGAGATGCCTTCACAAGATTTATTTGTGGGACACATGCAGCCTGTGAGACTACTGAGTGTGGCCTACAAGGGGTTTTCAAAATTGTCATTTTTTCGTGTTCATTGGGATAAATTCTGACTAATTGCATATGAAAAATTCAATTTTGTGGGAGCCTGATTTTATTAAACCAAAATTTCACTGTCTTTGTATCTAATTAACCATTTTAATTTTCCACAGAAAAAAAGAAAATTTTTCATTATCTCTTTTTCTATACATCTATCTCATTCATACTGAAAAGCCTATTAATTTTTTTCCACCCAGACTAAAGTTGAATCAATTTCAAGAGCCAGTATTTTACAATCCTTTAATTGAAGAAAGTGTATGTCAGAGTGGTTGAGAAAATCTGACTTCATAAATAAAAGTGTCTCAGAAAATGATGATGACTTTGTTAGTTATTTGGCAGAAAACAAGACAGAAAAAGCAGTCATAGCCTAAGGCTGATAACATTTTTATTAGGATCCCATCTGGTCCTGTTGCTTTCTGGTCTTTGTGTATTGCAGATTTCTCTCTCTTTCATTGTGAAATAGTTCTTCAATGTATTTGTTCCATTTTTGGAGTATTTCTTCTTTTTCTATTTTGGGC
Source organism: Acanthosepion pharaonis (assembly GCA_903632075.3). Taxonomy (NCBI): domain Eukaryota; kingdom Metazoa; phylum Mollusca; class Cephalopoda; order Sepiida; family Sepiidae; genus Acanthosepion; species Acanthosepion pharaonis. The sequence continues at coordinate 826,643 of CAHIKZ030000250.1, read as the reverse complement.
AATCTGTTGATAAGCATATATTTTGTTTTGTTAATTCTTTTGTGCATATTTGTCTTATCCATGGTGCTCATTTTATTTCCTCATGTTTTTATTAGACCATTCCTCTTTAGCATGCCTGCATTTGTTTCTGTGTTTAATGTTCTATAATCTGTACTATTCCTTAACATTGTTTGCTGTCTTTTTCATCATCTTGGGAATTTCATCTGCCATCAACTTTTTTCTCTTTTTTCATTTCCATTAGGATGATCTCATTCAGTGATGTCACTAGTACTTCTTTCAATGTATTCCACTTTGAATTTTGAGTCACATTCAAGTTATTACATTTGCTTTTAACTGTCAAGATACATTGCTTTGTAATATGGATCATTCAGGAATCTGTTGTATTGTACATACATTCTCCTGTCAAAAATAAAATTATGCTATAAATTGGTTAGTAAACTTTTTAAAAATAAATTAGTTTCTCTCAAGCCATTTTAACTAAGATTGAATCAGAAATCTTGTGCATAACTATTTTATACACAAAAAATTCATTTGTTTTAAGACATTGGTGTGATTTTTTTCCATGGAATCTAATGGTACTGTTTTTTTTCTGTAGTATTTAATGACAAAATTTGCAATTGATAATTAATGCATTTCTTTGTAACACTTATGTTTAACATACCTTTTATCACCAACCAAATTATGAACAGAAGTAAAGTAGATGTGCCCACTATTATTAATGGTCCCAAGGTCGTATCTTCCTTGAAAGATAAAGTGAAGCTCTTTGTGTTGAATTCAATGCTAGATGACAAAAGCCATCCCTTTCTCAACTTCCCATGTCTCACTGAGCACAATCTCAGTAATATTTTCACCACAGCACAGGAAGTTTCAAAACTTAGCAAAAGTGGAAAGTGTCAAGTGCATGTCTGGTTTTCAAGAACATGGGTGAGCACTCCCACTGCTTTCAGTATAGACCCATTAATCTCCTGATATCATTAGTCAGCTTTTTGAGGCTATAATCAACAAGAATTGAACAACAAGCAGTATGGGTTTTGATCAACCTAATCCACTGCTGATGTCCTAACTACCATTATTTATAGAATTAGTGAGGTTCTTGATGACAAATGCACCTCAAAAAACCATGACATTAGATATTTCAAAGGCCTTTGAGAAGGTGTGACACAAAGGTTTGTTGTTCAATCTCTTCAGCTATGGAATCACTGGAAGGATCTTGTAGTGAAAGAGATAATCAGGCACCCCCGAAAAAAGTTTGTGTTTTGTGTACGATCTGTCAAGAAAAATTACCAAAAGTAGTCAGCAAAAATCTTATAGCAAAGAAAAACGGCGATTTACCTCGTCAAACTAAGCAACAGCGCGTGTCATGGTATTCTATTTAATGGAAAAGTGATGAAAAAGAAACAAGTCCGTCGCAGGAGTTGCTATAAAAGTATTTTGATATGCAAATTACGGAACATCCTATCCCAGCTGTTGACGAATGAAAAAAATAGGTTCTGCCGATAAAAGCAGTTGTTCTCGATTCGGGTCTGAAAATTCGGGCATTTTTGGCTTCGGCGTTTGTTAGAGTGTGAGTTATTTTTTCTGACTGGTTACACGCATTGTGATTTGAGATAGTACCGGCGAATCGAGTTTTCAGCATTTCTTTCTGCCCCCAATATTCGAGTCTGTACTTACAGTGATTTTTCTTTGTGTTGTGGAAGTAATCTGCGACAAATACTTCCTTTGCTTTCAGACTGCATACATATCTTTGCAATTATAAAGTTTTCTGGGACCCTAGCAATCAATGCAGAAGTCACTCTTCAGACAAATGATCTACTTAAGCAATATACTTAGATCATTTGTGAATATCTATGCTGATGCTATAACAATATACATGTGCACCTCCAAAACTTCTGATGGTCAGATTGCAGCTGATCTCTCATTCAATCTTGCTCTCAGTGGGGAAAAAATTACATTCACTGCCTCAAAAACCAAATTAGTTACATATATATAACATCGCACCCCAAGCTGCCACCAATCCTGATGAATGGATGTCCTCTTGGAGTTGCTCCATACGTGGGAGATTATTGTGCCTTAAACTCACCCCTGACTTCAAGTGGAACTCATACATATGATCCATCGCTAAAGATGCTGGAAAAAATAGTCAGTTCCCTGTACTACTCCAATAAGTACCAGACTCTGCATGCTATCTTCTACCTTTACCAGATTAGGCCTAAAATGGAGTACTGTTGTCATATTTGGGTGGGAGCTGCCCTGTCCTCACTTTCCAGTCTCAATAGAGTTCAAAAGCATCTCAGTCCTTGTAGGTGACAAAATTATTTTCTACCCTCCAAGCTCTCTCTCACAGGTGCAACATGGCAAGACTGTCACTGCAGAAGAACTGCATTCTTTGGTTCCACCAGTTAGAACCTTCATGGCTAGGACCCACCATGCCACTCACATTGTAGCAAACCAACCATATTCCCTCTGTATTCCATTGGCAAGAAGTAATTTCTACTCAAACAGCTTCTTCCCACAAACCACTGCCCTGTGAAACAGACTCCCAAGTGTATGTTTCCTCAATCACTACAATCTTAACCAGTTCAAGTTTAACCATTATCTACTATCTGCATAAACTGCTTATTACTGTAACCCCTTACCTCAAGTGGCCCCTGGGCCTTGTACAGGGTGAACCTTTTTTTCCTATACAAATTCTTTGGACACAAAGTGGCTTAGTGGTTAGACATGTAAATAATGGAGTAAGTTCAAACTCCAATGGATATCATTAAAGTTTTTTTAGACTTCAAAAATATACTATTAAAATGTCAAGATTGCTTACTTCCCTTTATGCATACTTTAAACATTAATAAATATTGTAGGATGGTGCATTTGAATTAAAGTTCTACCAAAGTTTTTAGACCGAGTAAACTACTTTAATTATGCCAATTTCTCATATAATTTTATGGCTTATGCAAATCTCTGAAGAAAACAGTATAGTGCAGTGAAACAAAGAAATTTGGCACAATGTCAAGTAACATTGCTAGTATTTTATAGTTCATCACAGAACATAGTTGGAATCTTAGAAGAATTCAACAACTTTAAAAAAAATTAGAAACATCTCAGGCAAGTTTGTTTTTAACTTTTGTGTGCAACAACAAATTTTCAAAATCTTCATTCTCAGTGCAGAGCAGCTGAAATATTCAGAAATTGAAAGCATGTGATAATAGTGCTTTAATTATTTGCAAAGTTGATTAAAGTTTTTTGCAATCAGATGTTGCCTGCAAATTAAACATTACACCATAAATAGACTAGGAACAGGTTCTTTCAGTAGATTTGTTAAATGAGAATGCATATTTTGCACTGAAAATTTTCCAATCAATTTTCTGTATCTTTGTTTTTCTTTACAACAAAGTTTTTTTCCAAAAATAAATAACCTTTTTGTCACTGAAGAAAATATCAAATTTATTTTAATGGTATAAAATTGATGAAAATTGATTAAACCTTTCTATATGATTGAATAATTTTTTTGTCAATGAGTGACAGTTTTGCAACAAGTCTGAGACTATACCTACCTAGAACTTTGGTCCTTGTAGATGTGAAAATGCAATGATTACCAGGATATAAACATTTTGGGAATTTTAACTTGGACCACAAAATAAAACCACACTTTTGTGTATAACTCTTTTACATTTATTCTTTGTAAAACATAAGGGTTACTTAAATGTTTATGACTTAGTTGGTTCTGATGCCTTTCCATGGCCATACCTTATTTCCTCATTGGATCTTTCTACTGTTTGCTTTTGGAATGGTTGTTATAAAGCATTCAGTTTCATTTTTTGCCTTTTATGTCAAAAATACATATCAAAATGACTAACGCACAAACCTGATACAACTGGTTTTCACTGCTTGAGTGGGATATTTGAGACTTTGTCTAATTCTAGCATCAGAATATTGGTTATTCTTGGGTATTATTTTGATGTAATTGCTGTCAACTTCAACTGGTTTCTCCTACTATGAAACAAAGTTTAATGAGATTTCTCTAACAAAACTTTTCACATCATTTTTAATTATTCACAGTACTTTATCAATAAAGTATTTTTGTGTTTGAGTTACATCTTTACTTTTAAAATAGAAAATAAAAATGCTGAAAATATTGCTTATTTTCTTTCTTCAATTTAAAACTCCATAAACTTTTTGGTGAAATTAAAATTGTATGCTGACAAATTGATATTCTTGTATGAATTTAGTTAAAACTAAATGCTTCTAAAGCCATTGCTATGACTTGGTATTTTTGTGTTCTACCAGTCCAGTGCTAGTCATTTATCTCACATACTGGGAGCTGTCCTACTCTTACTGCTTGTGTATTTATATAGTCTATGCCTTAGTTATGCTAATTAGACAGTTATGTACATATCACTATAGCCATGTAACAGCAAACACATTTTGGGTGAGCACAAGACTGAATACTTTTTCTTTCATTTTTGAAATTAAAGTATTGACATTGTATATTGTACATAAATGTCCCTCAAGATGTAATTTGGGTAAAATATATTCAATTCATCATTGCAATGAATTTAAATTTTCTGTTGAAAGTGTTTTCATGGAGATTGAAAGATTGTCAGTATTTATAAGATTAACTGTAGTTACTGTCTAAGATGAGTTAATTTACTTGGTTTTTCATTCTTTAATGACATAATAAGATGGACAACAGAGATAATAAAAATCAATTTGTTTTATTTCTCTCATTTTTTAATTAGCTTTAATGCTATAGTAAAGATACATTTTCATGGAGTAAAGTCTTTGTACATATCTTTCTTTCTCCTCTTTCTTCAGTCATAAGGAATGTAAGGAAATGTAATTTTTTTCTGTGCATTTCTTTTCAGTTTCCATTGATTCCTTAGAATTCCATTGGTATAAACTTTAAAAATAAATTAAAATCTTTTAAAATTAGATAGTTTTAAGGTAAGATAAAGTTTGAGATATCAAATATAGAGAATATTAATGATTTTTATTACACAATTTTAATTGGTCATCTGCTTGAATTTGTGGATGTCTAATAATAATTGAACATTGTAAAGCTTACATTTTCAGTACTTAGCTGGGTTGTGATATTTAAAAAAGATATTTTAATAAAAATTTAATTTTATTAAGATTCTAATGAATAGGCATTTGTTTTAAATATTGTGCTAATTAGTTTTAATGTTATTTGTTTCTATAATTTATTCCAGAGAACAATTCCAATGACTCACTGGAGAATGGGTGTTCTGATGTTGAATCATTGGCTCAGACAGAACCGACTTTGATCAGTTTAAATTCTACCCCACCAGAAATTCGGGTCAGTCCAGATGAAGAAGAAGAAAGTAAGTTTAAATGAAAAAATAAATTTTTCATAATGTTAAATTGTTAATATTCTGGTATATTGTATTGAATAATAGAAATCAATATTTTTCTTAGATTTATTGGTTTTCTCTTTCATATAATTTGGGTAATGTATAAGAGACATTTTTCTGTATTATTCCATCCTTTTTACTAGTTTATATCTTCAGTTTGTGTTAATTTGAAAGATAGGCACTCTGGGCAAGATTTAAAGACACATGAGCTATGTAATGTACCAACATTTGTATTATATTTAATTTAATAATCCTATATAATTTCTAATCTTACTGCTTTTCCTTCTGATTTGCTCCATGTAATTTTGTTGACTATTTTGTCATAGTACTTTATATTGGAGATTCTGAAATTAAGTATTTCTAATATTCACCCCCTTTTTTTAAAATCTTTGTTTCTTTTTATCACAACATTAATTACTACTACATTGTCAACAGAGTAACATAGAGTAAATGAAATAAATAAGAAAGATTTTAAAACAAACCTTTGGCCATCAGTGGCTTCAATAGTAAAATAGCAAATTAATGTTTTCAGTAGAAAACTGTTTTTCTTTGTTTTTTTTTAACAAAAGATAAAACAAAATTATAAATTATGATAAGTGTCTCTAATACTGATCTGATATCTGGATACTGCACAAATCATTTGACAGACATTTGATGTTTCAGTGGTTGCCATCTATTACTGGTTGATCATATTTCAAGTTCTGGATGTAATGCTGTCTTATTTCTGATTCACTAGATCATTCCACTGTATTGATTTTTACCTTTTTATAACATGATCAACTGCAATGCAACAGGAATTTAAATTGCTCATTTAAGGGTAACCTCTCTAACCAGTGTGTTCCTTTTCCTGTTTAGGAGATGCTAATTTTGGTGTATAACACTTTAACTGATAGCTATTAGTGATCTCTGTTCTTATCCTCTGGGCTGTCCAAGAGAGCTCACCCAGAGCTACAACTCTTTCACATAATGTTCACTAGAATACTAACTGCTTCTTTATTTTTCTCCCAGTGTATATACTTTTGGTATGGATTATCTCCCCTTGTATTCAGTATTTAAATGTCTTGTAGGACAGGTGTGTCAAACTGGCATGCAGCACTTTACATGCATCTTGGTGGCCCTCACAAAGGTTTCTATAGCTGTGGTACATCAAGAATTTTGTCTATGTTGGTAATGCAAATTATTAAAAACAGTGAGATATTTTTTTCAATTGGTATGATTAGATTGTTTATTCTATCTCAATAGTTTTTGTTTTTGAATGTCAGTGACTATTTTTAACTTCCGGTTAATCATGTGATCATCCTTGACAACTAAATAAGAACAAATGTAAAGTGAAAACGTTTGTAATTTTGTAATATTTTGCCTTAAAAATGTTGAATTTTATTTCATCTCATAAAAAGAGAAAATTATCTGAAGAAGGATGTGTGTTTCAAGAAAAGTGGGTATTACACTACTTTTGTACCACTGTTAATGGAAAGATAAACTGTTTGATTTGCAACCACTGCATTGCAATACCAAAAGAATATAATGTGAAAAGATATTATGAAATGAACCATTGATCTTATGATAAATATGAAGGAGATATGCATGTTTCAAAAGTGAAGGAATTCAAGGTTAAGTTAACACAGCAACAGAGTTGCTTTACAAAAATTCAGAAAGGCAGCATTAGTTCTGTTACTGTAAGCTTTGAACTCTGTGATGTCTTGTAAAAACAGCTGAAATTGTATGTCCAGAGAAGTCACATTTATTTCAAGACATTTCATTAAGCAGTAATACTGTTGCTGAATAGATTGATGAAATGGCAGGTGATTTGAGTCGACAGTTGAAGTCTTTATCATCAAGTTTTGAACATTTTTCTATTGCTCTGGATGAGACTGTTAACATAGATGGAATAGCACGGCTTACCATTTTCATCAGGGCTCGTGACAATGAATTTCAAATTTATGAAGAACTATTGAACTGGTCCCAATGGATGATACTACAATAAGCCAGGACATTTTTGAGAAAGTTGAACAGCTTCTCCATGAGTATGGTCTTGAGTGTTTATCTACTGATGGTGCTGCCAATATGGTTGAGAGACATAATGGCACTGCTGCCAAGTTAGGTACAAAAATAGAAAACATATAAGTAGATTCAACATTCAAGCATTTTCACTGTATAACTCATTAACAGAACTTATGTTCCAAGATTTTAAAATTAGATTATTTGTCACAAAAACAGTGAACTATATCAAAGGTTGTGCTCTGCATCACCATTAGTTTAGCCAGTTATTGGAAGACATGAATAATCAGTTCATAAATGTCCCATTCTACACGGAAGTTCAATGGCTTTCATGTCACAAGGTACTGAAAAGATTTTTTTTATTGCAATACAAAATTCTTATGTTTTTGGAGATAAAGAATCAAAACACAGATGAATTGAAAGATGAAAGCTGGCTCCAAGATTTAGCTTTTTCAGTGGATATTACTGCCCAATTAAATGACCTTAATTTGAAATTACAAGGTAAAAATAAGCTCATCACTCAGTTATATAATGATATCAAGTGTTTCATTGCAAAATTAGCTTTATTGAGTCTGTATTTATCTTTGCTAAGTACGACAATTTCCTGGAATTGCTGTCAAAGGAATTTCAGCAAAGATTTGTGATTTTTCATCTTGTGAAGATAAGTTTGCATTATTCTCAGCACCATTCACTTTTGATGTTGCTCAGACAGAGGAAAGTCTACAAATGGAACTACTGGAAATACAGACTCAACACTCAAGGGAAAGTACCTAGAAGTAGGGGTAACTGGATTGTTTTCATACCTTCCTCAGACATTTAAGAACTTCAGAAAGTTTGTCACAAAGATTATGTCAATGTTTGGTTCCACATATGTCTGTAAGCAGTTATTTTTGTTTATGAAGGCCACAAAAATGTCTCACAGAACCAGATTAACTGATGAAGATTTGTCATCTTTGATCAAAGTGGGATCCACACAGACATTCCATCCTGACATATCAAGGATAGTTTGTCTAAAGTGATGTCAATCTTCAAGACAACATAAAAATGATTAAATTGTACTACCTTGTATTGTAAGTATTTTGTATTTAAAGTTTAATTACTACTAGCTGTGATTAATGTAAGATTGTAAGCAGGTGTGGCCCTTGAGGCTGAAGGCATGGCTGATGCGGCACTCCATATGCCCTGAGTTTGATATGCCTGTTGTAGGACACACTCCATTCTAAGTTGAATAAAGCTTCAGTTATACCTGCGTTCATTTTCTGACTACAATTTATTTGATTTTGAATCAACATGGAACATTGCAAGAGACCACAACAAAGTTTTGATGTTGGCCCTGACCATACCACAGCTGCTGAACAATGGAGCAATTGGATTTTAATGTTCAAAAACTTTGTAAAAACCCTTATCATCAAATAGACAAGACAGCTGATAACAAACTGTCTCTCTATGTCTATAGGATAATTTCAGACTCCCCTTCCTATGAGGAAGCTATGAATTTGCGGCATGCAATTTACATCAAACCTAAAAATGAGGTTTTCGCTCAACACCTACTTGCTACTCGAAAATAAGAAGATAGTGAATCACTTGAGTGCTACTTAACTGAATTGAGAATACTAAGCAAAGGCTTCAATTTTAAAGCAATGTATGTAGAAGAAGTCTGGGATGAACATATTATGGACATCTTTATAAATGGCCTTCGAAAACATAACCATGTTAAGTATTTAGAAGTCACCTTTCCATCTCAGGAGTTTCAGGGTTCTCCTGACTCTTCATTTTTGTCTTCAGTATTTTCTTGTGACCAAGGTTCTACCTCTGAGCAACCAGTCACAGTGGTCTCAACAAAAAATGCTTCTTCTGTGGACTCTCTTTTCACCTTCACTATTCCTGTACAGCTAGAAATGCCAGATGTCGCAAATGTAAGAAACTTGGACATTTTTTAAGGTATGTAAATCTTCACCCACTCCAACAAAGTTATGTCATAACAGCTGCTTCTCCAGCCTGCCTTTCAAAAACTATGCTAAAAATTTACATTAACAATGTTCCTGTGGATGTCCTTATTGATACAGGTAGTTCTGTGAGCTACATCGATTCAAACGTGGTGAAAGCTAATAAGTGGTGGATATTTCCTTGCTCCAATGAAATAACTATGTCAAATGTTTCTTTGTGCACTCAAGTAATTGGGTACTGCCTGGTCAGACTAAAAAGCAATTCTTACATTTGTGCAAAACTATTAATAATGAAGAACTTCTTTTGCAGTGTGATATTAGGGCATATATTATTCCTATGTAGGCATTATAGTGTCATAATCTCTTTTGGAGGACATGAAGCAACCCTAAAAATCTGCGGACTAGGATCAAGCAACATTCAGTATCTGTCACTTTTTAACAACCTAATGACAAATAGCAAACTCATACCGGTAAAATCTAGATGGTACAAACAATTTATTAAAACAGAAGTAATGTGAATGTTTGGGGAGGGAATTATTGAATCAAGTGAATCTCCATGCAGAGCACAGGTACTCATAACTTCTTCTAAGAATCATAAAAAGAGATTAGTAATAGACTAATCCCAGATCATTCATAGGTTTACCCAGTTGGATGCATACCTGCTGTCTTACATCAATCTCATGTTTATAGTTCTTTGGATACCCTGAGCGCTTACCACCAAGTAGAAGTCATGCTAGAGGATTGACCCTATACAGCCTTTGAGGTGATTGGCCATTTGTATAATTTTTGACAGATTCCATTTGGTGTGACTAATGGTGTGTTGAGTTTTCAAAGAATTATTGACAATAAGCACAGAAACATTGAAGGACACATTTGCCTTCATTGATAATGTAACAGTCTGTGGACTAAATCAATCACAACCTTAAATGGTTCATGGGGGCTGTTAACAAATACAACCTTACATTAAATTCTGACAAATGTTTCTTTGGGGTGAGAACCTCAATCTATTAGTGTACACTGTGAGTGAAGCGAATGTGAAACCAGACGCTGAGTAATTAAAACCTCTGGTTAACCTGCCAGTTCTTGACAACATGTGGGCACTTCAGCGAGCGATAGGAATGTTTGCACATTACTCACAGTGAATTTCTTCTCAGCTGTCAAAGAAAAATCCTATACCATACTAGAGGCATTGAAAAATGGAGGCATTACTTAATTGGGCGTCACTTCACACTCATAACTGATCAAAGATCAGTTGCAGTTATGTTTAATTCCAAGTCAAGAAGTAAAATTAAAAATGAAAAAAATAGCATGATGGAAGATTAAGTTCTCTTGTTTCTCCAATTTTATATACCATCCTGATAAAGAAAATGCTGTGGTAGATGCATTATCAAGAGTTAGTAGGACTATGGCAAGTTCTAATGCTCTTTGAACTCTGCATAATGAAATATGCCACCCAGGTATAACTAAAATGACACATGTAGTATGAAGCTGGAATTTGCCTTATGCTGTTGAGATCAAGAAGATTATAACATTCTATTGAATCTGCAATGAACACAAGCCATGATTTTATATGTTAACACCAGGAATCCTTATAAAAGCCAATCAACCCTTTGAAAGGCTAAATGTGAACTTCAAAAGTCCCCTAGAATTGAAAACCAAAAACCGATATCTGTTTACTATAGTTGATGAATATTCACAATTCCTGTTCGCATATCCTTGCTCAGATGCATCCACAAACTCGGCAATAAAATGTCTGTGATCCTTGTTTGCCCCTTTTTTGGCATTCAGATTTTATATCCATTCAGACTGCGGAACAACATTCATGTTGGAACAACTTAGGCAATTTTTCTATGGACAACAGGTTCAGACAAGTCAAACTCTGGTGTATAACCATGAAGGCAATGGGCAGTGTGAAAAATGCATTGACATTATTTGGAAAACCATTCAGTTAGTTTCTATGAAACAAATGTGCCTGATCACTGACTAGGAAAACCTCCTTCCAGAATCTCTGAACGCCATTTGAACCCAGTTGTGCACTGCAACAAAACACAACACCACGAAAGGTTTCTACCATGCCAATGTAGAAGTTCATAAGGAACCTCACTCTCCTCAAAGCTGTTGCAACATGGTACAGTCCTTCTGAGATACCATGTTTGACACAGAACAACCCACTAGTAAACAAAGTCAAATTAATACAGGCATCCCTGCATTACACATTTGTCCAGCATTTAGATGGGAGATGAGATACTATATTGTTGAAGGATTTGGCCCTTGCAGAAGTAACCCGCCCCCTCAAAATCAGAAATGGAATTGCTACAGAACAAATGAACTACCATGACTTTAGTTCTGACAAGGAATTAGCACCTAAAAAATGAGTCTACTCTGAAATGGGTACTGCTATTTCAAATTCAGACAAATTCATTACAAATCGAAAAATAAGTAAACACTTCAAGTTGAAGATTTATATTTCAAAGCCGGAACAACAAGTTCAGATGAGTTAATGTCAGAGGTGGCTATCGATTGCGAACCACCACAATATTCTCAAAGAACCCGCAAAAGATCAGATTGGTGGAATGACTTTGTCTTTTCCAAATAACCAGCAGGGGAGAATATGGTATGAATTATCTCTCCTTATATGTATTCTGGATATAAACAAGTCCGGTTGGACGCACTCCATTCTAAGTTGAATAAAGCTTAAGTTAAATGTCTATATTTTTGAGGTGAGGTATTATGTACACTATTTACATTGCTTGGACTATCATCCTCATCTTTGTTGCCATATTTATCACAATGTTTTGGCCGTTGTATGCTCTGTCCTTCTTCAGGTGGTTGGAATGTTGAACTGAACCCTTTATTTCGCTCGCTGGAGTAGACTGTTTTAGTTCTGCGTACCATGTCTAATGGATGTCAGTTATCAGTTATCTCCTGTTAATTCCCATCTCCAAATTCTCCACTACTGTAACCAGGTATTGAACTCAGACTCTTTGGGTCCTGTCACTCGATCTAACTAATGCCTTTATCCACTGTATTATGTGTGCTTAAGATTTGTAGTATTGTGTTGGAACAAAAGTTCATAGCATTTTTCAATAGGTAGTGTTTGAATATGTGGTTTTGTTTCACATATGACTGACATTTATGACATATATTTATTCTGGAAGGTGACATTTCAACACTTCTTTCCTTACAATTCTAATTTTAAATGGTTTTACATTAAAAATGAGGATGAAATCATAAAGCTGCTTCAAAGATGGTAAAAAGTTGTGGAACAAAATGTGGTTGAATAAATCTATGTACAAATATCTGAATATTGTCTTTGAAATTCACTTAGAAAATGTTAAAAACTTTTGTTCCAACCTCATACTGTTATCTAACACTTTTGCCCCAGCCCCTCAACCTCCGACATCTTACTCTCTGGGTTGAGGTGTTTACTCAGTCTTAACTGAACTTAAGGGAGTGACCATATGTACCTTGAGCATCCCTAGATCATTCGACCGATCCAATGGTTTAATCCTGCTTCCTGTCCACATTGTGTTTGGTTTGATCCAGAAAGCAGAAGTGATATTCATCCATCCACGGTCAACTGAAGATGTAGACACAGCTGGAGAGTCTGTGCTAAGAAATTTAGAATGCAACAAAAAAAAAAAATATCTGCAGAAAGCTGGACAAACAACTATTCAATGGTTGAATTGTTAATGTCTTTTATATAGCAGAAAAGAATAGTATAGAAAAGAAACAGGTTACAGAAAAGAAAATTATTTGACATAAAAAGAAAAACTCATACACTGGATTCTAGACAGAGAATGGGTTTTGATTAACTTGTTAAATCACCTCAGAACGATATGCGACTCTTGCAATGGAGAGATAAAGATTTCTGTGCACGGCTTAAAGTTTATAGTTGCATTCTTCTTCGGCAGTAGTAACAATAGTAGTAATCTTCATGGTAGCAGAAGCATCGGTACTTATATTAACAGTACACAGTGGGGGTTTTGTTCCAATCTCTGATGTCACTTTCGTACTTCTTTGAGCCTTCAATTCAGCTATGTTCACTTTCAATTTCTGATATCTCGCCACCCAGCTCGACTGCACTCTATAACAGATGAGCAAAAACCAACCTTTGGTTATTGTAGCTTGTTCGAAGTTTCCGTTTCCAGTGATAGTAATAATAGTAGCAGTAGCAGTCTTAGATTGTTGGAGGAGTAATTCGCTTCTTTGTACTTATATCAACATATGTTAGCAGGCGTTTAGTTCCAATCTCTGATGTCACTCTTTGATTATTGTAGCACTGCAACCCGTAACAGCTGCCTGCGGGTGCCCATGCATGTGACGGCACACAGTGACAATGACGTGCCGATCAATTGCGGCCTCTCCCGTCTGGCCTCTTCAGCATAACTATGCGTTTATATAGATAAATCTGGTTGATCATAAATTGACCCTTGGCCTGCACACGATTACCACGAGTGCTGTTTTCAAACCAAAATCATGTGAATTTCAAAGTCCTCATAGCCTTAGTAAGCTCTTTCAAATTTTAACTGATAACATTTATTTCAATCATTTCCATTGTCTTTTCAACGACCCAATTCCAAATAGGCTAGATCAGATTTCCATCAGTAAACAAAATTGTTCTGATCTAATTTCGCTGTTCAAATCTACTCCAATTTAAAATAAAAAAAAATATACGTGTGTGTGTTTCCCAAACTCTCTCTGTTACAGTTAGAATTGCAAAGTCACAATTACCATATCCTCAAGAGGTTCACAGAATTTAGGAATCAACCTTGATAGGCCATTAGTGTGACTTATTTTTTCGGTGGTACAAACTCCATTTTAAAATTATAATTGAGTCAGATGGTACCCCATCATTGTAGTCAATTCGCTGTATGCATCGGCAGTCCTTTTTAGATCCATAAATGGATAATAGTGGTCTGTGGGCAGAGTAAATCTTCTTCCATAGATAAATCTGTGAAATTTACGAAGTGCAAATACAATAACAAGTATTTCCTTCTTAATCTGACTATAGTTCTTTTCTGCTGGTAAAAGCATCCTTGAATAATGAGTTATCGCTTGCTACGATTATTTTGCATTTAGGATTGAAATGTGTCAAAAATAAGTGTGACGTCAATATGTCTTTTATTTCTTTCGAATGATTTTTGACATTCGTTCGTTCAAATCCATTTGGCAATTATTTTTTTTTTTAGTAGGTCATTTAATAGTTTTTGCAAAAAATGCATGTTATGGATAAACACATTAATTGGCTAAGCCAAGGAAAGCTTGTAGAGAGCTTTTATTTTCTGAAGTGAGCATATTTTTAATAGCACTTGCTCTGGATAGGTTTGGCTTCCTACCATTTTCATCTAATATCTGACCCAAATACTTCATTTTTGTAAAAAAAAAAAAATATTGACCTTTTTCACCTTTCAATTTAAATCCATATTCACTTAATCAGTTGAATACTTTCAATACATGCTGTATTCTTCTTTATTTTTACATTTTATCAAAATGTCCAAATAAGTGGTAGCGAAGTCAAGTCTAGATAACATGGCGTCCATTACCTGTTGAAAAATTCCTGGGGCACCCTTAATCCCAAAAGTTAATCTATTAAAATCTGTAGAGTCCCCTATGGGTATTAATGGTTAGGAGTTTTGAACATTTGTCATCCACCAGAATTTGCAGATATGCGTCACTTAAATCAAGCTTTGAGAACATTTTTCCATTATTGAGCCTTGCAAAAATCTTTTCTGGGCTAGGTAGAGGATAATGATACATTTTAAGAGCATCCTTCAACCCAGTGGAAAAATCTGCACATATGTTTATCTCTTTGGACTTCTTTTTAATATAAACTGCAGTGGAAGCCCAGTCACTGTATTCAACTTTCGATATTACACCCATATTTTCCAGATGATCTAATTCATTATTTATCTGGCTCAATGCTGCAAAAGGCACATTTCTTTTTGGGCTTGAATACAGGAATGACATTGTCGTTTAATTCAAACTTGGCAAACATTTCTAAATCCCCAGAAAATATTATTGGAAATTTACTTTTTAGTTCTTTTTTAAGTTTTCCTGTGTAATCAGAAAAACACTTCACTGTTTTTACAAAAAGAATTTATTGGCACATCAAAAAGATTAAATTTCTCCATCCAGACAGTACCAAATAAATTATTTGTATTATTCATAATGAATGTCTTTACTTTTTCTGTTTTGCAATTGAAACTTACTTTTGAACAAAACTCCCCCTCAAAATTCAATTTTTGTCCAGTTATGCTATACATGACTTTCTTTGTTCAAAATAAAATGGGTTTACTGATTTTTTTCAAGTGTATTTGTTAATTATACTCACATTGGCTCCTGTATCAAGTTGAAATATTTTTGTTAAACATTTTTACTTGCACGTATTTTCTTACTTGACCATCCATTTTATTTGTACCTGCATTATTCACTGAACGTTTTACTTTTTTTAAAAAATTTTCCTTTGCAATGTGAACTTTTGTGACCAATTTTATCACATTTGAAATATTTCTTATTTTTGTAGGGATAATCCTTTCTAAAATGTAACTCTCCACATGCAAAGCAGTGATTAGAGGTTGAAAAACATTTTTTCTTCTCGTATTGATATGTGCAATACACAATTTTGTTCGATATCTTTTGAATCCTGTTGAATATTAATAATTTGTTTACATTCTTCCACTATCTTTTGAAGGGTTAAACTAGGTTTGTATTCTAGTTTATTCAATATTCTTCATCTTATTTCAGTGCAGTGTCTTTTGCTTATGTCAATCCCTGAGTGAAAATTAAACACTTGAAATTATCTGCTGATAATTCAGACAATTTAAAATTCTCGCACTAACGGTTCACAATGCTTGCAAAATCCTGTTCATCCTTTTTTATGAGATTCATACATTTCCACCACCTGTGGAATAAAGATGTCTTGAATATTTCTGACAACAACGAAACAGTATTATCAAAAGATAAATCACCAAGTTTATTTGGTAATATATAAATTAACAAATTTTGAATATTCTACTGGACCCAATTTTCTAAGCAGCAAATGAACATTTTTTCTGTCAGTCCAACCCCAACAATTGTTTTTGAATACATCAGTGTATCTATGAAAAGACAATGAAAATGTTAATTCTTCCAGGTCATATATGAACTCAGATATTGCATTCACAATGGCGTCTTGTGAAAATGAGAAAGTATTTCCCTCAGTCTTACTTTTACTAACTAGCACCAACATTTGTAATTGTTTTCATGTGAATGTAAAAGTACTTCCTCGAAATGCTTTTGTTGTTGAAAATCTTGTTGTTTCATCATCTCCAACATGGCTAATTTGAAGTCTTCCATTGTTGAAATTTTTTAAAGAATTTAACTTTGTTATTTTTACCAAGTCAACTTATTGTAAGTTGCTTGAAGTTTGTGTGTCCTTGAATTCTTTGTCACCAACTGTTATCTCATGTTTTTGAGATAACAGAGGAAAATAAATAAATAAGGAAGACAAACTTGTCGGTAAGTAATGAAATAGAAGGTTTATTACATGAAGGTCCAAATAGCAATTGACCTAATGCTAACTCTACTCAACTCCGCTTATTTACATAAACAAATGATTCCATTCATTTATGTCCTATATGACAGGCAGCAAGTCATGTGGGCTTCAGCAGCATGGTCATCTTTCATCATCTGCTTCTCCAACTGACTTGGTCGCTTTAGCATTCTGCTTATATTGACCCTTACTTAAGACTGGCATGGAGACTGATGTGTTTGGGGACTCAGGGTTTCCCCTGTCTTCTAACAAGAGTTGTCTGGTTTTGTAACATTAATTATCTCTCCAAATTTGGGATATCCCTTTTCTTATGGGCAGTGGTCGCAGGTACTGACCTGCCCATATAACATATCTATGTCTCCCACCATTACTTCCCAGTGGGCGTAGGCAATTCCTCCATCTCTCTTGGTATGTCACCTAAGCATTTCACCTCAATTGTCATTTTGACAAATCCAGTTTTTAAACTTTGTAGGTGAAAGTGTTGGGTTTAACCTCTGGTCATTAATCATAATTATCACTTTAATTTTTGTTAGCACATTTTTCCCAGTTTGGTGTCTTGTAAAGACAAGATAATCAGAAATTCATCAGCTGTTTCCTCCCACTGCTGTTAGTAAGTAGTTGGTTTCCATATCTCATTCACTCAGTTGCACTTATGAACCTTGGGCTGGGTCTTTATATAAAGAAATTCTATTTCTTGATTTGTTTACAATTTCCACTTTTTGATAGGTGGAATAAATCATTTTCTTAATTCTGCCTTGTCTTTAAAAATTACCAAATGTTATCTACTCAATTGACTTTCTATTCCAGCTGGTCCTTGGGAGATGTTTTCATAATTCCACTTTAAGGCAGCATCAATCACTTGTCAGCCCATCTTTTTCAGATAGCCTCTTTGATAATATTTTCCCCAAAAACAACAAAGTCACTTTCTTCAAGCTGTCTTTGCTTAAAAAATAGACTTTCAAAAATAAAAGCAATTTCACTTCTTCTCTTAGTTCATCTACTGTTCCATTCTTTAACTCTTTTCATCTTGTTCCAAGTTATATTTTAATTTTAATTTTAGCCCTTTCTTTCCATTTACCAGTGTCACATAATGTCACATCAGTGAGAAAATGAAAGGAAGATAGAAGAGGTGATAACAATTTTGTGTTTAACATTTGTTTTAGTGAAATGGAAAAAGTCAATTTCACAGCTTTTCATTTGTGTCACTTTATTTATAATAGTTATTGCAATATTTTGTTAAAGTTGTTAAACTCAAATATTTAATGATGCAATAGGGAAATTTCTACAAATATTTTATTGTAGAACTAGTTTATTCAGTTATTATACTCTAGAATTAAGATTCATCAGAAAATTCAAATAGGAAAACCATGAAATTTACACAGGTATTTCTAGTTACTTATATTATATTAACAAATAATTTTTTCCTTGGAACATTTTCAACAAAGTTAAAAGTAACTTTAATACTACTAAATATTATTGAATTTAGATGACATGGACATAATATCACAAAAACAAAGATACTATTCGTTCAAATCAAAAAATATCAAGTTGATTAAATAACTTAAAACATTACGTATTTTACTAAAATATATTATTTATTTAATTACAAAACAAATTAAAATATGACTTATTTTACTTAAACATTATTAACAGGATAATGCTATATTGCTACTTTGGTTTCATGATTTTTATTCTGGTTACAGTTGTGAATTTTTACCCTCTATATTCAGTTATTAAAATTGAAATCAGTTAGTTATCCCAAATTATCTGATTTAAGGTCCTAAATAAATTCAGATTGATATTTCCAAAACCAGAATCTCTGCATACAAAATAATAACATCCTCTGGAAAACTATGATTTTGGTTTATTATTTAAAGATTGGTATCCTCTCAAAGATAGAAAAGATTGTTTACATTCAAATTACAATAAACTACGATCTTGTAGAAAATGGAACATAGGATCAATACAGGCAGAATTTTCTGAGAAAATGCCTTCAAAAAAAAAAAAAAATAAATGTATTGTAATTTTTATTTTTTCAGTTTGTTAAAATTATATATACCCCCACCCCCACCCGCCCCAGACCCACATAAAAAATTGATTTTGGTAACAAGATAGGTTTTAGGAAAAAGATATATAGCAATGCTTCCCAACCTGGGTCACACAAGTGATGACCATAAAACTACTACTGGGAGCTTTTTTTTTTTTTTTTAATGTTCACCCTATACAAAGCCCAATGGCCACTCAGGGTAGAGGGTTACTGAAAGTGATTGTTGCATGAGTGGCAAGAGTAAGGGGCATGGTTTTTGCGAATGTGTGGGAAAGATAACGTTTACCTATAGACTTGAAGAGGTTAACATTATAGTGATCTTCCTGGGATTCTGTTTCACAAAGTGACAGTTCTTAGGAAGAAGCTGAGTGGAACTTACTCTTTACTAAAGGAATATGAAGTGAATGAGTGTGGTTTGCCTCAATTTACATTGTGTGTGGGAGAATTAGAGTTGGGGAAACTAAAGAATATAGCTTCTCTCAATATTTTTCATGGAAATAGTGATAGAAAACCTGTAGGTTGTAAGGTGGAAAGTAATTTATCACCCACAGGGCTACATAGATGCTTTTAGAATCTGTCAAGACTGGAAAGTGAAAACTGGGTACCTCCAAGCCAGATATGGCAGCAGTGAACCAACCATTTTTTCACATCTTTATAAAAGTGTATTGTGGCTTGCTGATATGATAGAAAATGTTTTAAACTTCTTTAGTGATGCCAAAACTAAATTGGTTAATGTTATATAGGAATAAAGTGTTGTTGCTAACACTGGAGTTTGAACACAGATCACCAGAGAGCAAACACAGGCAATCTTATTTTGAATAAATAGATCGTGTGATGGCAAAGGAAATGTATATAGTGTGGCGTATAAGGGATCACTATTTCTACACTATCCTCTATTACTAATTTGGTGACGAGGGATTCGGATTCATACAGTGGAAGAGAAAAAAAAATTTGTTTGCCACAGTATAATTTGGTGATGATGGATTAGGATTCATACGGTGGAAGAAGGAAAAAAAAAAAAAATTTGTTCGCCACAGTATAATTTCGCGATGAGGGATTTGGATTCATATAGTGGAAGAAAAAAAAAATCACTCGCCACAACATTATTTGGTGACGAAATTCGTACACATATGGAGAAAAAAGAAAAAACTTGCTCGTCACAATATTTTCAGCGATAAAGTCTTGGATTCACCATTAAAAAAAAAAAAACTTGGCAAAGTTTTTCGAAAGACAATTCTCAACTGAGAAAATAATTTTTTTTTTCTTTTCCCCGATAAGACAGTTCGCTCTGAATTGCAAATTCGTTGGACCCCACCCTCTACAGTATTTAAACATGGTGTAAATTTTTGCGAAGATGGATGAATGCAAGAATATATTCCGGGAATTCTTTAAGTTCAATTCGGAACAACAGATGACAATATTAGAGCAACAGAAGACATTCCAGATGCAACTACAGGAGGAAACTTTCAATAGACAAATGCAATTTCAACAAGAAATGGAACAGATGCATAGGGAGTTTCAAAACAAAATTCTGGAAATAACTGAGAAGAGGAAAGAGAAAAATCTACAAAATGATTCTATCTCAGAGAATACAATTTGGAATTCAATTGAAATATTCACGTACAGTCCAGATGAAGAGATAACTTTTGAGGAGTATTATAAAAAAATATACAGATGTGTATAACGAGGACTGCCACGTGGTCTGATGGAAAGATGGTTAAGCAAATTAGGAACTGCTGAGCATAACAAATTGGTAAACTACATTTTACCAAAAAAAACTAGCGAGTTGACATTTACTGAGGTGGTAAATATATTAAGTGAATTATTTAGTAAAAAGACATCTTTGTTTCACAAGAGGTGGAAATGTTTGAATCTGATGAAAGATGACGAACAAGACTATATGATGTATGCAGCCAATGTGAATAAGCATTGTGAAGAATTCAAGCAGGCAGAGTTAAGCGCTGACAATTTTAAGTGCTTGGTGTTTGTTCAAGGGCTGGTATTGGAAAGAGATGCAGAGTTGAGAAAATTAGTACTGGCAAAATTGGAAAGTGAGCTGAGTGTTACAGAAGTTGGCAGAAGACTGCACAAGATATGTTAGTGTAAAGAAAGATTCAAAAAAGATAGAACAGTCTGGCGTTTCGCATGTAAGGAAAATATGCTACAAAAAAGAAAGTCAGTCTACCAAAAAGAATTTAAAATTGCGGATTATCAAGCAAAAAGTGAAATACCAGAGAAAAATAAACAAAAATTCCTGAAGCCATGTTTTGCTTGCGGTGACCTACACTTGTACAGATATTGCAATTTTAGGAATAAAAAATGTTTCAACTGTAAAAGAGTGGGTCATAAAAGTTCGCACTGCAGGTCAACAAATAAAAAAAATGAAATAAGAAAATTAAAGTCCAACAAGCTGAACGATGGAATAACCAGAAAATTTGTTACCGTCGAAATAAGTAATAAAAAAATAAAAATGCAACTTGACACATCCAACCTATCTATCATAAATTTGCATACATGGAAGAAATTGGGGAAACCAACTTCATTGAAGACAAAGAAAATCGCGAGGTCAGTGACGGGAGAAAAAATACAATTTATTGGCAAATTTGTTACAAACATCACGTTAAATAAAAAAAAGCGAAAAGCTAAACTATTTGTCATAGAAAATATCACGAACTTACTTGGTACAAATTGGATAACAGAATTTAAACTCCGAAGCCCAAAAATTAGTAAAGAAACTTGAGGAAACATTTCCTACTGTTTTTTCTCCAGGTTTGGGAACGTGTACCAAGATGGAGGCAAAATTCCAGCTAAAAGAAAACTCTCGGCAATGTTCAAAAAGAAAAGGAATGTGCTGTTTGCCTCAAGTGAACAGATAGATAAAGAATTGGACAGATTAGAGAAAACCGGTGTATTTAAAAAAGTTGAGTATAGTGAATGGGTAACACTGAAAAAAAAGCTCCAGAAAGTAAAAGATGAAGCCGACACAGAGAAAAACTGGGGAGCAAGTTACCCGCAGCCAAGGACATGCAGTATTATTGAATGATTTAAGTCAACTGAAGTCACCACAGAAAACGTTAAGAAGCACAAGATCAACAAAAGGGAAGCTAGAGGCTGAACAAATAGAACCAAAAGAAGAACCTACAGAAACTGTGACCCCATCCTTAAGAAGCTCAAAGCGGATGGTTGTTTCTGGTAACACTATGGAGGTACCAAAAAATAGAAAAGTGGATTGGCAATATACTTGGTGAAAGGTGAAAAATTCACATGCAGTAACCAGATCAGACGACGTTTTTCAGACGTGGTTGACAGTGGTCCCGCGGAAGAAACGCTGATGGAGGTGATTTTCGATACGTTTGATCAACAATTTTACCTGAGGTATGCTGATCCAGGAGAAAAGGAAAGGCAACTGATCATTTAAAAGTGGATCCAAAACATAGGAGATATGCTAAGATGTTGCTAAAAAAATGAAGTTTTTTTTTTTTTTTTTCCTCTTCATATTTCCTGTAAAAAATTAAAAATAAATCAAGAAAACTGTTTACTCCTACAGAGTAAAGTTTTAGGGGGGGTGTTATAGTGGAACACACCTATTCTATAGTTAATAGACTCTCCCATCTATAATAAGTAGGAGTCGCTCAGTGAGTCAGTCGGGCGGTCAGTCAGTCGATGCTGGATGACAGATAGTCGAATACTAAAGTATCAGCGACCACAAGTAGATTACTCAGCGTTATACCTATTATATCAAGTTCCTAACGTTTTGTACGTTGAACCTATTTTAGGACCAACTTGGTACAAATACAAGCCTCCACTGTGAAATCACTCCACAACAATAACTATATGGATTGAGATTCCCTACAATATCCTCTATACTGATCACTATACAAATTAATATTTGGTGGTTACTCTTTGAGTAAGTATTATCGAGCAAGTACTATTAGTCCAAGTGTTATTAGAAGGCGTCAGACACTAGTATTGCTCAATGGCATTACTATAATTGTATCTGTGATTACAAAGTCTCTACTCCAATGAGCATTATGAAAGTGACAACGAGTATTCGTTGACATTACAAAAGTGGCAACAAGTGATCATTGACATTACAAAAGTTAACCAAACATACAATGGAGCAGCTGTGATGACAGATGAATGAAATTGAAGTAAAAAGGCATTAAATGCAGCAATTTCATTCATTGTTAGGCACATAAACTTAATTTTGAGTAGAAGTCCTGAGAAAGTTAATGGAGTTAAAATATTTTTTGCCTTTACACAGCTTTAGTAAATTTACATTTTCAAGTACAAAGCAGAAAAGTGTCTTTAGAGATTTTAATATAAGCATTCCATCATTGTGTGACATAAGATGGTGCTACAGGTCCAGAGTTGTGTCAGCTATAAAAGAGTTGCATGAAAAGCACATTTAAAAATATTTTGGACAATAATGAATATTTTAATGAATGCATGCTTTGTGAAATGATAATCCCTTGGCAAAATTGACTGACTTCTCTTTCATGTTTTTCATAAATTGTTTTTATACAATACTATTACCTGCTGAGAAGCTATTTGACATACAGTATAATTAGCTTGAAGTATGTTCAGGATTATATTCAATATGATGAGAATTTTTATGATGATGTACATTATGAAAACATTGTCGAAGAAGCAAGGGCAGTCATTGAATAATTAAATAACTCAGCCTTGTCACTGGTGCAAAAAGAACCAAGCAGCAACAAATTAATCATACAGTGACATGTTTTGAAGGAGTTCAGAACTATTGCTGAACTATACTGTTGCCGAAGAAGTGATTTGTTCACATTGAGGAATTTTTATATTTGGAATTATTTTATGTGAAGAAGTTTGAAGTGTTTGCCCATACATTCCCTATGTAATATAGAAAGGCTTTACAGCACAAATCCTCCTTATGGTTTGATTACAAATCCTTAGTAAATAGATTAAGGTATTTGGATAATGACAATTATATTGATGTCATATTTTTAAAAGGAAAGTTTTGATTTTATAATTATCCATTCTTTTATTTTTGTTTGTTTACTATATTATGATATTTGTTATGTTATTGTTTATGCATTTAGTATTTAATATACGTATTCTTAAAATCTTTTATACATATTTGTTTATTTTTAAGATAAGTTGTGATATACAACAATTTTTATTTTAAAGTAAGTGTTATTTAGCAAATGTAATTTATTAAGAATATCTTGCTAAGATATCTTGCAATGTATTTGTGGGGAAAATTGTGAAAATGGCCTACCTCGGAAACGCGTTCGAATCTGCGCAGTATGTAAACTCTGGTCCTTCCAACTGTAAAAAAGAAAACCAAAATGGCGGCGCCCGCTTTTATGCCGATCGGTCTCGGTCAGTTAACGTGAAATCTGCTTTGCCTCGTGATTCGCATGCAAATCGTGGTCGGTCCGCAGCTTTATAAAGCAGGCTCGTTTCTGCTGTTTGACTCAGAAGGCTTTCGCTCGTGAGAAGGTTGGACGTGCGACAATCGGGTTTTCTTTTGTGCCTACCTGCTATCATCAGTTGAATTGTTGAGTTACACACCACAAGCTATTTCGCAATGGACAAGTTCAATCTAAAGTTGATCCCAGAATTCGACGGCTCCTCCACGGGCCCGACTATCGTCGAATGGTTTGAAAAGGCTTAACGGTTTGCAGGGTGTCCAAAATAAAGGAACCTGCACTAGTCATCCCACTGAGACTCACGGAGGAGCCTCGCGAGTATATCAACAACTCGGGACGATGCTGACCTAGAAGAGATCAAGGACGCCCTGTATACGGCCTTTGGAATAGATCCATTCATCGCTTGGAAACAGTTCGTCGGACGACGCTCGAGCCGGGTGAGACCGTGGATGTTTACCTGGCTGATTTGGCGAAGGCTGGCAGTACCGCTTACGGAGCAACGGACCGCGATACTGGGGTGCGCCTTCCTGGCAGGGCTTCCCGACGACACCAGTCGGCTCCTCAAGCGAGCGCCTTTCAAGATTGGACACACTGGGAATTGACGAATTGCTAGCCAGGGCCCAAAACATCTTGAAGGACACGGAACAGATCGCGGCAGCCGTGAGAACGCCTGAGACACCGAGGGAGGGCCCAAAGTGCTACAGCGCGTGGACCCAACCATTTCTCTAGGGACTGCCGGAGCCGGTGACGTGGGGAGGGAGCAGCAGACGGAACCGAAAGACGACTGGCGCTGCTATCGCTGCAAAGAGTTAGGCCATGTAGCACAGGATTGCTCGAATGAGTCCGGGGACAAGGTGCTGTCGCAACCCTTGCCCCTCTCGGTCAGTAAATGCGCATTGCCTGTTGTCAACGGTAATGCGTTGAGGGTAAACGATGTTCGGGCGCCGTTGACACTGGATGTTCCCGATCGATCGTTAGTGCGGATCGATGGGTGACATGGAACAGTCAACAAATCGAGATTCGGACGATTGACGGGGTGTCCCGGCCTGTTGTGGTGTCGGGACTGTGTCGGGTCCTAACAGACGGAGGGAGTCATGCCAAAGTCGACGCCTTGGTGGCATGTCAAAGGCCCCTCGGTACGACCTGCTACTTGGGATTGATGCGATCCGAAAAGTAGGAGGCATGATGATCACGCCAGCCGGAAATGTGGAACTGGGTGAAAGAAGAAAGGTGTGTGCAGCCCTTTGCGTTAGTGAGCCGGATTTCGACGTCTCCTTCAATTCCGACGAGAGAGTGGACCGCCAGGTGGAAATGGGCCCAAAAAGACCCGCCAGTTCAGCTCAGCAACAAGGTCGCTGAGTACAAAGTTCCAGACAGCATCAGAGGAAAATACGAAAAGAGCTTCAGCAGTGGATTGTGAACGGCAGGCTGATTCCGTACCCCCAGGAAAGACTGGGACCCCAAAGGGTCTGATTCCCTTGATGGCAGTCGTGCGAGCAGAAACAGAAGGTGCGTCCGCAATCGATTACCGCTAATTGAACGACTTTTGTGGATGCTTTCACTGCCGATGCAGAAGTGTGCGCATAAGTTGAGAACGTATGGCGGCAGGGAGTCAATGTGTCGCTTCTGGATCTACGGAACGCATATCTTCAGATTCACATCGACGAAGCACTGTGGCCATTTCAAACGGTTATTTTCAAAGGCCAACGCTTCTGTCTTACGCGGCTAGGATTTGGGCTAAATGTAGCACCACTCATCATGAAATCCGTTATAGACGCCATCGCATCGCAAGACCGCACAATTGAAAGTGCCACATCAGCATACGTTGATGATATCTTCATTAATGAAAGTTTGGCCTCTGCATCGCGTGTAATTTCGGATTACGGTTTGGTGTGCAAGGATCCGGTGCGACTGAGAGATGGAGCAAGAGTTCTTGGCTTGCAGGTCTGGGAAGAAAATGGCACCCTCCGATGGAAACGAGGAAGTCAAATTCGAAGCCCCTGATGTGTTGACCCGGCGCCAGATAAGCCATTGTGTGGGAAACTTGTTGGACACTTCCCAGTGTGTGGATGGCTCAGGGTGGCAGTTGCATTCGTCAAGCGCCTGGCAACCGCAGCAACCAATGGATGGGATGATAACAGCAAAGATCCCTCTCTGTCGATACTAGCAGAGATGTTAAGTAGAGTGCGGGAACTGGATCCCGCCGGAGGAGACTGGTGCATGAGTGGTGACGAGATCACAGTCTGGGTGGATGCGAGTTCCGTGGCGACAGGAGTGGCATTGGAAGTAAACGGAAATGTCATCAAGATGCGTGCTGGCTGCGTCCGACTAATGATGCCAGGCACATTAACTTGGCTGAACTCGATCGCGCGCTTTAAAGGAGTGAATCTGGCTCTCCAGTGGAGGCGACAACGTTACGCTTGGTCACTGATTTGGCGGTGTGCACCGGTGATTTCAGACACCTTGACCGGGAAGGCACGGGTGAACACAAGGGCGGCTGGTGAGATGCTGGTCAGGCGGACGGCTGGGCATTTTGCGATCGTTGGGGACAAATATGGATTGGCCGTGGGCGTGACACTCGTGCAGTCCTGTCAGAACCGCGCAGATCGCCTCACCATAGTACCGCACAGGTGGCTAGAACTGCTCAAGAGAGGAGAACCGCACTCGAGAGCTGTGCAGTGGCAGGGAGAGATCACTGGATGAGGACCAGGTTGCCAATACGCGCGCCAATGCGGACATCCGGGCGAAACGAACTCTGTACCGCCAGGTTAGTCGACCCCGCAGGTGTCCAGAGAAAGCGTTAAATCCGTTGTGAAGGCCTGCACAACCTGTCAGTCGATCGATCCGCACCCGTTCACTGGGAAAGGGGAGAACTGAGCGTGAAGAGCAACTGGAGCAGACTGGCAATGGACATAACTCACTACAATGGTGAGAATTTTTTTTAACACTCATTGATTGCGGTCCCTCAGGTTTGTGGTATGGCGGCCGCTGCACAGACAAGACGCGAAAGCACTGTCATTTCGACTGTTGGAGAATGTTTTCCTGGAGCGAGGCCCACCCATGGAAATACTGACGGATAACGATACTGCGCTCACCAGTAAAGATTTTAAAGAATTTGCGGACACTTGGGGCGTGCATCTGCGGTTTCGATGTGCCTACCGCCAAGTGGAAACGGCATCGTGAAGCGGAACCACAGAACCATCAAGACCATCGCAGCCAGGAAGGGCTGTACAGTATCGGAAGCGGTTTACTGGTATAATGTCGCCCCGGCGATAACATTTCACCATCCACGCGCTGGCTGATGCACTGCACAAATATCATGTCCGCGTGAAAGGCATCGAAGCCAACCTGCTGCCTGAACTAGAAGTGACTGGAGGAGATTGAAAAAGGAGACATCGTTTGGGTCAAAACCCACGCCGGCAAGTGTACGACAAAGCACGGCACTGGACGTTTTACGGAGGTTATCAGCCCGCAATCTGTGAGAGTTGATGGGTGCCTCGTCACATTAAAGACTTGCGACCGGTGACGCAATCACTACCGCTACCAAGCGATGAAAGCGATTCCAAGTCTGGGAGTAGTGAGCGCTCAATCTGCCTTGAGTTAGACCTGCAGGGCAGCGATTCTGATAACAGCAGCCTCCCGGGCGGACACAGTGTTTACCGACACTCAAACCACAGACGAACACGCCCGAGGATGAAGCTTGTGTTATCCCCCTTCGAGAGGGACTCGACGGCGACGATCGCCACCTCCCTGCCCTGTTTGTGATCATGAGATCAGGGGAGTGGGGAAAATTGTGAAAATGGCCTATCTCGGAAACGCTGCTCGAATCTGGGCGCAGTATGTAAACCTGGTCCTTCCAACTGTAAAAAGAAAACCAAAATGGCGGCGCCAAGTTTTTATGCCGAGCAGTCTCGGTCAGTTAACGTGAAATCTGCTTGCCTCGTGATTCGCATGCAAATCGTGGTCGGTCCGCAGCTGTATAAAGCAGGCTCGTTTCTGCTGTTTGACCGGAAGGCTTTCGCTCGTGAGAAGGTTGGACGTCATGACACGGTTTTTTTTTTGTGCCTACCTGCTATCATCAGTTGAATTGTTGAGTTACACACCACAGTATTGTATTTGTTTTATTTATTATATAGTGTCATGAATAATTCTATATTCTAATCTCTTTAAATTTAAACATAACATTTCTCTTTTTTTACGATTTGGTCATAATTTTCGAAACTGGAGGAAGAGTTGTAACTGGAGTTTAGAGTTGTAATGTTTATTTTGTTTATCTTTGACTTTTGCTCATTATCACTGGTTTCTTTATCTGTTATTATTTATATTCAAAGATTCCTTTAATAACATTAGGTATGATTTTAATTCTTTTACATTTTCTTATTTATTAATTGTAATGTACTTTCAAATTTGTTGGAAAAGTCTTTTCAATTATAATGTTATTTGTTTTGCTTACTACTAGTCAATTTGCTTTTATTATTTATCCTTCAATTATTTTTAAAAAACAACAACAATTACGATAATAATAATATAATATTCTAATGTATTGGATAATAATTTTTATATTTTTTATTTTAATATATATTTAAAAAATATATATATAGCAGTATATTGGCACATTTGATGATGAACTGTTTATTCTGAAATGCAATGTATAAAAAAAAATGTTTTTTTTTATGTGTATAGGGGCATTGGGTAGAAGTAGTACGTTTTTGCTTGTCTGCTGCACCTTATTTTTAAGGGTAATGGGCAACACTGGTCTTCACCCATCCTCTAAATCTTTCAAATGTTAAAGGCGGGCTGTTGGCCAAGGTCTTTAAACAGACAACACAAACCCTTTTTGCTTTGACTTTTTTTTTTACAGAAAAACTTGTTACAAAAATCTTGTCTTCTATTAGAATAGGGCTAATTTCTTTGGATACATTTATCTTTGTTTCTTCTGAATTCTTTTCTCTTTTTTATGCTGTAAAGGAAAAATATAAACACAATGCCTAACCAAGGCTTATAATGTTCTATTTATGATAAATATCTACTTAGCTACTTAAAAATCTTATAGAGAATGATAATAAGGCAGAACCCTTCGCATTGAATAACCAACAATACAAATCAAAAGTAACAGTTCCTCTTGTTAGGAATAAATTCACCTCTTCTAATCTCTTTTTTAGACTAACTTGGAATAAAACTCTTATAAGCTGTAAATGCATGATTTGCTTTCTTTAACAAATAGTTACATTTATGTCAATAGGCCTTATAAGTCAAAATATAACTTTTCTCAAGTTATATCAAACAAATTTAGTTTTGGAACTCTTCTGAAACCAATAAAAAATCTTTTTACCTAAGTCACCTGACACAAAATATCCACACTCTCCTTTTCCCATTCTCAAATAAAATTTGATAGCAAGTTATATTTCTGAAATTAAAGTCTAAGAAAATAATTATATATTTAATTCGACACTGTAAGTCAAACATTTCTTTAAGTTAACTGTTATTTTATGTGGTAACCTAAAACATTATACCATAGAGTCAGAAAACAAAATGTTTCTCTTGACTAAGAATAATTTTCTGACTGAGGATAATTTCCTCTAATCAAAAAGAAACACCTTTCCCAGCTTCCAAATTCACAAAATAAGTAGTAAAACAAAAAAGCTATTGTCTGCTTTAACTTCAGATGCACATCATTAATATTTCTTACACTCACATTTCATTAGCAAAAATTTTTGAAAAATGTCCTCAACTTATATTTATTTCAATATACTAATTTTCTACAAACAAAATTTCCAAAGTCTCTTTGCAGTGAATTTGATCGTGCAATCACCAACACAATTTTCCAACAACCAACTAGTTTCAAAAGTACATGGACATCTTAGATCAAGGCACAGCCATCTCATTTACTACACTCTCGTTTATAGTTGTGATCGCCACAACATAAACCTGACATGATCACTAGCAATTGGTCAATGTTGGTCAGTTCACAAAATTGTTTGCTCACATACAGAAATGCTTTTTAGAAGCCTATTAGAAATAATCAAGCAAAACTGCCAAAGAAGGTAGACATAACAAAGCTGAAAGACTGGGAAACATTAGACTCTTTCCAAACATTGTGTGGCTCAAAACTTTCATCTCTTGATGTAGGTAATGAAGTTGAATTGGTATGGTCTGCCTTACAAAACATACTGTATGACTCTGCAAAAGAAACACTTCAGCAAAAACATTAAGACTGGTTCGATTCAAATGATGCTGAAATTAAATCAATCCTTGAAAACATGCATAAATGTCATCAGGTCTGGATGGCAGACAAAGCATGCCTATCAAAGAAATGGGCGTTTAAATCAGGGAAAGTCTCAAGCAAAGTTGAGAAAGATGAAGGAGGGCTGGTGGACAGAAAAGGCTAAAACTTTGCAGGAGGCTGCTGACAGATCTGACTTCAAATCATTCTACCAAAACTTGAAGGTTTTTTTTTTGGTCCCATTTCCAGCAGTCTATCACCAATCTTTTCTTCCGATAACACTCTCTTGACAGACAAAAGCCACATTATCAAATGCTGGGCAGAAGACTTCTCCACGGTCCTAAATCAGGATTCATCTGTTGATGCTGAAATAATAAACAATCTTCCTCAGAGACCTGTTGTACAAAGCCTTTCTGCTAACCCTTCAACGTTTGAGGTCAAAAAAGCCATCAAACAGCTTTTGAATGGAAAGGCCCCTGGCGAAGATGGAATTCCAACTGAAATATACAAATGTATCAGCAATCTTTTCAAATGCAAAATTTGTGAAATTTTCAACCTTGTGTGGGAAAACGGATAAGTGCCACAGCAATATAAGGATGCATCAATTGTCCAATTGTATAAGCGCAAAGGGAACAGGTGTGAGTGTGACAACCATAGAAGAATATCTCTTTTTTTCGATTACTGGCAAAATCCTTGCTCGCATCATCCTGGATAGGCTTAATGAAGTAGCTTATGTAGGTTGGTTGTTACCCGATGCCCGACCATTTCCTCCTCAACCTCTACTCTGTTTGACTCTTCAGACCCTTCAAAATTGAGAACAGATAAAAAAAAATTCTGGCGAGATGGGACAACAAAATCCAAGAAACTTTACAGAATACAAAAAAGTATCCTACCTGTCACTTGTCCCATAGTCCTCTTGGTTGCTGTGTGTCTTATTTTCCAGAACCATATGATCAAAACTATTGACCAAAAGTCTCTTGGTTCTATTCACTCCTTTCATTGTTTTCCTTTTGTTTTGTGGCTGATTGTCTACACCTGGGCCAGATGCGGCTATCCAAGGGTGAATCCGATGGTCACTGGCACCAAATATAATGCTGTGGTGTGTCTTTGTCCCTGCGCAACATGACACTGCTTTTCTGTCCTTAGTCATTAATGTGTCCACGATTGAATCCTATGGCTAACCATGAAGTTGGTCACTTTGATCCAAGCCTCTTCCTGTCCCATGTATTTGTTTAGATCACAAGGTAGGCAAGGATTGAATCATTCAGGTGGGATGTTGTTATAAGACAAAAAAAAAAGGAAGTTGTGTAAATCAAGGTTTATATAACTGAGGTTTATACAGGAACTCTTCTTTGTATAAGAATGTACAAGCATGCAGACTAACGACCATTCCTTGTAGTCTAATTTCATGACACTTTGTTCTTCATTTCCAAGTTGGAGTTGAGGTTTCAAACTTTAAGTTGACGACTTCTTCAGGCAGCAAATTATGGAATACTGATGACTTATTTGTCTTCCTCTTTCTCTCTCTCTGTCATTATATAGAGACTTTCAGTTTTTCCACTTTGCAATTTCACCAGGACACTCTGCTCAACTTATCTAATAGTCTGGAATAAGGTATGAGAGGAGTTCTTCGAGGTAGTAAATCACATGGCATAATGGAAGTGTGTCTCTGCCTCAACTGCTTCTCTTCTCGCTTCCTGCTTTTCTCTCCTGGGATTTCTGCGTGGTTATTTATGGGGTCCAACCTCCAAAAAACTTTTTCTGGGATACTTTCGAATCTCCTATCACCCAATCAAATCTCTCCACCAGTGCTGCAGGGTGGTCCTTGTATGTCCAACTATGGGGGGATCCCCCTTGGTGGAGAGACAGTAGCAACTTGTTCTCTCCAAGCAAGAGTGGGCATATTCATTTTCCTCCCACTTCCTCATATCAGCTTCTCATGCTGCCACCATCCAGGGAATAGGCGCTCTACCTGGCTCATGGGCGCCTGGCGCAAAACTGGTATCACTTCTAATGTCATCGTAAAATCCTTATCTGCTCTCTGGAGTGCTAACTTAGTCCTCAGTCAAGACCAGCGCCCTTCCCAACACACCGTACATTGGGAGACGTACATAAGGAGACGTCACGTCCAATTAGTACTGGATGATTCAAGTTTGCCCAAGTGGATTTCAGCACTATCTTTGAATGAGGTACTTGAAATGAGAAAAATAAATGTATATTTTCTTTTTGTTTTCAGTATGTACTTCAATCTACCTGCTATCTTCTTTGTCTCTGTGTTCACTTATGATTTAATTTAAGCCTTTTTTCCTTCTTCAAATTTTTCAGCATTCTTACAGTGTCATGCTGGAGTTTTATATTCTGTCTTTTCTGTTTCTGATAACTCATTTGATTTTATGTAGGAATGTTAGCAGTTTCACTGAATTTATCCATAGTGATGCATCCATCACTATCAGAAACAATATTCAGGCCAAAGTCTTTGAAATTCTTTGAAGCAGAGTTACCTTCATGAAACATTTTACTTACTTTATTATCATTCTTCCAAATTCCTTTTGCACACCCCCACAATCATTCACACCATGCCATCAACTGTGTCACCATTATACCATAAGAAAAGTGCTGAATCCAAAGTTAATGTGGTAATATCCAATTTGAGCAACTCATTCCCCACACACAAGTACCATTCTCAAGCTACATCATAAAGTCCAGCCATTGTTTTTTTAACTTCCATATTTTACCATTGTCATATTTTGATGACAGTTTAAAAAAAAAAAATCACATATATCATTATCTTGGAAATATGCTAACTTTTATATATCGATTTTATGACAGGATGCAACAGTAAGAAGCAATTTAATGGCTTGCTTAGGACATGTAGGTTAATCCTTATGAAGATTTTCAATTTGTTCTTCAAATCCTCAAGCAACAAGCTGTGCATTTAGAACAAGTTTTCCGTTTTTAGTTTTTTCGGTGATGACGCAAGGAGCAATAATTGTTTCCTGATTCATAATCTGCATGCCAGCTTTTAATTTCATCAATTACCATGAAAGTATTAATAGAAAAGGCACAGGCAAGCTACATTACAGTGGTGGAAAAGTAACTGAAGCCAAGATGTCAGGTCAGGTCCCATAATATTGCTGATTCTTTGGATTTTATCAAGAATCTCTAAATATACAGCAGGAATACTGGCAGCAATATTCAAAGTATGGACAATGGTAGACTTATAGATATGTAAGATAAAAACTGTCTAGCATGGCACAGTGAATCAACCAAAGCAGCAGATCTAGAAATGGATTCAATATGATTTTTCACTTCATGTCAGCTGGACATGTTAGTACAAAAAGCACAACGTGTCACTTTCCTGGAGGTTAGCATCAACCATGCTAATTGAGGCAGGAAGGTGTCTCTTAGATGATTAATAAAGAAAAGTTTTGGGAGGCTTCTATTCCTTGCCTCAGTTAACAGACTATTTGTCATTTTTTTTTTTTTTTTTTTTTTTAGATCAGCTACCAATTTCACATTATTGAACTGATCAGACTTACTATTGGGACAGGAGTAAATGGTTGTGTCACCAGCATAGATACCAAGTTAGGAACTGATGCCATCAGGACGGTCATTGATAAAAATTAAGAACAAAGTAGATCCAAGGATAGAGCCCTGGGAGTACACCTGCATTAGTACAGAAAGATCTAGAAGAGTGGCCATTCAGGACTACTTTCATTTTGTCATTTGATAAAAAACATTGAATCAGTTACAAGATTTTCCCAGAAAAACTTGTGAAGAAAACTGATATGCCAAACCCTGTTAAATGCTTTTGATATGACTAAAGCAATGGTCTTAGATTTCACTTTTTAAAGTCAGCCTATACTGCCATTTGTATCTTTCTGGAAATTACAACAATCCTTATATTTACTTGTAGATTTACCAGCTTGGCTTATAATTTTTTCAGATATCATTTTACTCCTGTCTTTCTGTCTAGCCTTTACACTATATTGCTTTCTGGTTACTTCTTGAGGTGTTGTAGCAGACTCCTGTGTTGTTGAATCATCAACTTTTATCTCCTCACTGTTAGATTCATTATCACAAGAATTATTGGTAGGACTGAAGCACCTTTTGCTGTTCTTAATTTTCTTGATTTGTGGGTGGGTTACCAATTTTTGCACTCTAGATTGTTGCACATGCTAATTGACATTTATGAACTCACATATAAACACCTCTATGCTTCATTAAGAATTGTTTTCCAACATTGCCTATTACTATACCTGGTCTACTGGTGAACATTGTTTTTTTTTGTTTTTTTGTGAAATGCTGCATCTTCACCTTGAATATTGCTCTCCTCACTGGCATGGACATTATGATGAATGACTTGTTTCATTCATTCACAGGAGTCAACTCTTATGAATTCTTGCTTTGTTGTATTCATTGCCTGCAAATTGCCTCTTACTATTTTAGAAGGCAATACTGTTATTGGTTCCATTATTATGTTATTGGCATTATCAGTTAAAATAATTTTAGCAGGGGTTCCCAAAAATCCAACTAAGAAATACATTTTTTATAATCATTGCTGCAGACTTGTTGTAAATAACAGATGCTGTACAACATTGTGTTGTTAAATCAATTAATGTTAAGAAATAACTTTCAAATCCATAAAGATAGCCTTATTAAACTTAGATGTCATGGCAGCAGGGTGAAGAGAAGGTCTCTTGAATTTACAAACAAAATCTCACATGACTTAAGATATTTCAACAATGGCATTTTCCAATTCAACATTGTCAACACCAGCACTTCTAATTAAGGTAATTAATTTTGATGATGCTGGCTGATTAAATTGTTATTGAAGTTTAAAGACAGTCCTCCTGGAATCCAAATCTTCCAGATTGATAAAAATGCTTTTTCGTACTGGTTGCCGGTTTAGCCATAATGAGGAAATAAATAATAGCCAGAATGATTTCATTCTTTACAATGTCATTTTTAGAATTGAATAACATGTTTGTCTTTTTCTTAGGTTCTTTACTCAATAAGAGAGGGATCTTACAATTTGCAACATCTGTGACAATTTCAGCTCATATGTTTCCAATGTAGCAGGGAAAGGTAACTCTCTTCAATGATTTCATAGTGGCACCACCAGCAAAAGTAAAAGTTGAGGACAAAGTTGTCTTTCTCACCATTGATCGCTCATAGTTCTTTCAAATAATCTAAACCACATACAATTGTAGAGAAGTCTGTGTTCAAGACAGTACAGCCAGCAGACTTTTTAGGTAAAGTTTGTAAATTCCACTTGCTAGAAAAATGAGTCAGCTGAACATCCTCACCATTGATACCAGTTAGAGATGGTGTATTGCTACAAGAGTGTCTGCCAACAATTCTTTAGGTATTCCTTCAAAGACAGCAGTGTTGTCACACCTCTTCTATTGTTTCACCATTATCAAAACTCACATTATCAGAAAGGGAACTGAAAATAAAGCATAGGGTAATTTTATTGTCCATGCCCTTAGGATTAATTTTACTTTATTTATTTCCACAGTGATTTCTGTAATTTCTACATATTCTTTATTTACCAACTCATATACTTCACCTTCAATATGTTTACACTAACAAGAGCAGACAATGTTCCACTGCTTTCTGTAAATATTTTCTCATATTGGTGTGGTTGATAGAGCTAAATTAAGCTACACCTCTTCAGTAATTTGCATGTAAGTATGACATCTAGGAGCTTAATTTTCATCTCTAACTTTATGTAATCAGTTTTCAAATGCACTGAGCTATTCATCAATTCTCCTGTCTGATTCAAGGACAGATATGCATTGAAATGATGCCACCTATTATCCTGTAAAAATATCTAATATAGTTTATCAAGAAGCAATTCAAATCCATTATTCAAGCTCTAATTTGGCTCTGCTGTTCTCAGCTAAATTCCAATGTATAGCAATGGCCTATTTTATATTAGACAAGTCAGTGTAAAGTTCAAGTTTCAAAATCTTTTTTTTTAATTTTATTATTACAGAAGGAATTTTCACATTGCATTTGGTTGTCCTGGGTATGACGATAAACTGCATCCAGCAGCAAGGCCTCTGATCAGGAGGTTCTGTGGAGCGTGGAACTGCCTCTTAGTTGCTGTTGCTCCCAGGTTCACCCTGACCTGGGGTGGTAGCACCTGTTAGGGTCCCAGCTATGGGTAAATAGTTTTCCCCCCTCCCTTGATCTGGAGTTGGAATACTAGGAAAGTTTAAGAATGGGTTTTTTGTAATAATAATACCATCAACACAAATTGCAGTATATAAAGTGCACATTCACAAAACCCAATTTCAAAAAAGCTAAAATTTCCCCTAGATGGGGCCACCCGTTTGCCATGGGTGGTGACCTGTGATGCCTGGGAATGGAATCCTGGTGATTAAGTGACTCCTGATCTGGTATAAAATGACCAGGAGTTTCCACATCACTTCCGTCCCTACCTGGGATAGACGGGTGGATGGAATAGCCCAATCCATTCCAATCAGCTAGTCTCATAGTGGCAAGGGCTAGTTGGGATGATAAATAATGGGTCCGACAGGGCCATGAAACCTTACATAATACTATACTTGGGTAGATATGGTGGGGGAGTACAGGTGCTCGTATCCACTCTCATCACAACTATACTGTCTGTGTAGCCTTGGTGGATTAGGGCGAATGGAATTAGTCCCCCCTGATAGCATCCCTTAAGAAGGAACTCCAAGGTGGTGGGGAGCACAGACAGTGAATACAAAAATTAAAATTATATGGCTATCTCTTATAAGTGAACTAAGAAACAATATGAGACTTCTGAAAGCGAAAATGAAATAGAAAAAAATCGAAACCTCTAAACTTTCTCAAGAGAATCAAAAGGTACATAAAAAAATAACTCAACTTTTAGTGAAGAATCAAGAGAATTGGACATAGAGGAACAAAACTTTAGCCCATCACAAACAAGGGAATGGTCATCATCTATACAAAGATCATTAAAAGAACCTAATGGAAAAACAAACCCTATACTGCCAACCGCAAACAAAAATGACTCTACATCTATAAAACTATTACACCGGAAAAATCCAAGCGGAAAAAAAAATCTGAGAAAAAGAAACGGTTATTGAAGAACCAAGGAAAATGGACATAGAGGAACAAATCTCTAACCCATCACATACAAGGGAAAGATCATCATCTAGACAAAGTTCATTAAAAGAAGTTCAAAGAACAAAACAACAAGAAACAAAACACTAATAGTTTGAAGTATATAGAAATGATGGACACTTCACCCATATAAAAAAAAAAATTTGGACAGGTAAAAATTTGTAATATATAATCAAGATGCAAAACCTTATTCAATGGAATTGTAACTGGGGTCAAAACACTATGAAAGTGTAAAAATAGGTTCTAATAAAAATAGGAAATACTTATTATTACCAGCTATACATTTTTTGAAAAGAAAAAATATTACCAGTGATACATATTTAAAAGAAAATTTGAAGGAAAAATTTTACCAGAAATAGATTTAAAAAAAAATATTACCAACAATAAAAATTTTGTTGGCATTAAGTAACCCATTGAGGTTGATATGCAGTAAAACAAAACCAAACAAACCAAAACAAACCAAACAAACATTGCATTTGGTCTCCATAACTATGCACTGCTACCAGTGTTGGGATAGAATATTGGAAACAAACTAAGAGAAGAAATTCTTTGTTCAGACTGACAAGAGCTCTCCAGGCAGCTGGCACAGTACATATTTATTTTGTATAATTACAAAAATGTGGCACAAGTCACAACAATTTCTATTTACAGCTTTTAAAAAAATCCTCCTTTATTTGAAAATGAAATTTTTTTTTATTTTAAGTATATAAAGAAAAATATGTTAGTAGGGATCTTCTCCATGATTTAAATTCTTTTGAAAAAAAAGAAAAGTTAACTAGGTAAAAAAATTGAGATCATTTAATAAAATAAAAGCAAATAGAAGTGTTTCTATAACTTTAAAGAACTATGCATTCTGTCAGCCAAATAAGGAATGGGAGTCAGTGGGGTTGAAAAAAACTGAAATGCTGTGGACTAAAAAACACAAAGGAGACTAATGAACATTTATTCTCTAGCTAAGTTAATCATTTTAGGAAACTAAAATAAAAGCAATCTAAACCAACTGAGCTGAGCAAAAACATTTTTCTCAGGAGATCAAATCCTTTAACCAAACAGCTTGTGATGCCACTGAAGGTTAGCTCCCCTTCACTTGCACAAGACATGCAACATTCATCCACCATTCACTAAAGAGTCTCTTTCACTACCCTGATCTTGACCTTCAGCTGATGCTTGAAGAACACAACCAGATGATGGTAAGAAAGAGGCAACTCTCTGTAAACTTGATTCATCCATGCTAGCTAGGTGAAGGATGCTTCATCACTAGTGAGATATTTGAACTCTGGCACCCAAGGCCATAAGGAATGATACTCCCCCACCTCATCAGGCAGATGATTCCTTGAATGGGCCCCATTGACTAAAACATCATTTAATGCCCTTCTTGACAATGATAGCATGTCAGAGGCCAGTCTGCATCTGAGAGAACTGGACTAGGATGGAGGTGGGAAGATTTTATCAGTTTCCCGTTTGTATTTTTCTCTGGGTGATGTAGCAGTAGTGTTCATGGTGGTAGTAGTGATAGTAGCAGAGATGGTAAAAAAATAATAGTGGCTGTAATTTTACTTTTAGGGGAGGATGAGTTGCAGCTTTGTTCACTTGCCCATCTATGGTGTTTTTCCTGGAGAACTTTTTCTCTCTTCTCTTTCCTGAGCTTGCACAGGTTCCTTGGCTTTTGAATAAATCTGTATATGTTTTTGAGGTCTCTGCTACATTGTCTGGGGGCCAATAGTAATGGTAATATTAGCTGTTTCCTTATATGGAAAAATTTGACATTCAATGACCAAGCATTCAGTGTTATTATCATTTGGAATTTATTAAAACAATTTTTCAGGAAAATAGGTTTCTCAAGTCCACTGTTATTGCTCTTTCTAGTATTGATGGGGCTTCCTTCTTAAACTTTTTTCAAATTAGTATGAAATGTCAATATCTAGATTATTTTCTCTTCAAGTTACATGTACTATCCATTTTAGTTGTTGCTGTTGTTGAAACAATGGCCAGCAGCTTCGTCTGACCATCTATATTCAGTAATAGTGGTTGGCATTCCCCATATTGTTGAAAAAAAAGCTCTTGCCTGAATAAAGGGCCACTTATGTTCATTGCAGGCCCTGATATTTAACTCTTATAATACTTTTTTTTAGTTTGAAAATCTTTTTGGTTAGAGCCTCACAGTCTTCTGATGTGTGTAGCTGTATGTTCCACATTGAGAAGTTCTTTCTTTTGAGGATTTGTTGGATCTAACACTGCTGTGATCTTTGGTTGATTTTATAACTTTGTTCACTTTTCTTGTCTACTGTGAATACAGAGACAAGTCTCTTCTCTATTGCTTTAAGTTCCGGTAAATTCATAAGCAAACTGTTGATCATATGTTAGTTCCTTTTTCCTGTGTCTTGTTTAATTCTTCTT
This sequence comes from Acanthosepion pharaonis, assembly GCA_903632075.3. Taxonomy (NCBI): domain Eukaryota; kingdom Metazoa; phylum Mollusca; class Cephalopoda; order Sepiida; family Sepiidae; genus Acanthosepion; species Acanthosepion pharaonis. The sequence continues at coordinate 786,581 of CAHIKZ030000250.1, read as the reverse complement.
CCTTGATGATTTCTTTTTCTGTTTCATTTTTTTTTCTTTGCCAGTCTTGGATTCTAGTTTTTCTTTTTCTAATTCCTCTTTTAGAGGTTTTGTGCTGTTGTTTTTTTTTTTCTTTTCAAATCTTCCTTTTCAATAAGACTGAAAATAAGGCTTTAGCAGCTCTAATTTTACCTTCCTTGTCCATTAGATAAGACAAAATGAGAAAAAAAAAAGTAAATCTGCTAAGTGTTAGTTGTGTGGTATTGTCAGCAAAAAATATCTTTTTTGCACAAAAAGGACACCAGTGCAGTTTTGACATGCTCAAAATGTAGCAACAACAAAGTGGAACATGTGAAGTAACCAATAGAATATATTTAGCAGCTGGTACAATTTCTGAGGAGAAATTGAGAGCTTATATTGAACTTTAGGGCAGTGTTCATTTTAATTGGCAGGTGTGACAAGCCTTCTGCTGCTAATTAGAATCTATTAAGTTGGTTTGGGTAGGTGGACAACCAATATCAGCTAATCTTCAATTTCTTTTATACCATACTGGTATGTAAATAATATTTGATATCTTGTATAGTAAAAGCAATATTGCATTCATGATTTTTATAAGGAATTCAGCAGGTTATGAACAACGAAGCTATTTTTTAAAGTTTTTTTATTTAAGTATTAATTTGTGTATTTATCTTGGTTCCTCAAATAAATAGATTAACTTAAACTTTGTATTAATTTATTTATTTGAGAAAGAAAATCCAACAAAAATTTATATAAAACAGAACTTATATTATTGTACTAGTTATTCTATGCTTTTAATTATATTAACTATATTGTTCCTTTGTCTAATTTTAGATGGTCCTGTTAATCTTCAAGTGGAAACTCTTTCTGTAGATTTGACAAATTGTACACAACCATCTTCACCTCATATCACTTCTTCTCAAGAACAAGAAAGTAAGCTCTACACTAATTTTTATACTTTTCATAAAATGAGATCTTAATAGAATTCTTCCATGAAGATAAAACATCATGTAGATGTAAGAGCCTTCATGATGAGATTGGAATTACATTCTCAAATATTATTATTATTATTATTATTTTAAAAATATTTATAAACTAAAATGTCAAAATTTGACACGGAATTTATTAGGAATTTAATTACTGAGGCTTCGACACCCAATTTTTGTCTATGACTTCTCTTTGCCCATTTCTTAAAATTTATAATAATTGAGACTATACAGAAAATTTTGTAACTGATTTTTATTTTTACTTTGAGATAAACAAAAACTTTTAAGAATGAAAGAAAATTAGTCCAACAGAAATATTCCTAAAAACATACTCATTTGAAAGCAAAATACAGATTCTTCCTGCTGCAAACAGCCAAAGAGAACATCTGTACACACTTTATCATTCTCAGTATTAACTACAATACTGCAAAAAGCTTGTTAAAAATTCTTCAATTAAGAAGTCTGGATATTATTAAAAACTGATATCTACACAAATCTTTTATAAGAAAAAATTCCAAGATGATTCCACAACATTTCTCAAGAAAGTGAAAAAATTGACTCAAGAAAAATTCAAACTTTCTACCAGAATTCTGTCAATAGATTTTCTTCATTGAATTAGATATAGTCTGAAGAAACTTATTGTTCAACCATATGAGTGAAACTGAACTTCCAAAGAACTTTTCCCAACAATCTGCAGTTTGGCATTCAGGTCTTCTCCACAAGCTGAAAAATTAAAGTATCCCCAGGCACATTTTTGAGCTGATCCAGTCATTCTTATCAAATCATGAAATGAAAGTTGTTCTAAACAGCCACTCGTCTACATTCTTTCATACTAACATGGGTGTCTGCCAGGGCTTCATCCTTGGCCCTGTGCTGTTTTCAATCTTCATTAATGACCTTCCCAATGAGCTCAGCTCTCAACTTAGCATCTACGCTGATCACACTACCATTTACTCTTGCCTTGATACTAAGGCTGATCAGTTTGACAAGGTCAAAATGACAGCTGATGTACAAAACGACCTCAAGGCTGTCGTTAACTGGGGCAAGAGTTTGCTTGTCAATTTTAATGCTTCCAAAACTAAACTTCTATTAATCATTTGAGAGACCCCCTCTCTGCCTCCCATGAGCATGACTGATGCTATCCTCCAGGAAAGTGACTCAGCGTGTCTTCTCAAGTGACTTGAAATGAAAAGACTATATCAAATCCATTGTTACATCAGCTGCTAAGAAAGTTGGTTCATTGTGTCAGGTGAGACAAGTTTTCTCTCCTGAATCTATCTTGCATATCTATAAGTATATATTTAGAATATTGCTGCGATATATGGTCTAGTGCTCCTGCAATTTACCTGGATCTTTTTGATAAGATCCAAAGAAGAATCAGCAATATTATTGGTCCTAATCTGGTGGCTCAGCTTCAGTCACTTGCCCACCACTATAAGGTTGCATCTCTGTTCATTTTTTACAAATACTTTCGTGATGACTGTTTGGATGAACTCTTTGCTATGGTACCTGGACTGTATGAGTTTGAGCACAATACTAGACTGGCAACGAGATCGCATCAATATACAGTTGAGCTAGCTAGATGTAGCCATAACTTATTTTTGAGGCTGCTGCCAATGAAGCAAAAATGATAATACTGCCATGTAACTACACTATTAAAAAAGTGATTCATATGGAAAATTTATAAAAATCAACAGTAAATATTTTTGAATTATTGAAATATTTTTATAAGAAAGTTTTATTTCAATATTAGGGAAAAAAATAAGATCTTAAAAAGTGTAATATCAATAAAATTAAGTTAGTTGTGTAAATGGTAAAAATAAATGTGAAAATAATTTTAATCTCAGTTTAGCAGTCACCTTGGCCATCTGAATGACCAATCTTAAAGAGAAGAACCAGTTTTGTGTGAGTTGATCTCCAATTTAACTAATGCAGATGGAAGGAGAGAAATATTTCAAATATGGTTATTGGAATATATGCTCAGTGATGAATACAGATAGAAATAATTAACCCGAGATATGCATATCGCTAGTTAAAAGAGAATTTGTTGATATAGCTGCTGTCAGTGAAGTACATTTTATAGACTATAGTTCACTCTCATAGCAAGATGGCAGCTACAGATATTCTGATTGGGAAAAATAAGAGAGGAGCAATGCTTGTTAGACGAGTCTTCATGATCAACAGATTTCACTGTTTACCTGTTGGCCACTTAGATAACCTCATGTTGTTGCAATTCTGGGTTGAAAACAAGTCTGTTACAATCATTAGTGTTTATGCATCCACACTCCAAGCTGGCATTACCTTCAAGGCAGGTCTTTTTACCAAGACCTGCACAACTTCCTGTGGCTAATAGATCTAAAACAAAATTGTCTAAATGGTGGATTGTAATGTTTGGGTAGCTGTGCTGGGTAATCCAAGGGAAACATACAATGACAATGACCAACTTTTAGATGGGTTCTATGCAGAACATGGGTTATTCATTTACAAATACTCTGTCTCTGCAAGACATATTTAAGGCCACTCGGAAAAGCTTTTATTTCAAACATTGACACCTCCTGAACTGTGTCTTGGTCAAAGTTGTTTTATACACCAGAGTGATACCAAGTATTGACTCTTGCACTAACTACAAATTGGCTTCACTGTCAAGCTCCTTTTCAAAAGAAAGGTCTGCAGATTCAGCAGCTCTATAGACCTGTGGTGAAACAATATCTTTTAAGCTGGAAGATCTTGTTCACCAGTGCAACCAGCTCAGGAGGGTGCTGCAGGAGGCCTTGACAGAAATCATAGGCTTATGAACAACAGGTCTACTTTGGCAAATCACAGTGTAGAATATTGGTTAGATTGCAAGTGGTCTGACACACAAGTAGACTGGTGTAGTCACAAGTTAAAGCTGACCTGAATAAGTCACTTGACTTCTACACACAGAAATGCAAGAGCCCTAGAAAATAAATATAATGCCATAACCATGTTTCTGCTAAGCCCAATAATCATACTACTAAAGATGTTTATTGAAAGGTCTGTATTTCCAACCAGTCCAAGCTGCACATGTTAAAAAATGGCTGGTGATTTTCCCCCACAGAATATATGCAAGTTGATGTAGGGGATATTGACTCTTTCTATGAAACACTCACCAATCACTTCTATGTTCTGTTGATGTCAGGAGGGTTGACCTGACAAAGATGTCATCATGCAATACTGGACAGAGTATTTCAAGAACCTCTTCAGCAGCAAATTTTTCGTGCATGTGTCCTCAATGGATCTGAAACATTCAGATAAAATAAACTTAAACCATGAATACCCACCAAACTTCTTAAGAAGGCCATTACCTAACTGGCAGTGATGGAATCCTGACAGAGGTCTTTCAGCAAAATGGTGACGCTCTGAGTCAGACTGGAGAGCTTATACACGTCTTGTAAAAATATGGTAGAAAATATTACTTCTCTGATTACAGAGTCATCATATTACTTTCCATCACTAGTAAGATTTTGGCTCTTGTCTTCCAAAATTTGCTCCTCTCCACATACTTGTTGAATAGAGAACACCAATAAGTTGGTGTGGCTTCTGTACAAAGCCTCATCATCTTCAGTGGTGCAAAGCTGTGATGTGTACTTACTCTCCATCTTATTTAGTATGATGCTCTGCAAGATATAGAACAACATCCTAAACCTGGGGCGTCTGCTTATAGATGGCTGCACAACAGGGAACAATGCATAATCAAGTTACATTGTGAAGATGGCAAAGATCTTTGTTCTAGCAATCTACCTTAAAATAAAGATTATGTATAAGCCTGCATTTAGCAAACCCTATAAAGCAGCACACCTTTTGAAAGTTACAAATGAACAGTTGCTGAAGAGAAAAGTAGTGAACTGCTCATTAGACACCACTAACTCAAAAAGCTCTGCACCACGCACATTGCACTCCACCATCAAGCCTTGTAGACTACTTTCTCCTTATCCTTGCAAGGGTGAAACAAACATAAATTTAAATTGAAAAAAGTAACTTCAATGAAAATTAAAGTCAACTGACAAATGGTAACAACTTCAATTAAGTAATTTCAGTTTAGGAAATAGTAATCAGTTGGTAATGGTTAAAGTGAATTGGGAAAGGAATAATAATTTGAATGGTGAAAAAGGATTAAAGTTATTGGAGATAGAAGTAATTTCAATTATTAAAACAGTAAAGTCCTTAAAGGAGTAATTTCAATAAACTGTTATAATACTGTGTAAAGAGCAAAGATAATTATGAAAGGTGTAATTTCTTATGTGAAAGGAATAAAATCAGTTAAGAAAATAGAGAAATGTGTAATAATTTCAACTGAAGATAGGCCAAGACAGTTCAGAAAGATGTAATTTTAATTGAAAAATGGTAAACTTGATGGAAATATGGGAAATTTCAGTTGAAAAACAATGTATAATAATAAATAATGTTTCTTCTTGTATTTTTAAAACAAATATTTCTTATAATATGCTGATAATTTAAAAAAATATTTAATCATTTATTTGATTGCTTTTATTTCTTTTTAAAAATATTTTGTAGCAATGGTTTTATGCATTTGTCGGAATAAGAAATGTGACCTACAAAGCCAGTCTCGCATATTACGAATTTGTAAAAACCGATACCAAGCTTCAAAAATGAATATTTTCTTCTGGCATGACATTATGCCACCTAGTTTCAAGCCAGAATATTTGCCATATTTTTTTCTGGATATTGTAGAGTGTCTCAGGTAAGTATTATATAATGCTACTCTTTTCATTATGCTTTCAGTTGCCAGAAAATCAAATTCCTACATGTTGTTTGTACATGTTGTAATTTTTAAGATGTGGAATGTCATAAATATATGCTTTTACAGTCAGACTAGTACATATATCTAGGTTGTTATATTCACAATAGTACCCTATAGCCTTCTTCAGGTAACTGTCATACTTGATAATCTTCTCAAAAGTTTGAATTTAACTGTTTATTCTATCCATAGGTGTAAATTGTTCTCATTTCACTTTCTATACTTAGGGGATATTTTGTATCAGTTAATCTTTTTCTTCAATTGAAACAGAATAAATGATTTTTCTGTACTTCCTGAATACTGACAGCCACATCAGTAAACCTAGCATAGAGATGAATACCATTTTAGGAGCCACTGATTAAGAACGTTCACAAAAATTCTACCACTTTATTAAAGAGTTTGTTTAACCCCTTCTCTGGCATAGATGTGTATATATGTTTTTACCGAAAATGTCTTTTTCAGACATGGATGAATAAACATTTCTAAAACATAAAGTTCAAAAACAGCTGCAGATGTGTTTATACATTGATCTTGATTCTTTTTATGCCCTTCTGAGCTTGAAACAAATCCAGTTGTCAACTCATACATCTGGTAGATGTGTTAGCCACCACTCGAGTACTTCAAAGTGCCACAGTTACTTAGTTACTATATTAAAAATAAATAAAAAAATTCATCTGAAAATTAAATGTTTTTCCCAAAATAATTGTCAAGGAAAGGGTTATGGTTACAAAATGACACCTAGATTGTCCAAAAGACCTATGGCTGAGTGGATTAAAATATATTTGGTTCAGTTATGAGTTTAATCCCTGGCTTTGGTGAACAAAGTATTTGTTCACTTATTAAGGTGAGTTCTTATTCCTCCTAGCATTCACAGCCTCTCTCTAAATCCCTAATTCACTTAAATTGCAAATTTTATTTACCTGTTTTTTTTTCTTATTATTACTGATGGCTTATTTATCTCATCAAAACCAGCAAGCAGAATATAATAAACCATGACAAAGAAAAAGAAGAAAGAGATTTGCAAAAAATTATTTAAGAATTAACAAATGAGCAAGGAAGGAAGTTAAATAAATTTTCTGATTTATTATCCAAGAATCATCAATATGAGTCACAAACAGATTACATTAAGACACAGCAACCATCCCTTCTGCTTACAGAGACAAAATGACTTAGTTTATACAGGTCCGACCATGTCCTAATGATAATCTGAATTTGCTCTGCTGATGACTGCAAAAATATCTCACTGACGTTTTATATTGATCAACCTGATTTGACAATTGTGTACAGATCTCCTTATAGTAGGACTTTGAAATCAGAAATTAATCACTTGCTGATTTTTTTTTCTGGTCTCTGTTTCTTTATTTCAATTATGACATTCTTTTGTCTTAGTATTTATATAGTCTTGGTCAGTATTTATTTTAGTTATAAGGTATCTATTCTTTCCTTGAGATTGGTAGTTGTGTGTGTGAGGATCTTTGCACCAAGTAATTTTCTGTTAAATATTTAATAATTCTGAAGTCACAGTGCAGGAATGAACAATGGCTTCCATTGCATCACAATTAGGTCATTTTTTGATTTGTTTTTATCAACCCATTAACTGCAACAATTTCTATCACTCAGAATTAAGCCATAGAACTGTCATCATGGAAATTCTTGTTATCTGTAAATCTAGTCTAATTTACTAAACTGCATTTTAGTAAAATCAGTCTTCTGTATATAATCCTTTGATTTATTGTTTCTAATAAATCAATCTTTCAATAATCTTTTCATTAGGTATTGCTAAGAACTATGTTTAGTAATCCTATTGCAAACATTTCAACATTCTAGTGAAGAATGTTTTTAATTCTAGTACACTCTTTTGCCTTAGGCAGTTACATCTTTATAATATAAGTTAATGAGAAGGTCAAAGGTTGTCTCTTGTATGGAACATCAAGTATTGATATTATTACATTTACTTAAATAAAAATCACTATCATTTTGTTTGCACTTGAATGGAATATGAATCTTGATATTCTTTCCTATATTGTCCACTGGAATTTATTTAGTATAATGATAGGATAAGGATATCAGCCACACATTTCAGAGGCTTTTAATCCAGTGTGTTTTTTTTTACTATTTTTTTATTTCATGGTATCTAATTTCTCTATATTCCTGCTCATAAATCAGAACAGAGTCTAAACTTAAATTGGTCCCATCTTTTATTCTCCACTCATGTACATGTGCTAACTTAATCTATATCTTAACTCTATTGTTATCTTTACTTTTCTTGTTTCAGGTTAAAGATGTATGAAGTCTTCTTTACTCTCTTGTTCAGATTTGATCAAAAACATTCAGAAAAATTTCAGTATTTGATTGATATTGAAGATGATTCAGTGATTAAAGAACAAGAAGATAATATTTGGACAACAGTGGCTAGTTATCTGAAGAAAGCATCTCTTGATAGTGGTAAAGAGGTTGGAATATTGATGTCACTTGAAGAACAGGAAGTGATGCTCTTGCCAATCAATGAAGTGAATGATAGAAGTTGTAAGATTCGAAGACAGCTACTACGATTGCGTTCCAAATCACAGGTGATGGACACATCAATCCAGGATGTCACACAAGAAGCATATACTCTAAAATCTTGGTTGCAAGTCAACTTACAGGAACGCTACCAAGTTTTTTATAAACCAGATGATGATGTTATCAGTTTATCAGACTTAGAAACTTCTTGTACAAATCAGTTATACATGTACTTGAAGCAGCATGCACTCAATACTACCACAGGAAATGCTGTTGGTTACGGCAAACTAAACATGCTGGATGTTTCAGATAAAATGGATTATGTTTTATGCATTGGTTCTGTTAATACAGATATTGTGAATTATCTTAATTATTGTGAAAAAGCTCTGCTTCAATTTATCACAAAACTTGAAGACCAGTGTTCAACCATTTATTGTATCCTTGACATTGGTGAAGCAAGAGGCATCTCCCAAGCATTCCAGATTTTACCCAAAAATGAAATTTGGCAAGGACAGGTAGAAGTCTTTAGTGCTGTTGTACCTGGAGCCAAATTAAACTTCTGTGTTATACTCAAAATTGTGCCTTCTCAAACAACATGTGAGTATTCATTTTATCTCAAATATATGCATGTTAAAGTATTCAACTAAACAATATTTGTGTGGTGTTATGTATGTACTGAAAGTAGATTTATTTGCAGGCAAGATTTCAATTTTAGTATTAAGGTCTAGTGATTTAAAAAAAATTAGGGAATGCATTGCATTTTGAAGATTTTTAACCTTTAATGATTTTTTTTTAAATTTTAGGCGACAATGGGAATCTTTCTCAGACAGAAAAATGCAAGAAAAGGCTTGGAGATGTATCAGAAGTTGTTAATGCAGAAAAGAGAGCTAAATTTTAGTTTTCATTTTAAAATTTCTGCTGTCAATTTGTATTTTTATGTCATCATTTTCCATTTGGTGGAAACCCAAAAGATGTTCTCTTTGGTGCTAAATAAAATCAACACACATTAGTTTTTCTTTTTCATTCTTAATTTTTTTCACATATTTTTTTCAAAATAAAAATTGAAAAGGCTGTAACGCTAATCATGCTATTGATTTAAAAAAAACCTGTTTAAATATTAATTTCATTTACTTAAAAATGATATTAGACTCTGATTATATAATTCATGATAACTTTTTAATTTGTATACTTTCTTCCAGTAAAAAAAAAAATCAAGATTATTTGTAATTTTCACTTTATTTCAGTGTGATTTTTTTTCTCTCTTTCCTTTAAATTACATTTGGTTATCCAATGAAACCCATATACTTGATTTGGGTGTCCTGTATTTATTGAGTGAATGTTAACCAAAGAATCTAGCATGAGCTTGTTTTCTTTTGGGAATTCTGGGATTTAGAAGAGCTGATGTTAAAATTGAGATAAGATGACTTTATCTTGTTTTTCTGCAGAACACCTATCTTAAACATTGCATGACTACAAAGATTATCATTTTGTTATTCCTTTTTCTGGGAGGTTTTTTGATTCCTCAACCAATTAGCAAAACACTATTATCTTAATTTTTGAGGGTAATCTAAAGAACTGTACTAAATAACAGAAATCACATCTCTTCAGGACTTTCAACAACAACAAAAACTAAAATGGATTGTAAGTACAATAAGAGAAAATAATGGTATAAGATATTGACATTCCACACTACTTTGAATACAAAGTTAGGAAGGGAGCCCCATCCATATTGGAAAGAGAGATAACATTTACTGAACTTGAAAAATCTATTTTCCTGAAAAAATGTTTTAGAGAAAAATTTTATAAATTTCAACCAACAGTAACACTGACTGTTTAATCAATGAATGCCAAATTTTTCCTTATAAGGAAATAGTTAATATTACCATTACCATATTCTCATTTTGAGAGAAAATATTTTCTTGCTAATTTGGCCTTTTCCAATATCTGCATAATTCTGGATAAACCTTGTGCTGATAATTTTATTGTACAAACTTATATTTTTTGACTGCTGTCCTATATCTATTGTGTTAAATTGTCATTCCAAGTAAAGGGACTCAAAATCCTTCCATAAGTCCAACTGCAGTGCAACTGAGTTTTGCATAATCTCTCTCTGTTTCATTTTAATTTTTTTTCTATTTATGACATTGCATGTTACAGAAAATTGTAGCCAACATAAGTGTTTAACCTACCAGAATGCAAGAGTATGGAATGTGGGCAAAAGTGGATATTGAACTGAACAAGGGTTTTTGATCAGATCCTCTTCATATCTATCATGTATTCAGAAAACTTGTATAAAAGTACAAATTTGGATATGAAAGGTTTTCATAAAGTGATTACTTGTTGTAGACATTCTTTAGTTTGAGCATAAATTCTGTGCAAATTGATTTTTTTCTAATCAATCAGAAGCAAAATGCATAATTTCTAACCAATCATAAGAGAAAAACAGTCTTGTTTAATCAGTAAACTTTTTTTAAGAGTTTATATGGAGTTTATCCAGATTTACCTTCGGTTATAATAATTAATTTTGGTATCTATTTGAAACTGCAAAAGTTTGGAAAATGGCACGATCAACAATAAATTCCACAGTAAGTTCATAAAGTCAGTATCACCAACTGAAAGCTTAATGTGTTATTTAAAAATAATGATTTATGATTTTTCTTTAAAAATTTCACACAAACATATGAGCGCAAATTTATGTCTTGTAAATAAAAATCATTTTAATTAAAGTCGAATTAAATGACTACAAATTCAAAATCGGTTAAAATCTACAGTACTTGACATTGATATCCTGTTGACAGAAAACAATATTGTAAATAAATAAAAACCTATTAAAAATAAAATATAATTGTAACATCAAAACATTATTATGGCAAACAATTACTTTAATCTTTGGACAATTTACTGTCAAAAACATTAAAAATGTATTTTTATAACATGGTTCCTTGCATCAGTCAGTATGAGTTAAAGGTCAATTTGAGTGGGTGAGGTGATATTTGTATTACTGATTGACAGCAGCCGCTATTAATTCATGTTGACAGCTTAGAACTGAATGGCTTCTGTTCGTAAGTATGGTGGCCCTTAATAAAATACAATATTTTATTTTTTGCAAACTAATTATTTTTTTTGTAATTTTTCGTTGTTGATCATCAAGGGTTTTTTTTTTTTTAATAGAACACTCATTACTTTTAAAAGTAATTTTGTCATTAAATGTTGATTATAAAGAGTAAGAAAAATCTCAATACATTTGCTATTTTTTGATCTCAAGTAATAAAATATTTTTGGTGAAGATGATTATATGTAAAGAAATATAATTTTTACTGTGAAAAAATTTAGGCAGTATACTATTTTATTTTCAAAATAGAAAAAAATAACTTATAGATAAATCAAGTATTAGAGCAATTAGAAAAAGAATTTTACATCAAAGACAAGTGCAAAAATATTTCAATGGTTTACATGAAGACATGAGAAATCAATGCGCTATCTACTACATTTAATTTAAAAAAATAAATCTTTATTTAAATAATCTATTCCTAGGTCATATTTTAAAATTGTGTTGGTCTCATCATCTTCATCTGTAAAATAAATAATTATTATTAATGAAATTTAAGATTTGTTTATGAAACTACACATTGCAATTACTTAAATTCCATATATGATAAATGTCCCTACTTTCAATATTACATTATAATGGTTAATTCTTTGACAAATTCTGTAGAAAATTCTTTGGAATGTTGGAGATATAGATTTATTTGTTCTTTCAATTAGTATGTCTTAGCTACAATATAGCTGGAATGAGAATGATGAAAAGTGAAAATGATTAAGTCTGTGCACTCATAGTTAATAAAATCAACAATCAACAGTTGTGTAATATTTTTGAAAGATATAAAAATATATATTTTTAAAATATATAAATTATTTTTTTATTTTTAAAAATTATTTTACATTTTCCCAATATCTTTGCATATTTTTGTTTTATTCAATGACATCCAGTATTTCAAAATAAGAAGAAGGTAAAAATTTTAAATGCCAAATTATTGGGTAATAATTTGACATTTTAAAAAATTTTTACTTTATTTTTATTTTGAAATACTGGATGTCATTGAATAAAACAAAAATATGCAAAGAAAAATAGAAAATAATTTTTAAAAATAAAAAAAATAATTTATATATTTTAAAAATATATATTTTATATATTTCAAAAATATTACATATCTGTTAATTGTTGATTTTATATTATGATATTACAAAGAATTCCCACTCCCCAACCTTCAAAACTCTAACTAGAAAATATCAAAGAAATCTTTTTTTTTAAGACTAGCCCTAGAATATAAATTAAAATACAAAAGTTAAAAAAAATGTTCAAAAGGAGTCTATATTTTATTTTTATTTTTTGAAAAGTTCTTGACTAAGGCATCTATATTGGCTTTTCTGGGTTTCTGTATTTTCATTTTGTCAGTATTTATTTTTCAAGAACTTATTTTTAAAATGTGTCAACTTCAATGTGTTATGCCTCAATACACAATTGAAAATCAAATTAAAAAAGGGAGATGTAATTGCATATTTTTTTTTCTCTGAAATTTTGAAGAGAGACTGCTTTTTAAAAAAGTTATTCTCTTTTACTCTTTTGTATAAAAGTCAAAAGTTCTAATAATTTTGTAGGATTTTTAAACTCATGTTTTACAACCCAAAAAAAGGCAATTATATTTTATGGTGACTATTTACACAAACAAAATTTTTAATTGCAAATATATCCAATTCTGCTTAAAATATAGAAATAATATTTGTAGAAGATTTTTTCCATTCTTCCTTCTTTTCATTAGCTGAATTAAGACAAGGGTTAAAACCTGGCTCACATAATGTTCAGTCTCACACTCTCGTTGAACTGAACAAAATACTGCTTCCACCCTTAGATATCAAGTTAGGAGTAATGGAGAACTTTGTGAAGGCAATGGACATGGGTTTGATTTCCTCCAGGATAAGCATGGAGAAACTCAAAGCTGGTATATTTGATAGCCCTCAAATAAGAGAACTCATGAAGGACCCAATGTTTGATGAAGCACTTATGGAAGAGTGCTACCAAGGCTTGTGGGATGTAAACTTTCTTGCTGACTACCACTGGTGCTTGAAATGGGATGCAGTGGCTGCCAAGTAGAGGAAGAAGTCTCTGAAAAGACCTTTCATCCATGAATAGCTTCTTTTGTGTATTTTTCAGTTTACTTTTTACTTAGTGTGAGCTTTCTGTGAATATATCAGCCCTAAATTTAACATTATTTGTTTAATTCAACAAGAAAATAAATAGTTATAATACTGTTCTAGGTAAGAGCTTGTATGTTAAAAATTTGATCTAATGAGAGAAAATGAATATGATTTTTGGATTCAGTGTAAAAAAAAAACTGCCTTAAAATCAGCTATTATATATTTGACCTTGAAAATGTCACAGGTCAGTGTTATTTGTGTAGCCTGAGAATGTCAGACTTAGTCATTTTTTTTAACAACAGGTGAGAATTTTCAAATAATTTTATATTATGTGAAAGTATTTTGAAAGGCAGAGGTTCTAGGTAATTTTATATGAATGTATTATAAACAATTACAACTTAGTAAATGTGAGAGTGCATGCATTAATCAGAAATTTTCAAGTGACCATATATTTTTAAACACAAAATAAGTGTTTTTTGACATTTTGCATACAGCTATTGACAATTCATAGATATTGATTTTCTATTGACTTCTCTTGTCACAGCAATGTAAGGAAAAGTATTTGTCAGATCATTTTTCAACCATTCTGAAGTAACATTATTATCTCCAGAGTAATATAAGTGCAACCTTGATTTTTCACTTTTATAGTGAGTATATCTAACTAATAAAAATTTTAAAATGAATTATTATTATTCATTTAAAATATTTTTGACTGATCAATTGACACAAAATCATGTCTTACAGAGGCCCATCAACCACTATGCATGATCTTGGTAGGACATGATTTATTCAAAACTGAGTTTTCCATATCTGGGAAGAAGCAGAAAATTCATCAACCAAAAAGTGCATATGGTTTAAATAAACTGATTTCTTTGTTAGATGAGCTATTAGCAGAAGATGAATTGGAAGACAGTCTCCAGAAATATGAAGAATTTGAAGATTCCAAGAGATTGAATAATGAAAATATAGCACCATATATTAAGAATTTTGAAAGCGAATATGATAAGGTGAAGAATAAAGGCATTATACTGCCACCTGAAGTCTTAGCTTTCAAGTTAATAAGAGCTGATATATCTAAGTAAGACAAGAACTTTGTCTTTGCAGGCATGGATTATAATGCTAAAAATTCTTTGTGTAAGAAAACCTTAAAAAGTACTGTGGTGATGGAAGCTTTGGGATTGAGGGAAGCTCCTCCCATGGTTATAGCTCTAGCTCTAGTAGTAACATCAAAGTTCAAGATCATGACATTGATAATGAAGCTTTTCTAACCAGAAATGCTGGCAGAGGAAATTTCCCAGCACAGTAGAGTCAGTAACTGGAGAAGTAATAAAAATGGCAGTGCATGCAAGGCAATTGGAGGAGTAACAATAGTGCACAGCATGCTATTTATCAATATAACAAAGTATGACAATCATGATAAATGTCTTCTAAATCCAATTGGTTCTAATGGTTAACATTTGCTCTGTGATGGATGTAGAACTTATTCATAGGACAAGATCAGACAGAATTATATAAGTAACAAAGTAAATTGTGTCATAACTGAAAATGATGGGTTTTATTATAAAGATAAAGATTATAAAAGATGTTATAATGAACATTCAGGTGGCTCCTATGAATATTATGAAAATAATACAGAAAATGAAACTTCAACTGAGTCTCTTGTAATACTCATCCTTTGCTTTGATAAAACCAGAACTGTCTATAGAAAAGTGATCATGTTTTAAAATTTGGAACAGGACCAAAAATTCATTCTGGTCAATATGATATACCTGCCAATATAATCAATCATAATTATGTGATAATTAGAATGGATTTAGTTGATTGTGATATTCCTTTACTTATTTCTAAATCATCTATAAAAAAGGCTCAAACATGGCAGATGACTGCTACTGTTTTTGTTGAGCATGTTAACATGAATCTTACTACATCAGGCAACTATTGCATATCTATTCTTCCTTCACAGGCTTTTCAGTCAGTCTTGGAAGTGCTTGCAGTAAAATTAGAAGAAATACCATTGTAGGAACAGAGATCAATTTATCTCAAACTCCATAGACAGGTCACCCTACAGAGGAGAAATGGAAAGCTCTGCTTAAAGATGCTGGTGTATGGAGAGATGAATCAGCAGATAACTTGAAACATAAACAAAAAATGTTATTCAAAAGGATTACACATCCAATTGAAGCTATGTCTTTTAGTAATGACGTCATTGAAAAAGTAGCATTTGGATCTGAAATAATGGGAAGGAAGCTGGATTTTGCATATTATTGATCTATGGTCATGCTTTATAATCTTCACTTTCATAAGCAAATAAACCCACTTCTGTAATACATGTCATATTGTCTGGTGTTGATTTAATGAATGATATCTTCATAGATAATGGTGATGAATTTGTGAATGGGGAGATGCTTGAAATGCAATTAGTCATAAATATTGAACCAATCATAATGCTGCTGAATCTCCATTTCAGAATGATGTATGTGAGAGAAATCAAGTGGTGAATGTTATTTTTCACAAGTTAGTGAAAGACTATCCTAAAACTCCAATTCAGATCTTACTAAGGTGGGCTTGCATGTCCAAAAGCACAATACAAATGATCTGGTTTCAGCTCTCATCAATTAGTATTTGGTAGAAATTCAAATTTACCAAACATTCTTACTTCTTCACCATCAATGTTATCAGAAGAAACCACTTGTGAAAATTTTTCTGATCACCTTAATTCTCTGTCAGCTGTGAGAAGAGAATTTATTGCAACTGAAGTTTATAACAAGATCAAGAAAGCCCTTAAATGCAAATTAAGGACAAGGGAATAGGTTTTCAACTATGGTGATAATATTTACTACAAAAGAGCCAATCAAGGAGATTGGCTTTGTCCGGTCAAAGTAATCTTTCAAGATAGCAAAGTAATTTATATAAGACATGGATATATTTGGCTGAAAGTAGCACCTAATAAGTTAGTCTAGTCAAGAATTTGACACATCTGAAGATAAAATAAGCATGCCTTCTGCAAGTGGAATTGAGAAAGATAAAAAATGTATACCCAAATCAGTACAGTTGCATTATGAATCTGATGACTACTAGTATGAAACATCATCAACAGCAAAATAACCAAGTAAATGAGCTTCCTGCAAGAGAAAAACACACAGCAACTAGCAAGACATACTACAGTTACATAAAAAAGATCACTTCATCTATTCAATTCAAAAACTGAATCATACATCTTTAAGTCTGAATGTTCAACTAATCAATCTGTGTATATTTTACATTTATACCTCAACATATTTAAGATGATGAATTTATGATAGCTAAAAAGAAAGAACTACAAAAACTAAAAGATTTTGATGCATATGAATTTGTTTCTGCTGATGGACAACAATGTGTAATAGATGGTTACTATCAAAGAAAAATGACAGCATAAAAGCCAGATTAGTTACTAGATTTGAAGAAACTTCAGAAATACAAGCAGATTCACTAATTGCAATGCTTTTCAACTTTTTTTTTCATCTCAGGCACATTTGAACCTATAGTTAAACTGAAGCACACTTAAATTATGATGATAAAAAAATAGTAAAAAGAGTCTACTTTTATGATTTATTTATTAAACAAAATAATTTATTATAATTTGCAATAAAAAGAAAATTCTGTTTATTTTTCTGTTTTATTATAATTTAACATTTAATGAAATATTTGAGGTTGATGTTTCTTTAGAATATCTTTTGGACAGACATTCTGAAGTTTCTAGTTGTGATTGATTTGTGTTCCTAATATTCTTTATTGCAGAAAAGCTTTTTATATTATTTTATATATTATGTATATGTTTATTAACACAATGATATATTCATATAATCAATTTAATGAGCTTTTAATTTTGATATCTTCACTTATTATGCTTTGGATTTCTTTAAAAAATAGTTAATGACCTTTAAAAACTTTGGTAGCACACTTACAATCTTCTCATGGCATACAGGCTGAAAATCACTGTTTCAAAATGTAGGATGAA
This sequence comes from Acanthosepion pharaonis, assembly GCA_903632075.3. NCBI lineage: Eukaryota > Metazoa > Mollusca > Cephalopoda > Sepiida > Sepiidae > Acanthosepion > Acanthosepion pharaonis. Next base: position 769,123 of record CAHIKZ030000250.1, on the reverse strand, counting down.
AATTTGTTTGATGATTGTAGCCAGTAAAGGATGGAAATAAAGCATCAAATGATATGAAATTTACATTTCTTCAGAGTAATGAAATAGACATGTTTATGTACAACCACGAAAAGAGGCTCGAGATTTAGGATCTTTGTAGTTTTTGAAGAAGAGCCTATATATTCGTAATGATGCTTCCAGGCAGTTGTACTTCTCTGTAAAGAAAGAGCTTGTTGAAAATTTAGATCAGAACTAGATCCATCTCTTTTCTTCAACAATCTTATTGTAATTTTTGTTAGTCACATAGTTAATTTCATGCATGTTGGTGGTAAAATGTTTCAAAAGTAATCAAGAAATGTTGAGAACATTTCTTTGCAGGAAACTTAGAAAACAAGGACTTCATCAATGTATGATATCAAATCATCCAATGTTAAGGTGGTATTTAATCAAACTGACTATATCCAAAATATTGACAACTTCCAAGTTCAAGATCTGCAAAGAAAACATGCTATCTGATAAGGAAAACACACTTTTCAGATCAATGGTTGATTCTATCAAGTGGTCTGTACAAGGAGCCAATTGAAATGCTACTTTTGAAATGATCTTAGCAGAAAATTTAAGAACGCAATAAGATGAGACATGGAAGGAGCTGTTAAACTGTAAGGAAAATCAAGGATGAACTTCCAAACACTTTTCTCCAATATTGATAGACCTGAATATTGGATAATGACAATATTCTTGGATGTAGCCAACTTTTGTGATGCTGTTAGTTACATTTGTAATTGGAGAGGATAAAAGATGTCCTATTGTATAGAGAGCATGCAAGATATCCACTTACTGTTGAAACAATGGCTTTGCATGAAGGAGTGGAAGAATCTACCTCTGTCAAGCAAATGCTTAAATAGATGTTCCCTGGATATACATTTCTGTTTCAATGTAAAGTTGACAACAAAAGTTTAGTGGACAATTTCTACTCTTGTAACAAGAGCTTTGTTAAGATATGCAATCATGTGTAGAATCCAAGAGCCAGCTAGCTGCTCATGAGAAAACCAAATTCCCTCTTTTTATGTTTTTTTTAATTCACTTCAGATGTTTGTGGACAGTTTAACATAACATTAAATTTTTGTGCCAAATCTTTGGTGCTTTGATGTGGATCCAATTCAATAATCTCTTTCAAAATGTTCTTCATTCAGAGTAGGTCATCTTTCAGTGTGAGGTTTGTCAATTATGTTCTATTTGCCACTTTCAAACCTTTTAAGTCATAGCTGACTTGAATGGACCTTTATTGTATCCATATACACTGCACAAATATACTACAAATTAGCCCAGAGACTTAAACTAAAGATGAAACCTTGTGCATACTATATTACATTAACTATGTATTTTAAAGTATTCCAGTTAAGGGTACTTGTCATGTTGATATACAGTCCATAATAAAAAGTACCCAAATACTTGTTTGGAACTATGGGAAAGGTACTTCTTGGTTTTGATTTTCAAAAGTAGCTTACTGCTGTAATCCTAAATGAAAAGAAATCAATTCTGTCTGTGAAGAAGGTGGCTGTGCTTGATTACGAAATTGGTGGTGGATTGATCTGGCCAAATTAATTCTGATTGCAGTTACTTTTTTATCTTGAAATGCCTATAAATATGGTGGCACTGAATCAAGTTTTGGGTATGTTTGTATATTATGCAAAGTGGATTATTCACTTTTCAGGCTATGCCCAGCCCCTAATCAGGGTAAATCATTTCTCAGTGGAGTCTGAACACTTTGAAGCAACTATTCATCAATACTGCATTACAATGGACTGCCTGCATAGCTCTAAGCCATATGTAATAGAATGTAATACCTCAGATGTAGACATATTAGCTACACTAAATCAATCTGGACAACATGTTGCATTCATGTCATGAACCATGAATCATCATGAAACTCGCTATCCCGCTCTCGAGAAAAAGGGTACTGCACTAATTGGAGCTGTGAGGAAATAATCCCATTTTCTATCTGGCTAACCAGTGTTACCAACACTTTGCAGACCAAAAATCAATAGCTTTTATGATGGATAACTATAAACGGTTCAAAATCAAGAATGACAAAATTCAGGACTGGCTGGTGATTGGAACTTTTGCTAACTTCAGCTATGATATCCACTACCACACAGGTCACTACTATGTTGTTGCTGATGCATTGAGTATGGCTTTCTGTAATGCTTCCTTTACCTCATCCCTCAAGAAACTGTGCCATCCTAGAATTACATGATTCTTGCATTATGTGCTTTCAAATAATATGCTTTTCTCCACTGAGGAAGTAAACCATGAGCAAAGATTTAATAACCAATGTGATGTTTGGATGGACTTTTCTCAAACCTTGAATTTGAGCCTATGTATGATGCTATGTCTAGCATAGGGCAGTAAAAATCAAATGTTCTAGAAAAAATGGATTGAAAAGGAAACTCTTCCTTTGTATTATTATTTTCTACCAATCAGAGGAATGGGATTTCAAAGCCAAGATAATTTGAAAAGATGACTAAGTGAACTTGGTGCCCTAAATAAAAACAAGGTTGCCAGCTAATAAAAATCACTATTCATTCAGGCATTGTCAAGAGGGATTGTCACACAGACATGGAGATAAACTTAACAAAACTTCTGGCTGAATGAAAAGATTTTGAAAACCCAAGTGACCAACTAAAATCTTCAGAAACATGACTGCAACTAAAATCTAACAATTTGTTCTGAAATTAACCTCAAGCATAGCAGATCAAACATTTCTCAAAGTTATGAAGCTGCAACCAAAATTCCTCATTTTACCTTCTATACCACTAATATTCTTTATGAATGTTACATTTGATCTTGACTGCTGAGAGGTTAAAACATCTACAAATATGAGGGAACTTTATCTCTTGTTGCTTCCACTACTTTGAGTTTAAATAAAAGCAGTGGCAAGCAAAATTTTCACATGGAAACGGCAAATAAATTAACAAACATTTTTTTCTTTAATTTAAAAACAATGTATTTTCAAAAAAATTATAATTTTTTGGAAACAATGAGTATGTAAGTGAGTGTGTGTGTGAATGCATGGTGGTTGTAGCAAAATTACTTACATTTGTTCAGGAAACAGAAAAATGGGAAAAGAGGAAGATTTTGAAAATGCACTGCTTTTTATACTCATACCACATGACGACACTAGTTGTAATGTTATGTGTTTTGTTGTCAAGCCTCAGACACTGAGTAGAGGTGACTGTAAAAAAATGTATGTATTTAAGGCAACAGGATATATATTATTGAACTTATACAACATCAGCTAGCAGTCTTTGGCTAGTGGAGAGTGAGTGTGTGTGCTTATTCATGCCAGGGGTCAGCATGAGGTTGAGGTCAGGAGAAGACAACACATCTAGACTAATCTATATTACAACATCCTTCTTCAAAGAAAGAAGAAAAACAGTAAAGAAATGTCTTTAAGAATATATTGAATATTTATAGAATGTACAGTTAAATTGTTTCTTAATAATCTCCATGGGTCGAGTGGTGTCTGTACTAGTTTAACCTGAAATAAAGGAGTACATTATATGTGGTTTATTTGTTTCTTGACTATCTGTTTTTATTTATTATTAATTAATGCTGGTAAGGGCTTGCATATTGTTAGGGATCTGTCAGGGTTTGTCCACTTTGGTGCTGGATCAAGGGTAGTGGCAGCATGATCAGAGGGTGTTTTCTTTTCACCCACTGTAGGCATGTCAGTAAATGTGGGAATCCGGGTAGCTTGCATTGTCTGTGTGAGATCATTCTGAATACCAGTAAAGTGAAGATTGTTCCTATCTTGGGATATTTCTGGATCAAAGCTTTCTCTAGCCCTCATAAGTTGGCTCCTGTTTCATCAGAAGGTACTACCATTTTGGGACTTAACTATAGAAGAGTGATCATCCACCTTGTGAGTATGGCCAGATTCCATAGCTTGTCAAGTTGAAAGAAGACATTGTCCATTTTTGCACTGGGGCTTGTGTTTGGCTGGGTTTATACTCCTCTAGCATTTTGTCTTTTTGAGTTTGCACCTGCTGCGTGATATCTTCATGGTCCACTGCTTTGGACTTTAACTGGGCTGGTAGCACTGGTAATATTGATTTTAGTTGGTGTCCTTCTAGGAGATCAGCAGTACTGAATAGTAGGGCTTTAAGGGTTCCTTCAGGTTGGAGTTCCGGTGTACTATGCATTCTGGACATTTTAACACAAAGTTGTGTATGTCAGCTGAGATCCAAGGCCAAAATAGGGCAGTGTGAGCCTTTTTCAGTGTTTTCTCAATGCTACTGTATCCAAGTTGGCAGGATCTTGGGATCAGAATCTTATGGCAATCAGTATTAGGCCTTGTACATATGATAGTTTATCCTGGTGGTTCCATTATTATGTAGCTGAATTGTGGCTCAATTTTCTTTTTCAGGCTAATCATCATGGATAATTTTGTTGAGGGGCTGGAGTTCAGGATCATTTGTAGTGGCAATCCTGATATCCACCATCATTTGGTCAATCACTGAGAGTCAACTGATTATACTGTGAATTTGAGCATCTATCCCTTTGGAATACTCTTGGTATTTCTGTGAAAGAGTGTCAGTCAAGGGTATTTTGGTTTCTTGGATATAGACAATTTTTTAGGTTGTAATTACCTAACTGGATCAACGTCATTTGCAGTTGAGGAGGGGCTGAATGGTCAACTCCCAGTTGCGGTGTGAAGCTGTAAGGTTTCTTCCATCAGCATTTTGGGGTTGACTCTTTGTCGCTGCCACCAGCCTGTTTCCCGGTCGATCTGGTCGTTCCCGGTTCGATACCAGCTTTGTCATTCCAAGCTCACTTTCAAAGTCTGGTTACTGAAGTAATTACTTTGATCTCAAGTCTTAACCTACCTATGTTTTGACTTTGATCTTAGGTAGACGAAATCAATCAGGTGGGGTGAAGGTGATATCGCACAAGTGTAAGTAAAAGAAGCCATAAAACAAAACTCAAGAGGTTCAAATATGTTGAGAAATAAATTATCTTTATCCGCCTGTTATATACAGGAGTGTGTTTCTCTCCTAGCCCGTTTCTATGGATTTGTGACACTTTTGCATTTCTTAAGCGAGTTTTGGTATCTTAAGTCGTTCGTTAATATAACTCGAAGTAGAAAGGACGTGGAATTTCTCAATCAGCTTCTGCAAGGCAACACTCTGACTCTGTCCGGAACTGAACTCCAACTGAAACTGCCTGGAGATGTTCGTTTATATGGATACTGCCTAAAACTCGGTGTGGGGCCTGACGTGATTTGGGTTCCTTGATAATTCTCAGTTCCCAACAAGAGATCTCTTTGTTCTTAGGCCAGGAAAATTAATTACTTCCCATTTTTGGAAGATTAATCACTTTCCATTTCGGAGGTTTCTCCCTCGTCTGTGAGGGAAGATCGGAGGAGAGTTATCCTCCTAGACTCTTCCTCTCTCACATTGGTATCTCATACCAATCCCCTCAGTGGGTGCTAACAACTTCTCCGTCTTTCTCATACATTCACCTCCGGCTATCACCTATGCTACCACTTGACCAATGTGGGTGTGGCTAGACTGGCCTTCTTAAAATTATTATCCAGAATTTTGTTTACAAAATCCTTTTTTTTCTTTCTTTTTTCCCTTGGCCAAAACATTTTTTTTTCCCAAACCCCGGATTGCCAAATAATTCTTATCACATCTTTCTTTTTGGGACACCCCAAATTCACTTAGTGAGGTCTCTCTACCGACTTATCAATCACTGTCAAAAACCGACATCTGGCTTCTCTGCTAAGTCAACTTTTAACTGGGGGGTCCGAGTTTTACCTGAGAATCAAATTCTTTATTTTTCTCATGCCTTAAAATCCTCTTATCACCAGATACCTATTTTCGACGACGCTGTTTCTGACGTCAACAGTTTGAAAAAGTAATAATAATAATTTCCTCTACGATTTTCTTCCTCATGCCAGAATTCTAACACATACCAGATGATTTCCCTTCATTGAACCCAGGAATCAAAATTAAATGATATCTCTAAAGGATAACTAATATCGATTCTCTCTGCCTGTATCGCGGTCGTCCGAAATTTTTGTATGACCGCCATGTGTCGGCCGGCTTTGTTTTTCTTTCTGAATTCTGTTTCCCTTGGCACGTCATTCTCTTACCATAACATTAATCAGTTTTGACAGAATCTCATATCTCGTTTTTTCTTACGGATTTTCTGTCTCGTGCGAAAAGTATCTTTCTTCGTAAGTAAAATAAAATCTTCTTTTTAACATTGCTCAGTCTATCTTTCGATATAGCTCTTTCTCGCCTTAAGTCTTTCCTGTTTTTAATTTCTATGGTTAATCAGTTAGCCAATTATCATAGCTAAATAGTGTCACAATAACAAATAGTTTCTTTTCAATCTATGTATAGTTTATTTCACTTTCAATGAAGGACTTGAATACATATACAGTAGGTTTGCCTTCTTGTAGGAATGCAGCACCCAGACCATCCTTGGAAGTATCAATTTGAAGAGTTATGGGTTTGGAGGGGTCAAAGTATATAAGGACTAGGGCAGTGTTAGTGTGTTCTTGACGTTTTAAAAATCTCCAACTTGGGGTTTTTCCCATGTAAACAGTGCCTAGCAGTTGGCTCATTAGGCTCATGACATTGGATAAGTTTTGAGAAAATTTGGACAGGTAGGTGACCATATCAAGTATTGTTTCCAGTTTGGTCTTGTTGCTATATTCCATATTTCTTTAATTTTGTCAGGGCCTGGTTTTATTTCATCAGGGGTTAGTATGTTTCTAAGTATTTCACTCTCAAGATTGCAACTTGTAACTGTTAATTTTTATCCCATTTTGCCCTGCATATCCCAAAACCCTAATGAGGCTCTAATTGTGTTTTGTGTACATCTTGCCATACACTAATAGGTCATCTTCCAAGGCAACAACACCTGGAATGCATTCAAAGTATTCATCTACTTTTCTTTAAAAGTAATTCTGGGATGATTTCAGCCCAAATGGTATGCAAATGTACATATATCTCCCAAATAGAGTGTTGAAGGTTGTCAGGTATGGGTATTTATTGGTTAGTGGTATGGTCCAATATGCACATGCGATATCCGGTTTTTTAAATACCTTAGTTCCATTTAATTCAGGGGGTGTTCTCCAAGGTTCTCATATGATTATGTAATATTTGGGTTGCTCTGTTGAGATCAAGATAAGTCTTCATTTACCTCTTTACCTTTTTTATTAGATGAAGGCAATTTACTCACTGTATGGGTGTTGTGGCTTCTTTGTGATGCAGTCTTCTTTCATCCTTGCTAATTCCTTTGAAAGTTTATTGTGTAAGGCTAGTGGCACCTTCCAAGAGGGTGTATCACAGGGGTGTATTAGGGTCAAGTGAAAAAATCATAAAATATGGAAAAAGAAAAACTGAAAAACAGAAAATCGCAAAGTAGGAAAAATAAGAAAAAAATGCAGAAAGGTATTAATAGAGCGAAAAAAGAAGAATAATAGTCTGAAAAAGGATAAAATGCAGAAAAGCAGGCAAAAAGAAAAAGACAGAAAAAAAAGGAAAAATGTAGGAAAGTAGAAAAGATGAAAAAAGCATAAAAAGAAAGAAGAATAAAAATGCTAAAAAAAGCATAAAAAGAAAAAAAGGAAAATATTAGGAAAACCCCCATGTAATATCCCAGCAACAGAAGGGAGATAACCCATAGAGACACAAGAGTTAGGTCCCCTCCAGACATCCGGTGAATATCAATCAGCAGCTAGACAGCAAGAGGGTACCATCACCAGAGGGACAATCCAGAACCATCCTAAAATCCTAACAATGCATTAATCGATGTCTAGCAAGCATCGATAGCCTCTTGCACAGAACATTACATTGGCGACGAGGACTGAGTCGTTACCCTCACAAAAAACAGAACATCAACACACTTAAAAAAAAAAAAAAAAAAAAAAAAAAAATTCAACACGTGTTCGATATACAACCAACATGGCCGCCGTCCCACACTACCCCGAATTTGACTGTGAGTCAACAGCCAAAGCAGCAAGATGGACAAAATACATAAAAAAAGACTAAAAACTATTTTGTCGCACATAACATTGAAGATGACAAACGGCAAAAGCAACCTTCTAACCTTTGTCGGCGAGGCTATGAACGACATCATCGACGAGATACCACAGGAGCGAGTCACACCAGAAAAAAATGAAACACATTTCAACAAGCTTGTCTCAGCGGTGCACAACCACTTCAACCGGGAAAACGACACGGAATACAACCGATTTGTGTTCCGGAAAATTAAACAAAATAGCCCTGGCATCGAAGAATTCTACCGCAAACTAAAGGAAGCTGCGTCCACGTGCCGTTTTTCCGACATGGATTCCGAGGTGAAGTCCCAACTAATCACAGGCTGCCTGTCGGATAAAGTCCGCCAGAAGGGACTCATGAACTCGGATATGTCACTACATGACTTAATAAACTACGCAAGGACAACGGAGACGATAGCGTCGCACCTACAAACAATGCGACTGGAAGAAAACAACATCGCTACTGCTACAACCGCTCCAATAAACAAAGTCGCGGACGAACAGCGCCGACCAAGCAACTATCCCCGGCAATACCAGTGTAGGAATTGCAACGGAAAATACCCTCATGAGCGGGGACCGACGTCTTGCCCGGCATTTCATACCCAGTGCACATACTGCGGAAGGTGGGGACACTTCACCTCTGCCTGTTTCAGAAGATTAAACGACGGAAACAGACAACGGGAAACAAATCGTCCCCCACGAACACAGACCAATCGACGCTCAGTGAACCGCATTGAAAACGACCAACGGAACCCACGTAGCAGTGGTAGTGACATAGAATACGTGTTCCACACAGCTGGAGCTCGAACTTGCCACCTCAATTGAAATGGATACTCCAGCAAACAGGAGTTCATCTTTATTTTTGGGGCTTCCCAACCAAATAAAAGGGCAACTTGATGAACAATCACAAACTCTCCACAAAATCAATTCCACAGTCCAGAAACTTGAAGCTGAAAACGCTCTTTATAAACAAGAATTGATGACCGCCCACACCAATATTCACCAGTTATCATCTCTTTTGAATAACGAACGACGAAAATCCCATTTGTCTTTGGAGAGACACTTCATCCAAATGCAAGAAATGCTGTGCACAGAAACGAAGAGAATGTCACAGGAAATAAATGAATTGAAGCTTAACTGTTGTCAACAGAATTTTCCTGCCACTCCTTCATCAACTGCTTCTAGCAGTTTCCAACAAAACAAGAGATTGTCACAAAATGCAACATATTTGCGTCCTCAAAATGATGTTTATGAAGACGCTCTCAAGTTTTATCAAAAGTTAAACGTCCAACAACAGTTGCTTCAACAGATTTTCAAAATCCATTGTACTCCTCTTCAAATGTCCAACAGATGTCAACAAAATGTAAGTCGGCACCTTGTCCACAACCGTCTGTGCCAGAGCCACAAGTCATGTCTCCCTCAACTCCATCCAGAAAATGCTACACCCTAAACAGTCACGCAAGAAAATTCATGACAAAACCTCTAGAACTGATGCCAGCCGTTCGAAAATGTCCAACACTTCATCTGACCAAGACCTTGATTCTTCCCCAAACCAGAACATAACTATTTCTTCCACTCAGAATCTCACATTGCAGGGTGATGAAGAAGATCTTCATTCTGATGATTCCAATTTTGATTTGCTTGATTCTCGCAGCTTTGGAAAGTCCGAAGATGGCTTGGAAAGTAGCTCATCCGAAGATTTGGGTTTAGAATGGCTGTGGCCGGACCCAAAAAAAAACCCTCTCAAAAAAAAAAGAAAAAAAAAAAAAGAAAAAAGAAAGCATTGTAATATCCCAGCAACAGAAGGGAGATAACCCATAGAGACACAAGAGTTAGGTCCCCTCCAGACATCCGGTGAATATCAATCAGCAGCTAGACAGCAAGAGGGTACCATCACCAGAGGGACAATCCAGAACCATCCTAAAATCCTAACAAGGCATTAATCGACGTCTAGCAAGCATCGATAGCCTCTTGCACAGAACATTACACCCCAGAAAAACATAAAAAAACAAGCAGAAAAAGAAAAAATTGAAAAAGAAAAAAAGTAGAAAAGCTTAAAACAACTGAGAAAAGCTGCAAAATGTGAAAAAATCAGTAAAAAAAGACCCCCACAGAAAAAGAGGAAAAGCTGAAAAAAGCAGAAAAAATGAAGAAAGGCTGGAAAAAATCAGAAAAGTAGAAAAAAACAGACAAAAATGCAAAAATCAGGAAAACAAAAACAAAAATAAAGAAGAATGACTTGGTAAAAAAGGAGAAAAAATAGAAAATATCAGAAAAGACAAAATTGAAAAATATAAGGAAATCAAAAAACTGAAAATAGTAGAAATGGAGGAAAGAAAAAGTGTAAAAGCAGAAAAGAATAAAAAAGAAAAAATAGAAAATAACAGAAAAGGTAAAATCGAAAAATATCAGGAATAGAAAACAAGCAAAAAAGGGGGGAAAAAAAGACGAAAAAAAAAAACAAAAACATAAAAAACGAAAAAAAAAATAAAAAAGCAAGAAAGAAAAAACAGAAACAGTAAAACTGAAAAAATGCCGAAGAGGAGAAAATGGAAAAAAAAACCCCATAAATATGAAAGATAGTAGAAAAGAAATCGTGGATAGATAAAAATTTTGAAAAAGAAATAAAGGCTGAAAAAGAAAAAAAAACAAAACAAATAAAAACAGAAATTATGAAAAAACGCACAAAACCTGGTAAAAGAATAAAAATGGGAAATATTCAGAAAAGTAGTAAAAAAACAAATAAAAATAAATGAATATCTGAGAAAAAATTAAAACAAAGAAGCTGAAACAGGAAAAAATGGAAAAATATCAGAAAAGCAAGAAAAAAAAAGAAGAAAGAGTAAGAATAAGCTTAGAATGGGAAAAGAGCAGAAAAACAGCCAAATTAAAAAAAAAACATCAGGGAAAAAACAAAAAATAAACCCAACAAAGAGTGAACAATGCAAAAAGAAGGTCAAAATGGAAAAGTAAAAAAAAAAAAAAGAAGAAAATTAGCAGGAAATGAGAAAATTAAAAAATTGTAAAGCAGAGAAAATGGAAAATAGAATGGAAAATGAAAAGAATGGAAAATATAACAGAAAAGGCAAAAAGGAAAAAGATCAGGAAATTAAAAGAGCAGAAACTATAAAAAAAAATGAAGATATAGGAAAAAAAGCAGAAAATGGAAAAGAACGTGAAAAAGGAAAAATGCTGAAAAGTTATAAATAACACAAAAGTGATATATGTCGAAAAGAGTAAAATGTGGAAAAAGTAGCAAGAAGAAAAGAAAAAAAGGAGGAATAAAACATAAATAATAAAAAAATAAGAGAATAAGGAAAAAAAAGAAAAATTGAGAAAAATGAAAAAAACAGAAAATGAAAAATGAGAGAGAGAGAGAGAGAGAGAGAGAGAGAGAGAGAGAGAGAGAGAGAGAGACCTCATCCCCACCCCGAGGTGGATTTAGTAATCAACAGTGCTAAAGAATTAGGATGAAGGTGCTAATTACTTGGGTAGAAGGAATTCCGGAGTAATTCCAGAAATAAGTTTTTTTTTTCTCTTAATAATTGTTTCTGGGGTTGAGTTATTAGTTAATTACATGTAATAATTCCAAAGTGATTAAGAGACAGATTCGTTAAAGTAGAGTTTGTGATAAATGGCAAATTGGATTTTTGGGTGGTCTGAATAGCGGAATTCAACCAGACAGGATAAGTGGTTTTGGCAAAATTTAAGTATACGTTGTCTGCGGAAGATCCAGCAGGAGGTCCGAATCCGATTTTAGTACCTCTTGAAAACTGGTTGCCCGCGGAGAACCGGAGATTAGGCGGAAACACATGGTGGTCTAGGCGATTTGCATATTAAAATTCGAGGGCGGTGCCTAAAGATGGTTTAGCTCCGCCTCTCTCTATATAAGCTGTTCGCACGCTTGAGTTAGTCAGATGAGTTCGGAGTTCGGAGATCAGAACGCGGAGGAGGCGGCTTGTTGGAATTTGCTGGTCTGGTCTGTTGGTTGCCCTGTGTCAAGAAGACAGATCCGAACCAAGAGATCGAAATAGAACCCGTACGAATCCAAATAACTTCGTCAACAAGGCTGCGAGAAAGCAGGCTGCTATATCGTAGGGTGCAGACGAAGATCCACGAATTACTTACCTTAGATCAACCGAAATTGTTTAGGAAGAAATTTTCCTACTCTCTCTCTGTGACTTTCCGACCCAAACGAGTGAATCTCGTTACGACATTTTGTACTCGTGTAAATTCTTCGGTAGAGACATAAAAAAAAACAGTGGCCTAAATAGGGCTCTTTGTACAGGAACAGGAATTGCTTTTTTTTTTCTTTTTCATGTGTTTGCGGCTACGACAAGAAACTTTTGCTGCATGAATAGTGATTTCCTTTTAGCGAAATATCCAGCCATTTCCTCCCCTTCCCACCGGATCGTTCTGGGGAGATCGATACACTGCTGTTCGGATCAAGAATTCACAACGTGGCGAATAGTGGTGGTTCCTTCAGTTGACTGGAGGAAGATCGGGTGGATTTCTTTTTCGGCCAGAACTACCGGGGAGACAGGACAGAACTGCAACAGGCAGGGTTATTACGTTAGAAAAAGCAATAATAGGAAAAATAGAGAAAACGTAAAAAATGCAGAAAGGCAACAAAACGGAAAAATAGAAGAAAAAGAAGAAAAACATGAAAAGTTTAAAAAAAAAAAAAAAAAAGAAGCATCAAATAGAAAAAGCGAAAGAAGAAGAAGAGAAAACTAGAAAATGGGAAAAAGCAAAAAAAGGATGAAAACCAGAATAAGAATAAGTAGAAAAAAGAAAAAAAAGAAAGAAAAAGAAATCAGATAAACAGGAAAAGCAGAAAAAATGATGTCAATAAAAGGGGAAAAATAGAATAGCAGGAAAACTGAAAAAAAAAACAGAAAATGGTAAAAGGCATAAAAAAAAAATGAAAAGTGCATGAATGTTGAAAAAAGCAGGATCAAAGAAAGGAACAGAAATAAGTAGGGAAAATGAAAATAAAAGCAAAATAAAGCCGGAAAAGTTTCAGACAGTTAAATCTGTACCTGGTGAAAGAATTTACTATAAACATAAAAAGAACAAGGGCTGGAGAGAGGGCATGCTAAGGTCTTTGGAAAAGAAAACTATTTTGTATTGATCGACCATGGTAGTGAATACTACAGATGTCATCCTTGTCAATTGAAAAAAAACCCTCTCCTTTGCCGTCTGTGTCATAGGCATGCTGGGAATGCCATACTTGGTGAGTTATTGACATGCCTCAAGGCTGGTTTTCCTATGGCGTGCATTGACAGAATATTCGCTCTGGGAGAGGAGTGTTAGGGATGCCTTCCCTAGCCTTACCGTCACTCCTCCCACTTCTGGGGTTGAGTGCCGTTATAAACCCGGGAAATAATCCAATTCACCGAAAGCAAGAAAAGTGAAAAAAGACAAAAATGGAAAATAAAAGCAGAAAAAGGAAAAAAGCATAAAAAGGAAAAAAAAAAAAAAATTGAAGAAAAACGAAAAATGAGATAAAGCAAATAAGCAGAAAAACATGATAATGAAAAAGGAAAAAATGGAGAAGAGCAGAGAAAAAAGTAGAGAAAAGAAAAAATAGCATAAAAAGGAAAAGTAACAGAAAAAGGAAAAAAAAAGAAAAAAGCAGAAAAAGGGAAAATAAAAGATGCAAAAAAAAAAAAAAAATGAAAAATAGCAGCAAAAGTAATAGAAGCAGGAAAATGAAGAAACAGAAAAAAAGAAGCAAAACCACAGAGATGGAAATCAAGTAGATAAGCATGAAAGAAGCAGGAAGAAAGTGAAACAGAGAAAAACTGGGAAAAAGAGAATAGAAAGGAATAAAATAAAAAATGCAGAAAAGCAGAATATAAGGAAAAAAATAAAAATAAGAAAAAGAGAAAAAAATCAGAATCGCATGGAAAAAAGGACAAACACTAGAAATGGATTACAACAGAAAAAACTGTAAAAAAGCAAAAATAAAGGAAATAAGAAGAAAAAAGCAAAAAGTAGGGAAATGGAAAAAAGGCAGAAAAGCAGAAAAAAAAAAAAGAAAAGCCGAAAAACAGATGAACAGAAAAAGGAAAATAATTAGAAAATCAGAACAAAAAAACCCCTAAAAATCATGAGGAATGTAGGAATAGCAGAAATGGAAAAAAGGAAAAAAGTGTAAAATCTTCTTTGATTACGTTTCTTGTAGATAGCGGGTGGTAAATTATCAACCCAATTGTATGGTTCGACTTTAGTTGCAAAAGCCGTTTTTAGTTGTCTGTGAAAACGCTCTACGACGCCATTAGCACATGGATGATATGCAGTAGTTTTGATGTGTTTAACACCCAACAAGTTCCCAAATTCTCGAAACAACACACATTGAAACTGTGCCTTTCTGTCAGTTGTAATGAGTAAAGGTACACCTTATGTTGTGATCCATTGCTGCAGGATGGTCCTGGCAATAATTTCTTCTGAAATTTCCGCGGTAAGTCACCTACTAAAACAGTCCACTATTGTAAACAAATAGCTGAATCCATTAGTATTGGGAAGGGGCCCAACAATTTAGTAAATTTAGTAATTTAGTTAGTAAATCTTCCATTGGGTTTGTTGAAATGTCCTAGTAGTGAATTCGTATGATTATATATTTTGCGTTTTTTGACACATTGCAGCTTTGTGTCCATTGCTGAATATCCCTGTACATGTTCGGCCAAACGAAACAATCACTGATGAGTTTGTTGCGGATTTAAATCAACCCACAACAAAGAACAACTTTTTGTTGTTATCATTGCTTTTCTCTAACACTCCTTATTACTGGTTCCCATATTGTATTTATTTCTATGCTTGGCCGGCTCAAGAGATTTTTGTGGCCTAGCATAAGTTTACGAATTTTCCAATGGTTTTCCTTGTCTATGATCTCACATGGCACAGTGGATAAAGGCGTTGGTTAGATCCAGTGACAGGACCCAAAGAGTGTGAGTTCAATACCCGGTTAAGGCAGTGGAGAACTTTCAGAGGGGAATTAACAGGAGATAACTGACATCCATCGAACATGGCACGTGGAACTAGAACAGTCTACCCCAGTGAGCGAAATAAAGGTTTCAGTTCGACATTCCAACCACCTGAAGAAGGCCGGAGCGTACAACGGCCGAAATGTTGTGATAAATATGGCGACAAAGATGAGGACAATATTTTTATTTTCGTGTTTTTTTACAACTAATTGATCATGTGTGAGCGTTAAAGTTTCTTGTTTGTAGTAGTTTGTTAAGATGAAAAGAAATCTGATTTCATGTATGTGTAAGAAAAAAGAAGCAAGGGAGAAAGTGAGGAGGAAAGTGTAAGTGTCTCGTAGCTTGTTGAGGAAGTGTGTAAGTATCACGTATCTTGACGAGGAAGACGGGTGAATGAGAAAGGGAATTTATTTTAAGCCGTAGTTTTGTGAATCTGCTGAATATGCTGCTGCTATTTCTCCTTAGTGCTTGTCTGGACTAGTAATTTGGCTTATATACTCTACAAAGGGATCACGAAGCTTATTTTTTTTTATTGTCGGTTGTAACGCGACCCATTGTTTGAAAAATGTTAAATATTTATTTTCAAAGGATTAATTTATTAACCGGAAGCAAGCACGAATCTTCCTACTCAGAAACCATTTTTTGTCATTTGGTGTTTGAGTTTGATTGTCTTCCGACTTCGCTCCACACAGTAGTGTCCTTAAAATTTGATTTAAATCTAATAATTACCTGATTTTTGTTAACTTTTTTCGCTTTTAGTTCTGAAAGAACAACAACAAAAAAAAAAAAAAAAAACAATCCATTTTGGTGTTATCGAATTTACCGCCTTCTCTCTTGGAGCAGTATTGTCTGTTCAAATGCTGTTCCTTAATATTAGTGGCAGTAAAATAGATTTGGATGAAATATTTTGATGGATTTGACCACGTTTACAGTGTTTCACTATGGTTTTATTTTATTCACCTTATTTCATATATAAAGTGAAGTTGAGTGTTAGTTTCAGTCTCTACAAGTTTTTCACTTCTCGCTTCTTTGTACGTTGTATCGTACATCCTGCCTAGGGAAATATTTTTGTACAGTAAATCTCATCATGGAAGGAATACATAAACGGTTTTATTGTGAAAGTAAATGCAAAATGTTGGAAGCATTTACATTTTGAATACAAAGAAAACACATTAGCAGTAAAACTCATTTTTAACACTTATGTCCTAAAACCAGATAACTTTTTTCAAAAGTTATCGCCCTTAGACCGATTCAAAGAATCAGGTGATTCGAATCGACAAGACGTAAAGAAAAATGTATTTAAAAAAATTCCAGCTTCGGCAAGAAAGAAATTCCATTTTATTTTGAAGTAACTGATTCGAATTACAATTGCATGAAAAAAAACTATTTTCAGTTTGACGAAAAGATTCCGGACAGTAGCGGTTTTTCTGAAAGAAATATAAACTGATCATTTGAGAAAGTGATTTTTTTGTGTATTCTGATTCTTCTTACTTAAATTTTATTTGTATATCATTTGTCCTGTGGAATTGCATAGCTACGGAGAGGCGGAAGGGGCGGTCCGCTCCATGTGGCACTTTTGGACCGCGATGAGTTTTCAGAAAAAAAAAAAAACAATAGCATAATTTCAATAATTTTGAACCCCCAAAAAAAAAAACAACAAAAGAAAAAAAAACAACAAAAACAGACAAAAAACAAACACCCCCCCAAAAAAAACAAACAAGAAAAAAAAAAAAAAAAAAAAAAAAAAAACAAAACAAGCAAAAGAGCGATAAAGAAGAAGATAGGGTCCAAATGAAATCAATTTGTCTTTGATATGGCTGGCTCAAAGCCAACCAGCCAGCCACCAATAAAAAAAAAAAATTTTCTCCAAAACGCGCTGTAGGCAGAAAAAAATTTGAACATTTTTAAAGAGCTTGATGTGGTGTTGGATTAAGTGAATTTAGTGAATCCACAGTTTTTTCGCACCTGTGTGAGAAGTCCAGACTTTGGCGTCAGTTCTTTGATTTTGACTTGTGTGTGAACTGTTAGTGAAAAAAATAAAAAATAAAATAAATAGGTGAACCAATCTTATAGTACTAGCTTTAATACCGATATAAAATCGTTACTTTTCATAAATTATAAAATAGATAAATAAATTGAAATAATACCAATGCTTTTAAGGATATCACATGCATTCCAATTTTTTCCGGAAATATCAAACGGAAATTTAAAAGAAAATTGAAAATGAATATATGTTTTTAAGTGCAGAAACTTTATTTAAAGTCCAAAAATGGGTATTTTTTTTCAATTTACGCTTTTCACGGTGCAATTTTATGTTTTCACGGCAGTAAAACAGTGCAATGTTTTAGTTTTTTGTTTTTATTAAGCAAAATAGACTAAGAATTAATTAAAAGTATGATAACATTTATTTCAGTTTTTAAAAGTGAAATTAATTTTATCGAACTTTTAATTCTTAGTCTACTACTTTGCTAATAATAACTTAATAATAATAACAACAAAATAATTTTAAAAGACATTGTATTTTTTCACATTGTTAAAAGAAAAACAAACTGTGTTTCTGTTTACGTGGTATTTAATCTTCACTTAATCTTCAGACACAAGGGGTTGTAGATTTTAATCTTCAGAATTGGAATAAATATTAAAAAGAATGATAAATTATGAAAAGTACAACGTGTGTTTTCCTATATGAATAAAAGCAAAATTGGAGCTCAATTCTTCCAAGAATTCTGGAGTTAAAAGACCTCCAACTCTATACTAGTAATTTGGTATTTGTACGACTCCCCACGGAATCGCGTTGTGACACAAAGTCACTTTAATGTGGGGAGCTCGAGCGCCTACAACCGGGCTAGGAACAAAAATTTTCCGCAGCCCCACTCAACCGTCTGTTGCGATGGCCTCGGTGTGAACACCGATCGCTCTCTCTGGTGCAATGAGAGGGCACGGCCGCGGTCAGCTGTTTCCCAAGGGTGGGCAGCTCGCAGTATAATTTTCCGCAGTTGCAACTCTGTCTTTTGACAGAGCCGCCCCTGAGTGCACTCTGCCCAAAGACAGAGACGCAACTGAGAGATGATAAATAGATGAGTTACAAACTACTCGAGAGAGCAGTTTGTATTTACTTGACAGCTCCATTGTGTCAGGTTGTGACACAAGATCAGTCTTTAACGTGAGGACCCAAGTGTCTTCACTCGGGCCGCTGGTCTTAGCTTGTCCAAGATGGTCAGAGCTGGTCTAAGCTAGTCATAGACAGCTCTACTACCAGCGCAGAGACCGATCCATGTAATCGGTAAGTATCAGAATGTGTATATTACTCGAAAGAGTAGAGATGGGGGCCGCTGGTTAAACGTTGACTATATATTTCTGAGATGAGGTATTATGTACGCTATTCAGACGCACTATTGTCCTCATCTTTGTCGCTATATTTATTATAATGTTTCGGCCGTTGTACGCTTCAAGTGTTTGGAATGTCTTCCAGGACACATAGCACAGTGGATAAAGGCGTTAGTTAGATCCAGTGACAGGACCCAAAGAGTGTGAGTTCAATACCTGGTTATGTCGGTGGAAAACTTGGAGAGGGGAATTAACAGGAGATAACTAACTGATATCCATTAGATATGGCGCGTGGAACTAAAACAATCTACCCCAGTGAGCGAAATAAAGGGTTCAGTTCGATATTCCGACCACCTGAAGAAGGCCGGAGCGTACAACGGCCGAAACTTTGTAATAAATATGGCGACAAAGATGAAAAAACAATAGTCTGAATAATGTAAATAGTGTGCGTGTATATATATATATATATATATATATATATATATATATATATATATATATAAAAGTTTAATGGGTTAATGTGCATTGTAATATTGTATTTCTTCTGGGGAGGGGCGGAAAGAACACTAGCTACGCCACTAGTCCTGTGGTCAAAGTTTTTTTCGAAGAGAAATTTTATTTTCAAATTTTCCTTGTTTACAAACGAACTCGTGCAATTACTAAAAATTATATATATATATATATATATGATTTTTTTTTTGGGCCGAAACTAGTCGAGGAATCTAAATAAAGGAATAATAAAAACACGAAAGAATTAATCTACAACCCCGTGTGTCTGAAGATTTTAATTTAATATTTTTTAATGTTCAAAAAATATATATATATTGTTATATCTCGTGCAAGATATAAACAAAGTAAAACCCGAGTGTTGATTTTCAATAATAATTTATAATCGGATGTAGGTATGTCAAAATACAGAGACAGAGTCAGTAGTATGCTAACCTCAATAGGTGTTAACAAACGAAGACCTCTCGACTGTCCGCTGTGGTCGTACTTAATTGGCAACCAGTCCGTCCATTATCGTGAATGGGGAAGTTGGGTTATATCATCACAACACCCACCCCCGAAGCTGAAATTATCCCTTTTGAAAATTTCTGCTTCTAATATCGTCTTCTTTTTGGATCCGGACTAAAACGCTCCACTGGTTTTCTTTCTCGTGTGCTCCTTCTTTTAGTCGTCACAATTAGATCCTTTTTTGGCGAAGATAATTTCCGCTTTTCAGCCCGTAAGGCTGGTCCATGCGATACAGGTTCAAATACACTATTGGGTAGTGTCATGTTAAAAGCATCGCGTAACACTTCCATCGGAATTTCTTCTTCGCTTTTTTCACTTTCTTCGCCATATCGTGGTCTAATCTGATTGATGTGTCTTTTACACGTAAATTTTTACTTTTAATCGTGTAGACCACTTTTACCAATCCTTTTCTGGATTATGCCATCCATCCAATAGCTTTTTTTCCACTTTTAAAATTTAAAAAAAAAAAACTGTCTCCTGAAGTGTATTTTTTTATGTTGACTTTTTCCTCTTTCTTAGCAACTTTTTTGTTTTGATAGGGTAACAATCTATCGAAAATTGATCTAATTTTCCTTGCGACCATAATTTCCGCCGGTGACATTTTCGCCTCGTTGTTCTCATTAGGAGTTACCCTATAGATTGCTAAGAACTTCTGAATAGTTCTTTCTTCAGTGTCCATACCTTTATTTTTACGTAAAGCACGTTTAAAGGTGTCAACAAATTTTTCGGCTTGACCGTTCGACCTGGGATGACACACTGGTGTAATTATGTGTTCAATGTACTAAGGCAGTACAGAAATCCTTAAACTCCATACTTGTGAACGCCGTACCATTGTCGCTCACCAATGTCCTGGGAACCCCGAAACGACTGAAAATTTCATCCAATGCACTGATGGTGTTCCTAGATGTAGGATGCTTGCACTTGACTACCTCAGGCCATTTCGATAAAGAGTCCACCAATATCAAATAATAGTACCCATTAATTGATCCAGCATAGTCTATATGTAGACGTGCCCACGGCAAATCCGTTTTCGGCCAAGGATTCATTTTGACCGGAGGTGCCCTTGCAGCCAATTGACAACCTCTACATAGTCTTACAAAACCTTCAATATCCTTGTCCATTCCTGGCCAGTATACGTAACCACGCATAAGTGATTTCATCTGAGACATTCCAGGATGACCGGTATGAAACTCTTTCAGCATATCTGTACGTAGAGATTGAGGTATAACAATTCTATCTGCGTACATCAATGTGTTGTCGCAAATTGAAAAAGGTGAAATCTGAGTTCCTTTTTCTGTCTTTTTGTTCCATCTCGTCTGGTTCCTTAATTTCACAATATAGTGATCTTTTTCCGCTTCTTTTTTTATTTGGTCCAACGTTACCGGCAATTCCCTGATTGTATTCAACAAGAGACCTGATATTCTTTTTCCTCAGTTAATGCTTCTATAACCGTCTCTTCTAAAATTTCTTCATTTTTTAGAATCAGCCTTGACAATCCATCCACGTGCCCATGTTCTTTAGATTTGACGTATTCCATCCTAAAATGGTAATTAAGCAGGGTTACACCCCATCGCCGTAAGCGATTAGCTGTATGCCTTTTTTACCTCCAAATATTGTAAGTAACGGTTTATGGTCCGTTTGAAGTACAAATGATCTACCATGTAAAAAGCGATGGTATTTTTTAACCCCGAACACAATCGACAAAGCCTCTTTCTCGATCTGACTATAACTTTTTTCTGCCGGAAGAAGAGTCCTCGACGCGTGCGCGATCGGTTTAATAGTGCCATCTTCATATTTGTGTAGCAGTGCAGCACCCACTCCGTACAAACTTGCGTCAGTTGCCAGAATGATCTCTTTCTCAGGATCATAATGTGCTAAGGCGAGATCTGAGAGTAGGCATTTTTTTTATTTTCTGAAAAGCCGTCTCGCAATCTTTTGACCAAAACCATTTCTTGTCTTTTTTCAACAATTCGTCAAGGGGGGCTCTTAAATCATACATTTTAGGTATGTAGATTGCATAATATTGTGCCAACCCCAGAAACGATTGTAGTTTCGCAACTGTGTCGGGTACAGGCATGTTCTTAATTGCATCGGCTCTCTGTGGGTCCGGTTTCCTGTCTTCACTGTCTATTACCTGTCCGAGGTATGTAATTCTTTCCATGAAGAATTTACACTTCTCGTGGCTTAATTTAAAGCCAAAATCTTCTAGTCTTTTGAATATCGCTCTGATGTGCGTTTTATGTTCTTGGACATTCTTACTTTTGACTAGAATGTCATCTAAATAGGCGGTACCAAACTCAAGGCCTGCCAGCATAGTGTCCATCACCTGTTGAAACAAAGCTGGGGCGACCTTTAAGCCGAAAGGAAGCCTATTTAGCTTATAAATACCTTTTTATTGTATTTATACACAAATATTTTGAGCATTCGTCACTCACTTTAATCTGCAAGTATGCGCCAGACAGGTCGATTTTTGAAAAAATCTTCCCACCATTCAATTTTGAAAAAATATCTTCTGGTGAAGGTAGTGGATAACTGATTTTTAAGGCAATCATTCAACCCTGTTGAAAAATCTGCGCACACTCTTATTTTTCCGTTTTTCTTAACATAAACTGTGGGCAAGGCCCAATCCGCATGGTCAACCTTAGATATCACTCCCATTTTTTCAAGCCTTTCCAATTCCTTATTAATTGCCTCTAAGGAGGAAAAAGGAACGTTTCTCTTAGGTTTAAAAATTGGTTTCACATTTTCCTTGAGTTCAAATTTGACTTCCGTCTTAGTACATAAACCCAATCCCCCAGAAAAAAAAAACTCTGGGATATTCTTTTAATTCATTCATGAATTTCTCATTTTTAATACTTTTGTTTTTCTGCACTGTTTATTACGTTGCAAAAAGAGTTAATCGGGAGTTCAAACAAATCAAAAAGTACTATCCAGTCTATTCTAAAAAGACATGAATTAATCCCTTGGATTACATACACTTTCGTTTTTGCAGTCTTGCCACATAACGAAATATCGCACTTTAATTCTCCCGTAAAGTTTAATTTCTTTCCTGAAACCCCTCTAGCGGTTTTTTTGGTTTCAGATAATTTAGGTCTTCCAATATTTTTCCATGTTTGTTCATCAATGATGCTTATGTCTGAACCAGAATCCAATAGGAAAGTAATTGTATGATTATTTATACGTACATCTACGTACTTTCTATTTTTACCTTTCTGAATTTCTTTTTCTGATAATACCAGGCTTACATATTGTAATTTCCTTTTCTTTCGGCAAACCGAATATTTATGCCCTTTATTTCCGCACGATTGGCAGAATTTATTTTTGTACCAACACACGTCTTTAGTATGATTTTTATTTCCGCACGATTAGCAGAATTTATTTTTGTACCAACACGTGTCTTTGGTATGGTTATTTTTTCCACACGTCTCACATTTTTCTATCTTTTTGGCTTTTGGATTTTTTTGAGTTTTTACGTGTCGAACATTAGCAACACATTTGTCCTCAATTTGTATATTATCCCTTTTTACGTTTATGAGACGTTGGCATTCTTCGGTCACCCTTTGTAATGTTATTTTCGAGTCTTGCTCGACCATTATTAATATTCTCGACCTAATTTCTTTATATTTAGGATCAGTTAGTCCTTGATAAAAAATTAGGCACTTGAATACATCTTTGGTTATTTCTTCTAACTTGAATTGTTAAACCAGAGAGTTCACTGTTCCCGCGTATGTCAGAAAATCCTCGTTATCTGCTTTAACAATGTTTAGGCATCTGTATCGCGTGTGGAACAGACTATTCCTTTCGTCAAATATTTTTGACAGAATACTTATAGTTTCTTCAAATGAAACTTCTGGCTTTCTGGGTAATATCAAGTTCGAGTACTTCGTATTCTCGTTTGTCCCTAGTTTCTGGACTAATAATGTTACTCGTTCCTCATCCGACCAATGTTGACATCTCTTGGTAAATATAGTTTCGAAACGTTTAAAGTATGCTGGAAATGTAATGCCCGAATCAGGATCATATATAAATTCGGATAATGAATTTGCTATTCCTTCGGCAGAAAAAAAACTATTTTTTCTTTCTCCAGTCGCCTGTTTCAGAATTTTTTCGAGACTTTTTTGCTGTTGCAATATTTGTTGTAAGTCTTGGTGCTGTTTTTGTTGCTGTTATTGTAACTCTTGATGCTGTTGTTGTTGCAAGCTTGTACACAGCATTTTAGTCATTTCGACTAATTGCTCCATCCTCACTTTATTTAGAATTCGGCAAAAAAAAATTTTTTTTTTTTTTTTTTAGACGGTTAACAGACAATTTACAGCCGTAATATTTTTACAACTCGTAATTTTTACTTGAATAATCAATTATTAGACCGGCTCGCATTTGAGTTGCGGTTCAATATATATTTTTCAAATCACAATTTAACAGTAAAAATTTTCTTACTTTTCAAAAAGTTTCCTTTTGACTTGTGACTACGTTTTCCAAATCCTAATCGGCGTCAACAGATATCTTTGACTTGCGAATCTGCTTCCGAAATCCGTTCAGCGTAATCTAATATATATATATATATTTTTTTTTTTTTCAGGTAAGTACGTTGCACAATCCTCGTCGCCAGCTGTTATATCTCGTGCAAGATATAATAAACAAAGTAAGACCCGAGTGTTGGTTTTCAATAATAATTTTATAATCGGATGTAGGTATGTCAAAATACAGAGACAGTCAGGAGTAAGCTAACAGTAAGGTGTTAACAAACGAAGACCTTTCGACTGTCCGCTGTGGTCTTACTTAATCGGCAACCAGTCCGTCCATTATCGTGAATGGGGAAGTTGGGTTATATCATCACAACATATATATATATATATATATATATATATATATATAATTTTTAAATGTGTGCTGAACTTAAATATTGTAAAATAAAGTTTTCCTTTCAAATTTTCAAAACGTCGTGCCATTTTCCAGGTCAATATGTGAAAATGAACAAATCATTTATAATTTTGCCTCTAAGAAAAGCAGAAAAAAATATTTCTTTTAAGTTACAGGGTGTCCCATAAAAAAACAAAGACAAAAAAAAAATAAAACAAACAAAAAAAAAAAAACAAAAACAGGAAATTTGGTGCAGTTTATTTAACTGTTGGATTTTTTTTCAGTTATTTGAAAAAAAAAGCAAAGGAAAGAAATTTAATAGCTTAAAACAACAAAAACACAAATGTTACATGTCGTATTCAAAGTTAATGAAATTTATTGGCAATTTTCAGTCCCTCGGGTTGAAAATTTGATATCTGCGGCATCGCGGAACAACAAATGGTTAAAAAAAACTTATATTAACAGTTTTTTTTAGTTCATTGATATAGTAAAATATATAGTTAACTTTTTTTATATGTTGGTTATTTTTTTTCATCATATAGTAAATCTAAGATTTCCTGGGTTTTTGTAGATGTTTTTTTTTTTTAATATGTTGCTTGCCATCGATTAATAAAAATACTTTTTAAAAATTGGTACTTTTGTGTCTTTGTAAAATTTTGAGCACATTTAACGTACTGTTGGTTTGGTACAATTTCGGTTTTGGAAATTGTATGGGTTCTTCGTCACGATCAAGGCACTGAGCCGATTATTTACGATTGTCATAAAACGTCTATTTTTCATCAAAACTTACGATTCGATCAAGAAATGGATCATTTGAATTTAGCAAATGCAGCATCGAATACACTTCTAAACGTCGAACTTGTTGCGACACTGTTCCTAGTTAAACTAAAAGATGGAAATGGAATAAATTTCAACAAGGAGATATTTTCATTTGTCTTTATACAAGTGAGTAACAAAGGAACGGAAATATACTAGCATATATGTAAAAGAAAGAAGACATTAAATGTTAACAATTATAAATTGAGTGTGTGATACACGTGTCCGTGTGAAAATTCAATCACGAAGGAAAAAGATATTCCATAGCCAGGACAAAGTTAGGGTGGAGGAAAAAAGAGAAAAAGGGGAAAAAAAAAACGGGAAGTGTTACGTTTTATAGCAATTTAACAGCGCAACCTAACGGGCATCTTGGCGAAGCTAACCAACAAACTCTTTGACTTTCACTGAGTTCATGTGGAACCCAGTTATCGAGTTTCTTTACCTTGCCAATTTTATTAAGATGTTATTTCGATATTGTTGAACTTCAGAAACCAGTCCGATTACAAGTGGATCCTTTCACCCGACGTTCTGTTAATATTTGAGAAGCATTATCACTCAGTTTGAACTCATGCAAAAAGTAAACGCATTTCTTCTTTTTTCATGTTTAAGATGCAGCGTATATATTAATGTTTTAAGTTAAATTCTGAAAGACATTGATACAAAATTAACTAAGAGGACACTTTAATGATTAAGAATGAGTAATATATTTTTGTGAAACTATTATAATAATATATATTAGAACACAATTAAAACGTTTATTCAAAAATCGGATGTTATTTTCCAAACAACCTAATAATAATGTTCAACTTTTAAAACAAATTAAAAAAGAATTATGATTTGTTAAGCTATTACACAAGTAAAATTTTGAAGTTTATTTGCACTGTTACGCCCAGTAATGTCAGACAAATTGATGTCAATGCCTGTGGGAAATAAAAACAATTAAAATATATTAACAACAGCAGAAAATCAATAAACGAACCAAATTTTACGAATTTATCATCGATAATAAATACACATTTATACGAATTAATATTTTTTAGATTTTCGAATTTATTTAAAATACGAATTAAAAATATTAAATATTTAACCTTAAAAAACTGATACATTATAAATTTTAATGTGTTATAAAGGGATAGTAATTTTACTGAAATGAAGCAGTTATTTCCCTTGTATAAATAATTAATTTTTATGTAATCTTTTTACTATAATTTTATTTTTAAACAACCATAAAAACAAGAACAGCTATAATTAAATAATTTTGTGTAAAAATACATTGGCTATATATTGCACACGAATTTTCTAGGGATTCCTTTATCCATACAGTCAACTGGCAAGTATGAGAGTAGTCTATTTTTTAAGCCATTAAAAGAAGAAACCAAAGAAAATCAATCTAACACTAACAGCTTGATCCCCGAAACTGATTAAAGAGATATTTCATTATGATATCACGTGTTGTTTTGCGTTGACTAATGCTCCCCCCACCCCCGCTAACAACATAATGTCACATTAATAAGAAACGGTGATCAAGCTGCGTGACTGACAAATATAATAAGATTACTTCGCGTTCTAGAATAAATTTTAAAAACCGTTGTTGGTTTAACTAAGTTAGATTTGAATCTGTGAACGTTAAAAAGAACCCAAAACCAAAATAAAAAACAAAAAATAAACACTCTCTACCTCTGTTAAAAACTGATTTTTTAAAATTATAAGCAGTTTCTCAAAACTTATATAATTTTAAAGATAAAATATGTTAATTTGTGCGTGTGTGCGTGTTGCTGTGTTATAGCCAAAGTCTTTCCTTGGCAAAAAGCAGATTTTCTTGATACCCCTTATTGTTTGCGTTGTTTTCCTTCACACATATTGACGGATTTTAATTTTTTTGTCATTAAAAATGAATCGTTGAATTTAATAAAGAACGATTATTTTTTTTGTATAAAAATTTAACCGTTTATAAAAATTTAAACGTCGATTCAGAAAATATTAATTTCTCCAATCCAAAAGAAAATTATTTTTTTCTTTCAAATTTGTACTTATGCTTGGAGTTTGTTAACATATTTTTGATTGATATGTAGAAGGAACTTTGAGATTGCTAATTCGTTTCGTTACTATTTTAAATTTTATAGTGTAAAAACAACGTTTTATTTGAATTCTGAATATAACGCGTTGATATTTTTGAAAATTTTTAAATGCAGTTGAATTTCCTATCCTATAGAAAAATCCTTTTTTGTGTTGTATAATGATGAAAGTATGAGGCTGATATTAATTAGGCATATTTCATACTTATTATTACTACTGAGAGGTTCAAAGCCATATATAACGTCATCTGAGTAGCGTTAAAATTACTGCCTCTGCAACAAAGCTACCAGTAAAAGCTAAATTCATAGTTACTGTCAATCGAATCGTTTACCTGTTGTCTTACGAAAAAATAATTTATCTTGTGAAGGCATTCTAAGGGACTCAGGTGATAAAACTTTCAAAAATAATCATATGGATTATTATTTCTAACACAGACATTGATTCTTTCTTCTCTTAGAATTTTAATAAAATGCTTTTGTAATAATTAAAAAGAAAATGTATCTGAAAATGTGAGAAAACAATTTTAAAATTGCGTAATTAACAATACTTATTAAGCTTTTTAAAACTTGCTTCCTCGATGCCTTTTTTAATTCAAAGATTTTAAAGTCAGTATTCTCTCAAATTTTTGGTGAATTTTTTTTTACTGGCATTAATTTTTGATCGATTTTTATATTAAATTCAGCTGTTATCCTCAATTAATGCTATCTTATTTTGTTAGGTGATACATAATTTTTTGAATTTAATTTTTCATCCGCTTCCCTCATGCTCAACGCATTTTAGCTGCTTCATATAATATTTATACTGAAACGGAAATGGTTAGTTAAATTCGTTTTCTACGGCTTATCAACCCTTTGCCTGTTATTTAAAACCGGAAATATTTTTTCTTAGATTCTAAGAATCTTTTTTGAGATAATAACAGTTTAGTGATACAAGTCTTATTAATTAATATAAATATTATATTATAATATAGCTGGGGGGGGGAGAAGAATTGGATTCATACCCTTCCCAAGGGTATCTGCGTATAAGTGAATATAATTAAAAATTCTGGGCCATTATTCATTACACCATCTGCACATCCAAATTTACGGCATCTTGTATTCCCAAGCGGTCATTCCTCTTAGGTACTGACCAAGCACGATGTTGTTTAACTTTGGTGGTCGTAACTTTTCAGCAACCCGTCATGTCAAAAATTCGAAGTTGGATTGCTTAGGTAAGGGTAGATAACTAAAATAACAGAATGTCAACGACATGCATGATTTTAAATTTAAAATATAATTCATGGATTCTCATTATTTATTCTTTTAACTAATTTTAGAATTGAACAACACGATATGACATTTGGCTTCATGAGCTTCAGAATAAGGCTTGGCGACTTTGACGCAACTTATTTAGTTTTTATTTTGCATTAACAGTTGTGTGAAAATACTTTCAGTTTTGTTTTTATGGCATCAAAGTTTTTGTTATCACTTCTTAAGTGAATAAATGAGTGTATCGTTATCAAGATTCCCAACAAGATTATTATTATATTAAATTAAAGGAAATTAATCAATAATACTGTGACGGCAATAAATTAGCATTATCAATTATTTAACATTATCAATTCAAGAAATCGTTAGTAGTTTTCCCAATTTTATGTTGCATTTGCTTTAGTTTAATAAATTCTAAATTCAGAATAATTAGAAAAAAACCTAATTAATTAAGTGCAATTAAATATTTTGTGACGTCAAATATCCAAGAAAATAATAAAGAAAATAAATGCAATATATAAAAAAACTGAAAAATACCATTTAACTATTTTTAATTAATTTCTTTTTATACTACATTGTCGTATAAAAAATAACATTGTTTATTCTACTAAATTTCATAAAAGTGTATAGAATAAAAAAAATATATTCATAAACTATTAATTCTTATATATTTTCTACAAATTAGCTTTTAAGCTATTAAAAACAAAATTTGATTTCAAAGAAGATATTTAAATATTTAAAATACGTTTTAAGTTATTTTAATTTTAGTAAGTCCGTGTTGATATCAGACAAATGGCATGATTTTTTCCGCAAAAGTAAAATATTTTTATGAAATAAATAAAGCATTTATTAGATGTCAACATTGTTAAACGCAGGAACTCACCTTGTGAGAATGATTATTGATTACTTCTTGAAAAATACTATTAAATTAATTCTACTCAATACGAAAAGAATTAAAATAAAACACATTATCTAAATAAAAATGAATTAATTTAGTCTTGCAAGTACCAAGTCATCAAGCTAACCGGAAGTTACTCTTAAATAAATAAAAGATAATTTCAGAATATCTCCAAAGAAATTGATTCAGTAGAGACAGTCTGTATTAATCGATCTATTTTATCAAGAGAACTACTACTATGAAGAATCGATCTCGAATTTAGACGACATCGAATGATAGCCAAGAATCTTGGTATTGCTATTGAAAAGACTGAATTACAAATTACTCACCCAACTAAAAAAATACTCTAACTAAAGGTCTGTGAAAGAAAGATGTAAGTAATCTTTTGTTCTGTCGATGAATTTGAATAAAAAATAATCTAAAAACATTACTTGTAGGCTGCTATAGAGGGTAGTTAACTACTTGAGATTTAATGAAGATGAGTATCATTTGAAAAGCAAAGTTTAATGTTAATAGTATGCAGGTAGAATTATCTCCTATGAAAAAGAAAAGAAAACTTACACTCCCAACTGAAAAACAGAGTCCGTACTTGGAGTCAACTTTTGACATCACATTCATTCATCCATTTCTGTGTGTGTGTGTGTGTGTGTGTGTGTGTGTGTGTGTGAGAGAGAGAGAGAGAGAGAGAGAGAGAAAGAGAGAGAGAGAAGAATTGTGTGTGTGTGTGTGTGTGTGTGTGTGAAAAGAGACGAATTGTGTGTGTCTACTTACAAGCGTGAGTATTGTTTTTTTTTCGGAAAGAATGTATTAATATGAAAAATGTTCATTGTTGGAACTGTAGGATGAGGACAGTGTTAATGAATTCGGCTCAGTGCTCTCACAAGAATGGGTAACCTCCACGGAGGCGAGTGATGCTAATGTGAATTGTTTGGCAGTCACTCACCGAATCGACAAGCATTGTTAGGATGACATGAAGGCCATAAAGAATTCAATAATAAATAATAATACAAAATCACTGTATTTTACAGATTCGTAAAATATAAATACAAATACGGAATTTTTTTTGTTAAAAAACTATTTCCATTATTAAAAATAAGTCATAGCTAAACACTAGTAATTTTAACATTATTGGAGTTTAGATATTCCTTTATATGAAGTGGATGTTTTCTGTCTACAAAATGGTTTAATGGAAATCGTGATTGGATATTCACCCGAGTGTTATATTGCATTACCATGAAATACTAACTAAATAATTTACTAAAAAGAAAAATAAGATTTTATGCATTCTTGTAAAATTCGTGGTTTACTTCTCCAAATGCTTTGTAGGGTAATCGATCGCTGAGAAAATGGCGTAAATGTACAGCACACATGTTAGTAAAATCCAGAATATGGTTGTCCAATATACATTCGAGATAATTTCCGTATCTGTAATTTGTACACACCTGTGAATATATATATTAAAAATCTTAGATACATCTGGTGAAGACATTTCAGTATGTCAACGGTTTTGAGATTTAATAACTTAACTTTGATAAGTTTAACACAAATAATAATAAGTAACGAGAATAAGACAAAATTTCCTTTTTACTTTCTTGAGAAAAGTTTCTATCATTCATTAATGTTTAGTAACGTAGTACAAACTGTTCATTTTATTTTCCAATCGTCGTACACTTACTGTACACATTAAAAATGTTTATATTTCAAACGCTATTTGAAAACCCAAAACATTTGAAAAGTAACTTTAGTAAACTGATTACATTTCTTGAAAAATTTACAAAATTCTGTAAAATAAAATAATGAAGTGTAACCATAATCATATATATATTTGTTATCTATTAATTAATTGCCTTTTAATTAAAAGAACTTTCTAAGTAACACTGAACACGCTTGCCGAGTGTCACGAGCAGGAATATTTCCACTTGGTATATACAAAATAAAGGCTGCTTAATAAATATCTATCTTATCTTTCTCTGTCCATTGTCTTTTTGTAGTGATCTATTTTTTTACTGTAAGTTTTCAATTTTCGAACTTCAAATTCGTTAAAAATTGGTGAATCTTGTCGCATCTAATGAGCCTTTCTGTCAAACGAGTTCTTATCTACCTTTTTGTCTTAGATTTAATTCTTTTTATTTGCTCTTTTTTCTCTTATCAATCTCGCTAATCATTTCATACGTACTTTCACACTTCATATAGCAAGCTGCAAACATATCCAAGAAACTTGCCCCACGTACAAATCTCGATTTTTTTAAATACCTTTCTGGCACATTCCTAATTCGTTCGTAAATAACGTAATTTTTCATGCAAAAAGAAATGTCTTCTAAAATTTACTTTTGTGCGGAGATTTAAATTTGATTAATAAATATTGTTTTCAATGATATTATTATGTATGCACATAAGCAAGTAACTGAATTTGTAACTGGGCCTTTACATGTGGCTGTTATTAATAATGCGTGTGTAATTGTAAATAATTGTATGTAAATTGTAAATATACTGTAAATAACATTGTAAATATATGTAGGTATGTATATATATTTGGCATGTACAGACGTGATTAAATCTTTGTACACATCACTAAAATTAATTACGAAAAATTGTGCTTCTCTTAAATAAAAAATGGTTGTACTTGATATGTTTATATATTTCATTATATGAAAAATCATGACGTGTTTATTCAATGACACGAAAATTCAATGCATCTAATGTGCAGAAATTGAAAAACTAGGAAAACATTATAAAATATTAGGTTTATTTAACGATAATTCGTTAAATTTTACTTCAAACTTTTTACTTGAACAATTTCCAAAGAAGATTTTCAACCAATATTTTTAAGTAGAAAATCTATTAAAAACTCGTTTGCGATTATCCTAGAAATATTTGCTTCGTCACAATTTCATTAATTTTTATGCAGTATGTAGAACTAATAAGCAGATGTTTGTATTATTCTGACAAAAATGCATGCATATATATATATATATATATATATATATATATTTATATATATATATATATATATATACAATATATAAGCATTATATATTATTTTTTGATTGATGGAATTTATTATTGAAGGACAAAACTCATGAATATTTAAACATTTTCATTTGAGCTTTCTTTTCTTGGAAAACGATTTATTTTATAGGATACAAATCCTATATTCCAACAAATGACCAAAAAAAAAAAAAAACAAAAGTAGATTTGCACACCCGCAAAATCGGATCAAAACGACCAAAAAACAGATTTCATAATAAGGTGTGAAATTAATTTTCGGACCAATGAAAGGAGGCGATTTGCTAAACCAAAAAAAAGTTAACGAGCCAGTGTGAAAAAAAAGTCAAAAATAAGTACAGAGTTTTCAAGTCAGTCGCCAGTCAGTCAGTCGCCAGTCAGTCAGTCAGAGAAGGGCGCAAAAGATCACAGAAGATTGACAGTAAATTTCATCGAATAGATTGTTCATTACTGTCGAAATCTCTGCCTGGAGCAGGGAGGAACCCGGACGAGTCTTTGCCGAAGGGCAAAGTTTCGTCAGGGGAAGGTAGACAGGCCCAGAACCCGTTTATGCGCGTTCTCAGGGAATATCTTTGGCCGAGCCTGCAGGCTCGGAAAACCCATAGTAAACTCGGCCTTGTGCCACATACATCCCTCGGGGGGGGGGGGTTGTTAAATATTAACAGTCGAATAGATTGTTCATTACTGTCGAAATCTCTGCCTGGAGCAGGGAGGAACCCGGACGAGTCTTTGCCGAAGGGCAAAGTTTTGTCAGGGGAAGGTAGACAGGCCCTGAACCCGTTTATGCGCGTTCTCAGGGAATATCTTTGGCCGAGCCTGCGGGCTCGGAAAACCCACAGTAAACTCGGCCTTGTGCCACATACATCACTCCTGGGGGATGGGTTGTTAAATATTAACAGTCGAATAGATTGTTCATAACTGTCGAAATCTCTGCCTGGAGCAGGGAGGAACCCGGACGAATCTTTCCCGAAGGGCAAAGTTTCGTCAGGGGAAAGTAGACAGGCCCTGAACCCGTTTATGCAGGATCTAAGGGATTTTTTTTTCCGAGCCTACGGGTCGGTGAACCCACGGGAAACTCGGCCTTGTGCCCCATACATTCCTCGTGGGGGGTGGGGGCTGTTAAATACAACAGTCAAATAGATTGAACGCTGGGTCAACCGACACACACTCACTAGTCGTGTAATACTCTTCTGTTGTACTTACTGTTTAATATATGATATGTTATTTCTTTAATCATTTACTTGGTCACAACATTTACTATATTGATTGTGACACTGCAATAAATTAATTACCACTGCGATATCTTTTGTAAAACGCAGTAGTTGTTTGACTAGAAAGCTTTGGATTATATTCGTATCTTTTTCATAAAGTAGTATCATCCTTTCATTCAATGGCACATTTCATTAGACCAAGTTTGCTAGAGTCTCATTTATGATTAAATTTATCTATTTCTTGTGATACTAGCTGCATTAGAAACATGAGGATTTCCAAAATGTTTGGAGCAGACCTTTTTCTGAACATCTCTTATATGAGATTCGGTAATCAAATTTTGCTTTTGACCTTGAACCGAATTGTTGAATGCGATGATAAGCTTTGATGACAGGATATCTTTTTTTTGCAGTCGCACTCATTTGAAATTAATTGTAAAAATGTAAACACACATACAGGCATAATATATATAAATATTTTTCGAGCTTGCATACAAAATTAAAACACATCTGAAAATATTTCACTGCTATTCATACCACTGACAATATCCATAGTCTTCCCAGGATTGATGTAAACTACAAACAAAATTACAATATGGTTAGACACTTTTAAAACATGAATGCAAGATAGTTCTATTGACAACATTGACTTACAATCTCAGCGACAAGGTGAAAAGGATCGCTAGAAATAAGCGTGGAGGTAATGTTGTTTGAAAACGATGCAATAAACATTTAAATCGAAACAACGATTCTTGGCTTTTATCAAATGATTCCTTACAAGAATGTTTTTTCGCATTTAATTTCAAGGCTTCAGCCTTAAAATTGGCTGCGGGTGCATTGCAGTAAAATGAATTTGACGCTTTATAATCCTAACAATTTTTGTGGTTCTGTTTTTTGGTGACCTTTCATTGGTTATATTGAAAGTTATCGATTAATTATTTCAATGTTGTTGCAGCATAATTCAATATGGACCTAAGTTTGTTTGCTGGGGCAACCATTTTAAATCACAGTTTTGGCACATAAACAGGTTTTTAACCATAAAAACAAGATCTTTCCAATTCTGACATTCATGAGAATTAACGAAAGAAACAAATTCCTGTTAAAACTGAAGTTGCGTAATTAATTATCACAAGCTATTTAAAATAATAAGACAAGATACTATTTTTTTTATATTTCCATTAAAATAGTAATTCCAAGTGAAGTGCTTTTTACTAC
This sequence comes from Acanthosepion pharaonis, assembly GCA_903632075.3. NCBI lineage: Eukaryota > Metazoa > Mollusca > Cephalopoda > Sepiida > Sepiidae > Acanthosepion > Acanthosepion pharaonis. The sequence goes on along the minus strand of CAHIKZ030000250.1, from coordinate 734,411 downwards.
GTCAGCGCGCGAAAAGCTATATATTCTAGCAAACCGGAACTTTTTGTCTTCTTTTCGTGAAGCTCCCGAGAATCTAATTTTCGTTAGATAGGAAAATAAAGTCTTTAAATATAATATTACATATTTTAAATTTAAATAAATGTCATGATTGAATTAATCCTGCTTTTGTATGATCTTTTCCAAGTACTTAATACCAGGTTGAGACAAAAGATTTTTCGCATTTTCACTGATGAAACTTGTATCTCCATGTTATAACAGTAATTTGATACAACTTGTTCGATCATTGTTGAATTTTTTATTCTTTATTTTCATATATAACATATAAACATTCATTGTTTATTCTTTATTCTACAGCTTTGATGGGTGGTGAAAAAATTACATTTTATGCTACCTGTGGAAAAAAAAATACATTTTATGCTACCTGTGGAAAAAAGTACAAGGGAAGTGTTAAAAGAAATTAATGGTGTGGAAGGTCCAGGAACTGTCAACGAACGTGTAGCACAAAATAGTTCATATGTTTCAAGGACGGTGACACTAGCCACGAAGACAAAACAAGGTCAAGGAGACCGGTTGTGGAATATGAGGTATTGCTTGAATAACATTGAACAACAGCCAAGCGTGAGTACCTGTACATTGTCAGCAGAACTTGATCCTTCACAAACCACAATCAATCTATAAGTTTGGACTTGTGAACAGACGCTTCCTCATGAACTGACCAATGACCAGGCTCAACGATGTGTGAACATTTGCAAACAACTGCTACCAAATATGTCTGATTTTGGCGTCGACTTGTAACTAATAATAGTAATCAGTGATTTAATTCCTGTCAGACTTCAGAGAACGTTGTCAACAATGGCGGTTTGAACCGAAGGTCATGTGTGTTTGATGGAATTTCGAGGTGGGGTTGTACTTTGAGCTCGCCCCAGATGGTCATGCTGTGAACGTTGGCTTTGGATGCGAGTATGTGGGGCTTTGAAAGCCAGCTACTGACAGTGGTCCATCGAAGACGCGCACTTCTACAGTATGACAGTGCTCCTGCATACACTGCCAATGTGACCAAGTCCAAACTTGAGGAACTTGAAACTGGAAATGTTACCCCAACCTGCTTACAGTCCAGGCTTTATATCATCAGGTTACCACCTTTTTCGAGACATGGGTCATTTTCTGTGCAGACGGACCTCCAACAGTGTACATGAGATTGAAAACGGGTACAGGGAGTTTTTTTCCTCTAAACTAGCCAAATTGTATAAGGGTGGAATTGGGCTTCTGGCACAACAATGATAACAGATAATAGAGTATTATGGGATATATTTTGATGAATAAACGCTTTTCGTATGTAATTTGTTTGGACGATTAATTAAAGCTACGACAAAAAGTTTTGACTCAACCTAGTATCTTTAAGATACAGTCGTTGGAGTTCGAAGAAATAATATTTTCTCTGCATTTGTTTTTTTTTAAGTAAGCGAGAAGTTGAAATATTTTTCTTCTTTAACTCTTAATACGCTTCGCTATTCCTGTATTTGGTGGGAAGTATTAGAACCATACACGAGGTTAATAATCACCTTAGTTAATATTTAATTGATCACCCGAAAGTAACCAAAAATATCGTTGTAAAATTAAGGCATAGACTCATAAGACTTTTAAAATTTCAATTTAAATATGTAATTACGACAATATTTACACGTTTATTTAAGAAAAAAATTAATGTACATCGCAATGGCTGAAAAACAAATGACACAAAATTTTTAAAGTGTTGAATACGAAATTAGTCAAGAAACGCATGAAGCTATTTATATAATACTAGCAGTAGAGCCCGGCGTTGCCCGGGGATATAACAGTAAGAGATAGATCAAGTATCCACCATCATAAAGACTGAAAAATAAAATTGATAAAGATTATTGTTTAAGGTTGACGGACACGCATGTCTTAATTATTTTTTTTTTTTTTTTTTTTTTTTTAGGAATTGGACAAACCCAAACTCAAACAAAAACATTGTTTTCAATCATTATGAGTCTCCCGATTGAATAGAATTTTATTATAAACAATTGTCTTGTAAATGGAATTTTTAAAGCATTCTGAATGTAAAAATAAAGAAAAAAGTGTGCAAGACAATAAGAAACACTACATGCCAAAACAAAAGTGAAGTTTTGTTGAAATCGATTGAAAAATGTAGGTAGCCTTTCTGTAATCTTTTAGTTTTACAATTTATGATTTTTACTTTTTGAATACAGTAAAAAAATTGCATATTTTGCTTGTAGTGCTTCATAATTAGAATTCTGATATGAATATATTTTCCACTCTTTGTTTCTAATACAAAAAATATTAACTTTATTTGGGTTTATTAATTATGATCTAACAAATTTTATTCATTTAGTAGCCTTTCTGTAATAATAATCTTTTTAATTTATGATTTTTACTTATTGAATACAGTAAAAAAAATTGGACACCATGTGTATTTAAAGTAGTTTCCGGTTATTATTTTTAGTTAGGACTTGTGTATTTTAGATTTCATTATCTTTCCCTAAAGATAAAGAATTTATCCGATGTTTGTATTCGTACAATCAGTAGAGATCGTTAGATTATTGTTTAAGGTTGACGGACACGCATGTCTTAATTAGTTTTTTTTTTTTTTTTTTTTTTTTACGAATTGGTCAAACCCAAACTCAAACAAAAAACATTGTTTTCAATCGTTATGAGTCTACTGATTGAATAGAATTTTATTATAAATAATTGTCTTGTAAATGGAATTTTAAAGCATTCTGAATATTAAAGATAAAAGAAAAAAAAATTGCAAGAGAATAAGAAACACTACCTGCCCCCAAAAAAAAGAAGTTTTGTTTTATCGGCTGAAAATATAGGAAATCCGATCCCATATTTAAAGGAACACACACAGAGAAAAAAACCCGATGTGAGTTGTCCCCTTCCATTTTCACGATGTCTCTTAATCGTGTTTTCAAATTGATTTTGTGCAAAACAATTATATTTTTCCCATTTTGACGCTGTTAGAACCACCACAAGGTAATTTTATGTAGTCCTGTGAAGTTTTGTTGAAATCGGTTGAAAATGTAGGAAATCCGATCCAATATATAAACACACACACACACACACACACACACACACACACACACACACACACACACACACACACAATCTGCGTTTTATAATAAGTAAGATTAGACAAATGATATGCAAAATTTGCCGAAAAGCTTTTTCGGGTGAATAAAGTATTGTGTAACTTATGCGATTAATAATTGGGCAACTCCTTTTACAGTTGGAATGGCTAGATGTAAGCTTAAGTACTATGCTAACAGTTTCTTATCTCGCACTTCTCGCTTGTAGAACATAATAAAATCTGAAACACACACACACATATGTGTGTGTGTCTCATACACACATATATATAACACACACACATATATAACACAAACGCACACATATAGCACATATATGTATGTGTGTGTATGCGCACGCGCGCGTGTGTGTAGTAGCCTGAAAGTTCATTCAGTTTAATATATTAATTTTAATTTTTGTAATTAACGTAAGATATTTACAGTTTTGTTTCATCATTTCCCACTCTATTTTATGCGACTTCATAATTCTCCCCCCGTCACCCAAATTTTCTATTTTTTAAATCTTTCTTTTTATAGTCTTGCAGATAGTTATTTTTATTTTTGTGGGGAATGTTTTATCAAGACTGATATAAATGCAAATCTGAAGGTAGAATTCCGGCCACGCTTTATCAGTTGCTGAATTCAGTTGGTCTGATGAATCATTTTGCACCGAGAAATCCCCATTAAAAAACTTCACAAACAACTTTTGCCAACTACAACCGTACACAATATCTTCTCCATAAACTGTACCAACCTTATATATTGTGTTTATTGTTCTTAAAGTAGAATATGTCGAAAATGTTTAGTTTTTTCCAATATACAACAGTCAAAATATGCAATTCTTGACAATCTAAACCAGGGGTTTTCAAATATTTTGACTTGCGGACCCCATTATATTTCAGGCTTTACCTTAGGGACCCCCTTATAAACGCTTATGAAATTTATACATAAATATTTGCTGAATATAACAAATAATTTTGCATTAATGCAATAAAAGCTGGTTTAAAGCTTCCTTTAGACATAAATGTTCAAATAAATTAATGCTGCATGTTGCTGCAAAATGTAACAAAATTAAATTTTGTTATATTAAAATATTAATTTTACATGTAAATGAAAACTAATAGTATTTAACAAATAGTTTTATTGACAATTACACACACAGGACTTTTTAATATACACTTAGTGAGAAGGATGTGCTTGCTTGGCTTTGCACAAACTGTCAATTCTTGGTGATAAACATACACGTAAGTCACTTTCTGGAGCAAGTCTGGATCTGTATTTGTTTTTCAGATTGGTTAGTGCCGAAAATCCTGCTTCGTATAAATATGTTGTTGCAAACGGTAACAAAATCTTAACTGCCTTTAAAGATAACAATGGCTACTCGGAGGCGACAGTGAGCCAGAATTTCAAAAGTTGTTGCTGCATAAAACTGATTTTTAAAGTTCTGTCGCATGAAATTTCCACCAGTTCTTCCAGTTCATTTCCTGTGAACATGCTATTAGCTATTTCAACATTAAACGGATTTCTGATCCAGTCAAAATTTTCAATATTATCAGGAACATCTTTCAAGAAATATTTGTCCAAATGTTCAGCAAGTGATATTAAATGTCGTTTAACATCTACAATTATCAAATCAACATTAACTGAACCATTGTTGCTGTCCACGGACCCCCTATCTTGTCCTTGCGGAAAAAGAAAACCCCTGATCTAAACAATGTATGCAAAACATCTATTACGAGTAGGATTTATTAAACAAATTCGTCAGATTTCACTCGAATGTAACAGTGAAACATTTTCTTACACTTTATATTAATATTTTTTGTTTTTAACACGGAAACGAAATTTTACAAGAGTATAAATACATTTTATAAAGAGTATAAATACATTTACTATTAAATGTTCTAAAGAACTAAAAATTTGTTTCTAGTTGGGTCTTAGTCATGTAAAGTGCAATGGTGAAATGTCATAAATTGAAAAAAATCGACATTTATTATTATTATTATTATTAATCATTCAGTTAGAATCACGAATCACTTTCATCTAAGACGATCCTTATAACACCTGGCAACCATGCGACTGGTGTCCACGTCTGGGAGTGGATATGTAGAGACCTAAATTACTACTAAATAGCAATTATTGAGAACATTATTAGTAATATCCAGTTAATTAGCAACTGTATATAATATTAGGCAGCATCTTATAATTATTGGCTTTCATAAATGCAAATATACAAAGAAAGAACAAAAATACTATAAAATAACTAAACGCACAAAAATCACTTTATTCACCATAAATTAGACATTTTTAGATGATATTGCAAAAATAATGAGTTAATTTGTTTATGCCAATTGATTACAGAAAATAGAATTATTTAATCAGACATCAATTTCAATATTTTACAAAATTATGTATCAACAAAATGATTTTACAAAAAATGTGAATTTCAGAGAAACAATAATTTTGACAATCTTTACAAAATTTATTGTGATTTTTGTTACATGTACAATTTGTTTCACGGAAAATCAAGAAATATTTATTTCGCTATAATACACTAACAGATATTACCAGTATACATAGTTTTAAAAATTAAAACCAATTTACATTAATAAGTACACGACATTAATTAACAGGGTACCAATTAAATATATGTAAGAAGTGGGGAAATTGAAAATAAAGATAGTTGGATACCATTGGAATTTTTAAGTTACTCCAATCTATTTCTTTCAAAAATGTTTATATTCTTGAAAATATAGACTAATATTATTAAATATTTCCTATTATGTGGGACAATCTTTTCTTATAAAATAGCCTGCTATATACAAATGTAGCATTTTAATATACTTAGGGGTCCTAGTTTCAAGGTCTGGTAAATTATCAAATGTTTGGAACCCCATTTCATCCAGCAAATGTCCACATTTTAAGCAATTATTTTTTCGGATCAAAGTTGCATTCTTTGACGTCAACATTTAATTTAAGAAGTAGTTTAGTTTTTTCAATATGAATTTTTTCAATGACATTTTGAACTGTTATAAAATATGCACCTCCAGAACTTTATCTTAATTTTCCAAATTCATTTTCTAAATAGTCTGTGGTAAATTCACCGAGCATAACAAAATTAAACCCACTACTTATTTACAATCATCATTTAAGCCATTGCATGCATGTTCAGTGGCTAAACTAATATCTCTTGTTAATGATTTCATTCTTTTTCCTTGCTGTCCTCCCATTCTTTTTGTCATTTTTCCAGAATTAGAAAGAAATAACAGATGTTCATCATCTAAATCTGATATCACCTTTTTCAGTGGATCATTTTCTTAGTGTCACCATATATTTCTTTTCCAAAATTTTAAAACTTTTCAATGAAATTAACTGTTTCTGCAGTATCCTTTCCATTTAATAATACATGTGTTTTAATGACAGCTACAGTTTTTGAGAAGAAAATTCTTCAATCTTTCTCACGATCTATCCATCACTATCATCATTAACCTTTTTTTTATTAACCAGCATTCTCTCGTTATATCCATCATTCTATTCATTAACACTTCTCTTAATTTGCCAGTGCTAAATCGTGTCACATTAATTATCTAAGGCTTATTAAAAACAATGTCAAATTTTTGGTAAAAATGATTGATGGGTACTGTTATTGTCACATACAATTGCAATTACTTGACCATTTTATTGTATAAACAATATATAAAATTTTTCATATAAAAAAGTTGCCTCTAATTTTGAAACTGGGATCATTTTAGGTAAAATTTTTGGTCCACCATTTAAACATTTTACCATGATGCCTAAAACTGTTTTTGCTAATCCCTCAAAATTTTCTACCAAACCTGTATGATATTGTAGAGCAACCTTGGCATACACTTCATCAACTAAAAAACTTTTTCTGATTTTCAGAGATTTAAAGTCATCTAATTTTGAAACTTCTGATGTCAAAGCTGACAATGCTCTCATACTGGGTAAATCAAAATCATCCTGAAGTCTGTTATATAATGACTGAGATGTATTAAATCATCAAATGCCCTGATAAGAATATCAGAATCAGATTGTTTTGTCCCAATCCTTTGTAGTGACATAACATTAATATACACTTTTAAATTTTTTTCTTATCAATTTTTAAGTTACTAAAATAACAAATTGTCTCACTGATTTATAACAAGTGCTGAAACATTGATATTTGACTTTTTGAAAAAGAAAAAATTGTTGTATATATATCAACATGGTAAAATTCAAATCTCAAGTTTTCAAAAATTTTAATTAAAAACTTGGAATACTTCCAATGAAAAAATCAACAGATTGGAAGAATAGCTGCTTTTTCATTTATAGCACGTGACTGCTGAGACAAAAACATGCGGATCAATATTCTGATATAATTTTTCAAAATTGAAGATTTTGTCTTTTTTTGACAAATTATAGCAGTCCACAGAATGGATTGCCAGGTAAATAAAATATAAGGAATATACAGAAAGATATTGGCACCAAAAAATGAGTTACAACAAAGGCAGAGTTCTTAATAAAAGGCCAAAGTTTTATTATTGGCAAAACAAGCAACAGCTTAATTACAATTATGTACATTTGTTGATTTGTAAGAACTGAAAGGAGTCACCACCTGGTAAGGGATGAAATATTAAAAATACATAAAAATGTGGTTAATTTAATAGTCCTGAACAGGAGCAAGGTAACCATATGGAAGTGGTAAGTCTGAAAATTTTCGTGTTTGATGTGGTATTTGATGAAAGGAAAAGTTCGTGGTTGAAACTCGTCGAAGCTGAAATTAATAATACATCGGTGAATGACAAATCTCAACTAATTTTATTCAAATGAAATCATTTGAATAAAATGGTTTAGGACTGGTAAGTATTATCCAAAAATGGTGGCGTGTTGAATGAAGAAATTGCTGAAAGAGGCATGTCGTTACGCAAATTCAGAAATTGGTGGAATTCCAAGTCACAATACCGTGTTGCTATGTAGAATACAATATGGCGGTGTGCCGATGAAAAAAACAAAACAAAAACCCCCCAAAAAACGCCGAAATGTGGTTGCTAAGTAACCAAACATGATAACATTAGTCATCATAATGTTGTTTCTGCGAACAAATGTTAAAAGAATTAACATACAAAAATAATGAATAAATTAATAAGAACGAATTTAAACAATTTAAATAAGAACAAGAACGAATCTAAACAAAACGAAGGACATATTCACTGCATTTAAGCGAGAGAGAGAGAGAGAGAGAGAGAGAGAGAGAGAGAGAGAGAGAGAGAGAGAGAGAGAGAGTATCTGCGTCTTTCCAAGAAGGAAGAGGCGAAAAGGAAAAGAAATGAAAGAAAGCAAACATGAAAAAAAACAGGAAGGAGGAGTGCTTCACCGATTAGACGGAAGTCATTTCTATTTCCTTCAAGTAACACTTCCGGTCAGAGAGGCGATCATTAATGACATGACCAATGGTAGAAGGCGTGCGCAGCTGTGTCATCTAAGCCAAGTCACACCGATGACAATCGGGAAAATCTGCCCCGCCTTATCTGAAGGCTTCGACATTGAGAGGTAACAACTTCCGAATCAATAGCCAGGTAAGCAAAATCTCAGGGTTACTGAGATATCCGCCACCGGCACCCAAGACCAGAAAGAGCGCAACTCCAATGCCGACAAGCCGAGTTGGCCACAAAGAGGGTCCGTCGCGACCCCTCCACTAATTCACGATACAATATCCTACGAGGCCGTGAAAAATCACTAGACCGAGGAACGACCCTCAAGGTAACTCGACAGATTTCCCGGGCATATGACAGCGCTTAGTCCAAGAAATGGGAGGAATAATGGTAAGACTAGGGAAGGGGTCCCTAACACTCCACGCCAAAATCGAGGCCTCTGTCAAAACGAGGCATAGAAAAGCCAACCTCTAGGCGCATCGATGATTCACCAATTGTGGCAATCCCCCCCCCGCCCCATGATATGGACGCTGGACATAGACTTCTTTACGGATCTTCTGCTTGCGACCATCTCACAAGATGGTGGACAACAAGCGCTCGAAATTTATTCTTGGGATTGTTAGAGGCCCAAGCCCATATGGTAGTGGTTGACAATGCTGGCTGTTGTACGGGTAGGCTCACACGACGAAAATAGTCCAACTAATAAACACAGATAAACAATATTTACAAGACAAACAGTAAAACACGGACAAAAACGTGACACATTTCTTTTTACAGAAATAAAATTGCTCGACAGAAGTAAAACAACACTTTCATTGGGAATGTTAAATATCCCCACAAATTGATAGAAAAATCCCACAGAAGAATGTTGGGATTTCTTCCTTCCCAATAAAAATGGACAATTCCCACCCATTATTTTCAACCCTGGGAGAAAGGAGCCTGAGATTTACCTTTCCCCAATCAGGTCGCTTTTTAATATGGGACCCGAGTGTTTCCACTCGGCCCGCTGGTCAAAACTTGTCTAATCTGGTCATACCACCGCTAACAGATGTAACGCAACAGTAGGGGGAAAGTAAGGGAGGAGAGAAGGCCTTCGGCACGAAACAGATACATCTGTAGCACTTCAATCCTTTCGGAAGAATCGCTCTGTATATATTTAAGGTTGTTACGCCCACGTAACTTGGCGTGTCTTTCCTATTTCTTTGCCTAAGAAATTAAGTAGACATTTGTAAAAACATTTGGAAAACATCGTTTCTTAAAGTAAAGGTTCCTATTAGTATTCCCGGAACTATCCATCAGGGTTTTATGTATTGTATACACATACTTTTTGAAACATTGAAAGTTTTGTGGGATATTTTAAAGAATAGTTGTAAAATATCAAATTTATATTAACTTTATCATATATGATAAAATTAATAATGGCACTTGTGAATTTCGCGCCGAAAAAGTTTGTTTAAAGATAAAATATTGCAAGTTTAAATAAATACATTATATTTAATGCAGTATCTTGAATTAAGTTAATCCAACGGTAAAAGGTAAAACTTTCTTTAAAAAAAATTAATTTCCTAATCCAATTCCAGTAACGAACTTTCACGTGTTAACTGTTTGCCCGCAGCCCTTGATCAGTTACACGCGCTGTGCAGGTCTTGGTTAAGGACTGTCTTGCTTTCATCCCTTCATTTAGTTGAAACTCGTCGCACCCACAACCGTTTGTAAGCAACATGGAACGGAAATAAATAATAATTTGTCATCTAAATTCACACATATTTTTCACTGGGAAGCCTATTTTAATGAAACCACTTCCTTACCAATTAGCCCATAGAGATTTTCGGTAGCACTCATTCAAATTTAAACCATAGAGACATTCCTCATACTTCTCAACTCCCTGATAGGCTGTCATTTTTAGTTACATACAAGAGTCTTATCAGTGGTAATATTATTTTTTTTTAATTAGTTGTTAACTTTCCCAGAATGGCGGTTTGAGAACTGCAGCGCGCGCACGTGTGTGTGTGGTGGGGGATGAACTTGGGATGAAACAGATATTGGTCGAAGAATTAATAACAATTGACGATGGTACACGTAAGAAATATAGTATGACAATTTTTGTAGTTGGAATATATCGACGTCAACTGTTGAGGGACGCAAGAAGTTGTGTGTTACATTAACGAAGAACACATTAATGCGAGTTCAGCTTGTAAAGCAGTAATAATGCTACCGAATTTTTTCGGAAGTTCACATTGAGAGTCGAACAAACCTAATATGCAACATTTTCAGGTGCAAAAATACAGAGAGAAATAGAAGAAAGTTGTAAGGTGTCATCGCAAGAAAATCGATGTCGGAATTAATCTGTGTTCCTTTTTGCTATTTGTCAGATAAGGAACAAAAAATAAAGTCTTATTGTCATTTCTCTCAATTGAATTGGTATGATTTAATATTTTAGATCAGAAAAATCATTGGAAAAATCAAAGCAAACCATTGCTTACACTGTTGGTATCTTTGACCTTGTAATAGGAATTAGTAATTATTGAAAATATTCAAAACTCTATTTCCTAGACTAAGGATTGATATTTTTTTTTATAAGAGTTTCGAGAAATTGGAACTTTTATCTGAAGTTTATATTGTATAAGTTGTGAGTATTATCGAGATTATTATATAGATTAGTAAAACTATTGTTATTGTTTAGAATGTTGTGGTGGTATGCACAACAGGAGATTTTAACACCAAACAAAATTATGCTTATATTGATCATACCACTACAACTCTTTCTCGGATATTAACTTACCAATATGACTTAAGTTCAATGAGATCACATCTTAACAAATATAATATTCTTACTAACAGTTACTTAACAGTTGATAATATTCGCAACATATACAATACAACATTAACTGCAAAAAAACGACTCCAATTTTTTTATAATAAAAATAAGAACACATTAAATAAGTTTTCTTTTATCTAAGAAATGGAGTTTTGAATATCTTTAACCATTAATTAAAAATCTAACCAGAAGATGTTTTACAGGGTTAAAGATACCTGAACCGGTAACGCCCTCTGGTGTAAAATTTTAAATTATAACGTTGACGGAATGACAAGTCTGATGTCAATTTGAATTCATCTAATCATCTTTTGATAAATATTCTTATGCTTTGTTCTTGAGAATGGTCGAAAACGCTAGAATAGTCGATAAGATGGATAATTTATGAAGAGTATCAACCAATCCTCCCTCCCTTCGTATGATAATAGAAAATGCAAAAATAATCAACTAAGTGTTCTTTATTATATGCCTTGTTATTCGGGCCAAAATTATTCCAACAGATTTTGTCCAATCAACACATGGATTAAAGCGTTGATGAAAAACGTATGTAGTGCTTGAAAAGTTCTGATATAAATTATAGGGTCTTAAAAAAATCATATGTTCTGGTTGTGTGGATGAAAAGAACAAGCGACTCAAAAGTGAATAAAACTGGTGAGTGTTGATATAAAATATACCCCTAGAGTGGAAATCGGAATCAGGAAAATGAACATAGTTCCTCATGTAAAAAGTCAGATTTCTTTTACTTATTCCTTGTCTCATATTCAATAATACTTGTCTAAATGAAAAAAATCTCTCACACACATATATTTTTTTTTATCACTTTAAACTTTATTTTTAGTGGATACTCATATTTCAGTAGACGCTCTGTTTATTTATTAAACAGTATATTTATTTATTTTCGTCTACCGGCCTAAATATTCGAGAAATATTATTACAGAAAAATATGCGCTATCCTCGCGCTACTACGAAGGTTAGTTTGTACTTAGGTTATTTCTGTATTGACACATATATTAGAATATGCAAATGGTAAATGATTACAATTTTTTCTCCTTTTTTGAATGATAACACTGAATGTACTTTGTTTACCAAATGATTTCTTTTTCTCTTGTTGTAGACAATTACATTAAAGTAAATATTTCCAAAACATTGTAAACTTTTATTCTGAATGTAGAGTGAGATTAACAACCTTTCGTGAATATAAAATCGCTTAATGAATCAAGTCAAAATTCTAAAATTTACTTGTCTGTAAACAACAATAAAAAGAGAAAATTAATGTTTCGACGGTATTTATTATTATTACTGAATGGACTCTTAGGGACTTATTTGACAGCCATTTTAGCTAAATCTGTTTTTATCACGAACTGAAGCCTATTGAGTTCAGTCGACACATACACGAAACACAGGAAAGAGCCTTAAGTTGAACAACCAGTAAATTTATCTAATATCCTCAGGGTCCGAGAAAACATGCTAAAACAATTTATTGGTTTTAAAGCGATGCCTCAGATAAATTCAACTTCTTTTTTAATCTCTAAAAAGAAAACTGCAGTTAGCGTGAAAACGTTAATCTGGATATGCATATTATTATATTGGAGAGAATTCGGGACAAAAGTTATTTAAAATCTCAATTCGTTTTAAATGATCTAGAAAATTTCCGATCAGATTTGGTCAGAATTTCTGTGTTACTTAATGAAAACTTAACATGAATATCTAATCACATTTTGGGAAGTGAGTTTGAGTCGAGAACTTTTAAGTGACATTCGTATTATAATAAATTATCTTTTGAATATAAAATTAATGGTGAGAGACAACAAAAACTAATGCGGATTAAAATTGAACAATATTTCTCTGGTAATTATCCTTGTAATATATCCAAATTAAATAGAAAAATAAATTTATTTACCTCAGTTTACAGTTTTCATCACATGAAATATAATCTTGAAATTTTCTACTGGAAAAAATCCATCAGAATTTTCAGAATTAGGACAGCAATATTTTTCAAAATTTAGCCGATGACAATTTACGTAATGAAAAGATTCACTGTTTCTATTTAACACTAAGAATAGACACACCGGCCAGGAAATTATAAAATTATATAGCTGTTCAGTTAAAATATAAAACATTTCTTCAACAATTGGACTGAAGATAGTTTTAAAAAGCGCCAATATTATTTGTCAAGTGAAACTTTTACTTTTTCTATTTTTTTCACACAGAATACTTCCATGCAGTTGTTCATGTAAGTAATAATTTTTTCGTTTCAAAATGTAGACACGTTGAGTCTCTGGCCTACTATTCTGTAATCAATTTTTTATTATTTCATTACTAACAAAGAAATATTTTATAAGATTTCATTTTGTCTTCCATTTTACTCTTGTTCTATATCATTTTGATAATAGTATATTGAGTATTATTGAGCCTCTCCTCGTGATATAAAAATATCACATCATTCGTAATCACAACTTTAGAACAAAAAAACCAATTTCTTTAACAATTTGACAATATGCAAAAAGTTAAAACCCTTTTACTGAGATTTAGACTTAACCATGTGAGGTGAATTTCTCTACATGGGACGTATAGACAAAAATATACACAAAACAACGAAGAAATAATGAAAAAAATGTTCTGCTGTCTCTTGTGTTAGCGATGCGACGACATGGGTAAATTTTTATTGAAGCAGAAAAAAATCGCGTATGTCATGAGATCGCTTCTACAAGTGACAGTCGCATGCGCGCGGGACATATTAGCAAAATCAACTCAAAGAGACTCGTACGGCATGTCAAAGAAGGAAATAATATTAAGGAATTGGTTCTTTGAGAGAAAAAGACGCTGCAACAACTTATAAAAAAAATGAAACGTTAAGGGTATAAAAGCCTTTCAGCTTTTACGTCGTCTTCAGACTCTGCCCAGTAACCATTCAATGGCCGTTTGCTACGGCACATATTCCTAAAAGGCCTGCCACAGTAGTGTCAAATATTTTTAAACACCGCAGGAGAGGACTATGCAAATTTGGCAAATATGACGGACAAATTAATGAATGCCTCGCCACCAGACCAGTTAGTCCGACGCTCTGAAAAAAACAAAACAAAACAAAACAAAAAAACACCCCAAAAAACTCGAAAAGCAAGTGGAGGTGTTGACAGCGCAGATGAAACAAATATCGTCCTTCCAGAAGTAGACATCGGTTTAAGGAAAAATCAGGACCACGTGAGAATATTTGCTTTATAACAGAAGATTGGGTGAACAGTCTACTAGATGCACCACTCCATGCGGTTAAAAGTCCCAGGAAAAGAATAAGACAAAATAGCACAGGTAAAAGCTAATTCCAGCTTCTCAGCGAATAAATTGAAGATTCCGAAAAAGTCTGCACTAAATTTTGCAGTGTACAACTCCATTATAGACATAAATATTTAACACTGAACTTAGGCATACAGCAAGACCTTTCATGGATTTGTGGGAAATTTAAATAAAATCAATCAATATAATAACAATAATAATAATATATTAATATATAATAAAAAAGAAAAAGAAATACATTTTCCTATGATGCTAGTAATAAAGGAAGCAGAAATTTCATTACTCCACTTAGCTTCCTCAAACGCCGTTAGGTGGCGGTGTTTATGTCTATAAAAAGACAAACATTTTCCTTCCTTTTCAACTTTCTCCCTCTTTTGTTCCAATATGTATCAGGAGGTAGAAAAAAGACGTTCCCACTGAGACGCTTTCGTTTTCCTTGTCAGCTGTCAACTGAACTCTCCACTTTCCTACGCATAGCATTCCCACGTGCCTTCCAAAACCTAGGTTACTATGAAGTAAATCAACCGTTTCTTTGGTCGTTCCAATTAAGCTCAAGGACTTGAGTTCGACGATTATAATCATGTTGTCTCTCCAACGATGAATTAAGTACACCCTTTTCTTTGGTTGTTCCAACTCCGTGCAAGACTGACTTGAACTCGGCCATTATAAAGATGACTTTCCTTACTTACCCTAACTTCTAGATCATATAAAGAAAACGGACAGGCCCAAGAGACATTGAGAACAATGTTTTCATGTAAAAAAGTAATATTTTTTATCACAGCTGGAGAAGTCTTAAGACATATCAAAAGTTTTGATCCTAAGAAGGCTACCTGTTCAGATAAAATCCCAGTGGTTGTCCTTTAGAATATTAACTCTGATTTATCTCTGAGCTTAGAAAAACTATTTAACTGAAAGAAAAATCCTTCTCAAGTCAGTGGAAGATATGAAGTGTATACTCTGTTTTCAAGAATGCGGGTAAACGCTCTTCCCTGTATGGATCCATTAGCATCCTCATTGTCATTAGCAATCTTTCTGAGGCTATAATTATCAAGAAGGTTGTTGATTACCTCAATTTGAACAGTTACTTGAGTGATATGCAGTGCGAATTTCAATCAGCTCAGCCCAATGTTTCATCATCAGTGGAGCACTATACCATAAATACGAAAGCCAAACTGGTGACGTGGACCCTGAATTTTCGTATATCGTAATGAATGGGTGCTTTCTCAGGGCGGGCACGTGCTTTGAGTGTCCATTGATCTCAAGTGGGACTCGTACTCGGAAATTGGTTGGTTCACTGTATCGCTCCAGAAAGGATCTGACGTCTCTTGCAGGAGCCAGATCAAACTGAAAATGGAATACTGCTGCCATATCTGGACAGGAGCTGTCCAGTCTTCACTTTCCAGTCTTCACTTTCCAGTCTCAATATAGTCTAAAAGCGTCTACACAGCCTTATTTTCTACTCTATAACCCTTTCCACAGATAAAACGTTGTAAGCCTCTTGCTACTCTATCGCTATTACCATGAAAAATGTTCAGACTAACTCTGTCCTTTAGTTCCACCACTCCTAAACTTCACGGCTAAGATTAAACCATTCCACGCGCATTGTAGCGAACCATCCTCATTCCATTCGAAATTCCATTAGTGAGATGTAAGTTCGACTCGAGCAGCTTCTTTACATGAACAGCTGCATTGTTGAACAGACTCCCAAGAGGATACTTCCCCGATGAACCTGTTCAAGTTTAGGGTTAACTTTTATCTTCCCCACATGTAATCCTCTACCTCGAGTGGCTCTTGAGACTTGTATACAGTGGACATTATTGTAAAAATAACACTAAAAATACCCTGTCTATAAGCTGTATAATACTTTCGCTGGAATACTTTGAGGATTTGGTCCAGAGAACGGTATCATTAAAATCTTCTCAGGTGATCTACATATTCAATATGTGAACTGGGTGTTGAAAAGTTCTCGGCTAGAGATTTTAGTAAGTGGGCCGGGGCGAACACTTTTCAGCACCCTCTTGTATGTATAAGAAATCAATATACATGTTTTAGCCTTAAACAACGCTTTGTGGAAAAATGTTACCAGCAAGGCTGGAATAAACTCATAATAATTACAGCATAAATGAATTCATATGCACAATAAACTCAATGACACACGAAAATTTTGGATATGTACAAAACGAAAAATATCTGGGGACACCAATCATTAATTGTTACTTTATTCCACATAAGTTACCGAAACGATAAAAATGCACTCAATATATTTTAAATCAAGCAGAACATGTGTAGAGAGAAAATGCGTTCGCTAGTATGACGTGAAAATATTAGGTAAGCAGCTACGATGTAAGGTGACATAATAAATATGTATTTGTTAATAAATTAATATTTCAACAAACCGAATGCAGATTTTAACACAATTTAAAAATTCTGGTGGGCACCTATCATCAATAAGAAACAACTACCAACTAACGACAAAGCATTGAGTGGCCAAACTCGGCGATGTGGGAATTGAACGAAATTTCAGACAGCTCTAATCAAACTGAAGAAGGAATGCGCCATAACATAGTATATCGATCCTTGTTGCGTATGGGACTGCATAAGCGCACATCTCTTAGCATGAGTAATGAGTAATGTCAATCGCCGAAGGCGTCTTCAATGGGCACGCTTGGAAGTTTGCTTGGTCTAATGTTTTGCTTTCTTCTGAATGAGTTGGATAGCAGTATACGTGTGTGTCGTTATCCGGGAAAAGCAATGATACAAGGATGCACTGTAGGAAAACTGAAAACAGATGAAGGCAGGTTCTTCTCGAAACACTATTATACGAGGCGCCTTGTCACAATTCACAAGTGGTACAGGAATGATTTTAGGAATATTAAAAAAAAATTCCCTTTATTGCCTTGGCCACTAAACTCCCTAGATCTCAGTCCCATTGAGCACATATACGATGTGTTCAATCAACTTCGTTCTAAAACTCCACCAGTTAAAATAGCCGTTATTAACAACTTATTGGCCAAGTAGGCATAACTTATTTAGCTTGTCAATGTAAGAATAATTAATTATTCAAGTTTTAACAAGAAACAATTCATTCGAAGATGAACTTAGATTTTTTTAAGTATAGAAAATTCCCTGTTAATATTTTGTTATTCTGCTAAAATTTGCAAAAAATGTTTACATGATAAGAATCAAATTAATGGTAATATATGTGTTTAGTTTTACTCAATGACATAAATATCAGAAATATTTATATCACGAGAGAAAGATGAGATAATAGACACGGGTAAATAGCTAAACGTGGATAGGTTGGTTGGTACAGGTTATCTTATGACAACATCTTTTCCCACCATATATTTATATGATCCTGTATAAGGACTGAAAGAAAATGCACAGAGTCGATATATACAAAATAAATACACAGAAAAATAGAGTGATATGTTGGAAGTTCAAAAGTTCAAATGGAAATGTTCTGGTGCATAAGATAGATAGATAGATAGATAGATAGATAGATAGATTGTGCGTGTGCATAAGATTATATATATATATATATATATATATATATATATATATATATATAATGTATATGTACTTATATATTTGGACGTATTATATACTAGCTTAAAAGCCGCCCTATCAAGCGGCATTTAAGTTGGCTCCTGCAGAGGATTCTTGATTGGACCTTCGGCTTGTTTAGAAGCCCCTAAGTCTTTGCATATTTTCAGTATTGGAAAGTCTCCTGGCTACCATTTGATTTGGGTTTTCCTCGCTGCAGCCTTGGCGCTTTTTATTGCAATCTGGTCCTCTGTTGGCGGAGATTTCTTTCTGCTGCCGTGTGCAACATACTCCAGAAGAACTCAGAATTGATCGCTGCATTTAAGTATTGTATTAATATTTAAGCATACCTTTGAAAAATTCAACGACAATTCTTCTGTCGTCACTTAAATTTAAAGACAATTTGATGTACGTAGGTCCTTAGCTTCCGTACAAACAATTATTTTTATTTCACGTTTGACTTTCGCTGGATTTCGCAATTAATTTCAATC
The DNA here is from genome assembly GCA_903632075.3 of Acanthosepion pharaonis. Classification (NCBI taxonomy): domain Eukaryota; kingdom Metazoa; phylum Mollusca; class Cephalopoda; order Sepiida; family Sepiidae; genus Acanthosepion; species Acanthosepion pharaonis. The sequence goes on along the minus strand of CAHIKZ030000250.1, from coordinate 715,729 downwards.
ATTCCCAAATTTATTTCCAAGTTATAAAAATTATTATCGTACAAAAAATTCGTCACGAAAAATCACCGAAAACAATGGCAGTAATGAAAATTTGGGAATTCAAAATTTCAGGATTGCGGGTTCAGATCCGACCCGGAATGATTTTAATTTGCTCATGGAGTTGTCCTGATTCCAAAATATGTTGGCCTACAGCCTCAAGGAGTAATGTTGAAAAAGTGTGACACACTGACATTAGCATTTATTATACAGATGTTTTTTATGTCAATGCAGTACTATCTATGCAAAATTGTGTGGGTGGCGCATAAGTTTCGTATTTCGGCTCTGGGTATATTACTATGACCGCATCATCGGAGAATTGATCAAATCGATTCTGATTTGATTCGACTGTCTTCTCTTCTTATATATGTATGCTTTCTAGACCAAGTGATACGTTTCGAGGTTACCGCTTCACTTTTAATTGGTCCACGAGCTGTAATCTCATATCCTGTTTGGGAACAGATCTTGTGTTTGATTGGCTCATATCCTGGTCGGGGTGGTTTCTGATTGGTTGGGCGAAATATGACTTCTAGGTATCTTCATTAAAATGATGAAAATCGATAGCACGACAAGAACGGTCTGAAAATTAACGAAAAAATTTTTTTCATGACAAATGTATATTTCATTATTGAGAAGAAACACTAAAGTATTTTTTTGAGTAATTTTTGAATTTTTTTACTCATTCTTAGCATTTCCGAAATTTTAGTTAAAAATCTTGTTTACAAAATAACGAACAAAAACTCGATATCAGCCATATTTTTAAAAATTTTAAAACCAAGTTAAATTCTTCGTTTAAAATTCGTTTAAAAATTAATTATACGTATTTCAAAATTTATTCGAAGAAATTTAGAAAATTTGAAGTTTATTTAAAATATTTTGAAAGAAACTTTTACTTACTTTCTTCGTAGAAAAATGTTTTTTTTTAAGATAAAAGAGCCGATCTTAACGTCGCCGTCCATTGACAGGGTGCTGAGTGATGACGTCTATAAATAATTGACAGCTGACGTGAGATTCGAGTTCTCATACGGAAGGACAGAATGGACATATCATTTTTTTTTAAGCGGACCTACTTAAGTAGTACCTTGTAATATTTAAAGTAAAAAAACTTTCGCCATTACAATTTTTTTCTTTAAGTACTGTACCATAAGTTTGTTGATGGTATCTGGAGAAATTATAAATACTATTAAAAAAAAATTAAGATACAAGTGCTGCACTGCTGTTTGAGGGCCCATATAGACCCCTCTAATTAAAGTCAATTCAGATTTGCTATTATAAAAAAATTTCTATCCCCAGTAAAAATAATCAAACATAGTAAAAGTCATTTTGTCACAGCCTATATTCTCAGAAAAAATAAATAAATGGATTCTTATATTTTAGGTAATTTATATATATATATACATTAAGAATTGGACAAAGTCCGACAATTTATTAAAGATATTTTATAGTCAACATTCTTTTATAGATACAAGTATTTAAGTAAATGTTCTGTTTATAATAAACAGTATTAAATAACATTTACCGTACTTTTGAACCGTCATTTACGAGTTTTCAGGCACGTCAGCGTAAATGACGGTTCCGTATAGGATGCAGGTTCGAATTTGTCAAAGGACGAATATTTTCTATGAAAATTTCGTAACATTCAGGCCGGTAAATGTTATTTAATACTGTTTATTATAAACAGAGCATTTACTTAAATACTTGTATCTATAAAAAGAATGTTAAACATAAATATATATATATATATATATAAAAATGACTTATCTGAAAAAAATATCAGGGAAAGGTTATCTGAATCCCATGAAACTAGGTATTTTCTGAAAGCAAACAATATGTTTCATTTAAAAGTAAAATTGGCCAGTGTAAATGACTGAAATGTTTTTAGTTTTCTAGAGGCAAAATATGAATCTTACTTATTATAAAACCCAGGTTGTGTGTGTGTGTGTTACATTTATATATTGGACAGGATTTCCTACATTGGTTGGTAAGTTGGTAATGGTGGCTGCGGGCACTTCGTCGTCTTGTTCAATTTTTTTAACTTAATAAAAAGGATAAATAAAATGATGCACACGTGTTTCAGTAGGAACAGTTTGCTAAATCAAGGGGCCGTATACAACGAAGAATAACCCTTAAATACTAGACAGAAACTCAATCCACGTGACGTTATTTTTATTGCACGCACAAAACTTCCGGTCTTCCGTAGATTTCATTGGTAAACACATTATTGACACAAATTATTTTTTTTTAATATACGAGGGCTCATTAGTTTGTAATTAGCTTTGGCAATTATAATCTGTAAATATATATCTACTTAAAAACAGCATTCGTTAAGTTCCGCAAGCTTTTCCATAATTTTAGAAGAATTAATAACATAATGTAAAAATAAAAATAAATGTTACAGAAATAACAAATAATTGTAGGTAATTGTTTTAAAAATTCATTTTTCAACGAAATATCTTTTTGCTTTCAGTCTATGTTCATTGAAATAAATAAAAGTTATTAAAAGCTTTTGAAATTAAATATTTTTGTTTTATTGAGTTTTGTATGTTACACTTCAGAGACGATTTTCCGGTAGCAGGGCCCAACTAAAAAAAAACAAAAAAAAACATGATTTGGTTTCCTCAAAAGCTTTTAACTAATATAATCATTAATCTTCTCAAAATTGAAATTATAGAGTTTTCGTACAAATAGTTAGAGGGGGTAATACATATGAAAAAAAAAATTTACTAAAAAAAAACAAGATATTTATAATAAGTTCCATCATTTGTGAATAGTTCCTGAAAGTTTCACTAAAATCCGACAATTATTTTTATTTTTGCAAGATTTTCCAAATTAATGTGTGTCATACAGGAAAATAAACGCGCTAAAATTATCGATGTCATGAAGATACCTAACTGAACTATTCTGAATATACATCTATTTTTAGAGATAGCTAAATTTTAGTCTCCTTGTTATTATTTATTTATTTTTCTATCACTTAATTATTTTTCTATTACTTAAAGTCAACTAATAAAAGTTAACTTTCAGTTTGTTTGTTTTGTTGCCTATCATGAAAAAGATGTTTTGTCTGCTTTTATAACCAAACCTGATGTTTTTAGTGAGGAGTCAGCCCTTTAGTCTGAAGCGAGGAGAGCGAGTAAGAATTTGCACATTAAAATCAAATGATTTTCTTAGGGTTACAGACCTGTCTCTATCTAATGACCATGAATGAAGGAAGAATGAAGGACTTTAGAAAATCAAAATACTCCATATTGGTAAACATGCTACAAAATTAAATACAATAATGTTGTATATTTTACTTAAATTTGATAGAGTTGTTAGATGATAAATTATCTATATATATTTTTGGCAACGCAATTTGGGATAAAAGTATATTTTCCATTAATCGAGTCTGCAGAACAATCTACCTTATTACGATCACAGTCAATGTATTTTGTATAGAGTGTTTAAGGGGCAAATGTCAATAGTATTGCGAAAAAAGTGCTAAACTGACAAAACTATTTACAAATGCAAAACCGTAAATTGAATATACAATAATAAATGGTAAAATATTTTGCTTTTTCTTTTCAGATATTTCATCAAATATTTATTTAAAAAAATCAATGTAGATTCTTTTCAGATGGTATAATACTGAAAAATGATCTTTAGACTTTAAAATACATAATCGTTTTAATATTCCATCAATCTCACTAGAGCAAATAAAACAACGTAGATATAAAATAGATATGTGACCTTTGATACGAAGTGATGCTAAAAAGTTCTCAATTTGACCAAATTTGAAAAATTTGAGCAAATGAAATTTGGAAAATCCTTTTTGCCAAGCAAAGAACTTTTCAATACACCTACGTAATTATGAAAATATTTCTTATTGGAGCGAGGGTCATTTTACAATTGGTTATTGAATTCACAGGGGTGGACTTCCTTTTATTCTGAATTAACTAAGCAGTAACTGTCTATAAGTGATTATCAGCCAATGAATGGACATACAAATCATCTTCTATGTGCTATATCCCTAAGAAAGTGGGGATGATGACTCTCCACGCCTTCTTGTACTTTGTTGTTCTAAATAACTTTTGACAATTTATCATCCTTCTTTGTCCCTGTTTTGATATCCATTCATACAAACCAAGGCATTCTTTACTTCAGGCCAAGTCAGAGTGTAACTAGTGGCAAGCATCGGAGGCCTATTCCAAATCTCGTCGTTCCACAGAGAACGAAGATTTTTAATTTGGGTAGTTCGCTGTTGTAGTCGGTTTAATATATTATTGCTTTTGGAATAACTTTAGCTTATTTAATTGAAGTAAATATATAAGATTTATTTTATTTCCATCGGATTTACCATCTTCAATTTTTTCATTGCAAAACAAATTTTTGTGCGAAATTCAGTAAAAATGTAACTTAAGAAACTTGGTCTTGTTCCTTGGATATTAATTTAACATTTATTAATTAAATTGTATTTCTGTTTCTAACAATGAAAAGAGAAGAGTATGTTGAATTTTTACCACACTTCTTATACCTAAATGTAACTTTTTAATTTTACTTGATATAAAGAAATAATTTATCAAACCGATTTTTCTAGTCTTTTTCTAATAATTTTTACAAAACATCTGCCAAGTTAATTTTAATAATGTTTTGTTATGTTTAATTTCTAACAGCATTTTCTTTGATTCTGTTTTTACTTTGAAATTTAAAAATGCTATTCAGAGCTACGATAAGGTTTTGGCTTCATTAAAACGCTTTTAAGGATTTAAAAGATTAAAATGCATACATACATACATTTCGTATAGCATTTTAACGGGGTTGGCGGCAATGTATTCGAATATCGGCCAAATTATATATTAATTGTAATAAGACCTAAGTAAAGAAAAAATATAACAAATGGAAGAGGAGTAACTTTTTGAGCCAAATTAATTATGCTCTTAATCTCTATTTTTTTCTTTGAATTTCTTAAATTGACTACAGCAGCCATCTACCGTAAACGAAAACCAAAACTAAAAATCATCACTCCCATTGGAACGACGAGATTTGAAATAGGTCTTCAGTTCTGACTTGATCTGAGGTAAAGATCGTCATTGCATAAACTTATTAAATAGATTACTCAAATTCCCCCTATTTTTGCCTTCAATGTCCTGTTTGTGTTAAATTCTCTAAGCACTCTTTCTACATTATGTATTCCACAAATTTCAACTTGTAAGTAAGTTTCCTTAAGGCTCCCTCGTTACTCATATATTCTACTATCGTATTCTTACTATTTCATCTTTTCTTCGTCTGTAAACAGACTTCCCAGCATTCATTGACATTTATATGTCAATGAATGCTGGGAAGTCTGTTAAATTTCTACACCTTCTTGATTTTGGCGCCCGCTATACAAGCTGTCTCTTTGTTGAAGATCATACATTCGATCTTCTTACGGTTAATAGTTCTTCATTTCTATTTGCTTTACATTACTCTTTACACTTGCCTGAGCGTTATTTCAGAATCCTTTCTGAGTCTGCTATTAGAACAATGTCACCCGCATATCTTATGATATTATATTCGTCAATAATAGATCCCGGTTGGTGTTCTATTTCTTAGGATTGATTCGCTGTATAGGTTAAATAAATTATGTTTGCATGTATATACTGAAGTCGTTCTCTATCAATGGTTATGGATTATTCTAATATCTTTCCTATGCAAATCAATTTTTTTTAGTATTTCTAGTTCTTCCTGTTGTATTATATCAAGTGCTTTTGTGTCATTTATGAAAGATAATTATATGTCTTTCTGCATTTGTAATGCTCGCTCACATAGCCGTCTGATAAAAATAGCATTGCTTATTCCAGTGTCTTGAAAAAAGCTCTTCCGCTCTTGCCTTATTCCCGGTCTTATTCTGCTAGAAGCTTAAATCATTAAGTTTACCTGTGTCGTTCATTAAGCTGATTGTACGATGGAATTCGCATTAATTTTTACATGCCTTTTTTTTTTGCTATCACTATAAAAATAGATCTACTGAGGTCTTCCGCTATTTGGATGCTGCCGTATATTTTATTTATTATTTCGTTATTATCATCGATCCCTAAATCGTCTAAAATTGACATCATCTTTATTACAATCCTATTTTATCTTGCTGCTTTGTTACTGTTGATCTTGGCCAGAGCTGATCTTATTTCATATTTTAATACTATGAGTATTGTAGGCTTCACTTTTCTGGTGTACTAGAAGAAGTCGCCAATGTATTCACTCCATCTTTGTAGATTTTTTTCTTTGTTTATTCTGGTTATGAAATCTTTACTGTCGAGATAATGTTATTTGATATAATTCAAATATAATTTTTTATTATAAAATGCTCTTTGTACATGTAAATCATTTTCTCATAAAATGAGCAGAAAATGTATGATTTATTTGGAGAAAATCTACTGAACAGCAAAGTAGAATAATTTTTCTTGAGCAATGTTTTTATTACAATGAATTTTCATATTGCATGAGCGCCGGATACATGTTTAAATCCCACTTAATCACATTGGTCTTGGTCTAATAATAATTAATTTAGGAAAGGCAAGTCTGTAAATAAAAAAAGATCATTTTATTGTTTGTAAAATATGTTATATAAATACTAACGTAAAACATAAATGATCCTTTTCATCTTATCACGATAGGAATTATTCGCATCTTCCTTAAAGATTGGAGATCTTTTGTCCTAACTGATTTTGAAATTTATCGATATTTTCTGAAAATATCTATCACCAGTTAAATTCCAATATTGTTCGCATTTAGTTTCCTATAATCCATTTGGAACAGATTAAAAGATGAAAAAAAGATGAAAAAAAAGATGAAAAAAAAGGTTCAACGGATTTGTTTGATTTGTCGGATCCATAGCTCAGGCAGAATGCAAATCTATGGATGAAAGAAGAATAATGAAAGGAAGTTATCGTGAATCTTGTAAACTTCTAAAGGATGAAAAAAGAGAAAAGAATGAATGTTAATTGTTTAGACAACGTGAACAGATGATTAAAAGCCTCAAAAGACAGAAAGCATGTATAAGTAATGGAAAGGAAGTGTGCAAAAGAAATTATTAAAAACAGCAGTTTGATAAATAGGAAAAAAACCCATAGATAATGATGGAAGATAACATGAAATTTGTGTGAGAATCTTGGGAGAACATTGATAAGAACGGTAAAAAAAGAGGTGAAGAAGAATTCAATATTTGTTTGAAGGTCTGGGAAAGAGAAAGTGAAAGAGAAAAAAATAACAAAGAAACGAGAGGAAAGAAGAAGTTAATGAGAAAATCGAGAGAAGATGCGAGGATTATAAAAATGATTGTATTTGGATTCAAATTTGGCCAAGCTTATTTTATTAGAGTTGGCTTTGTTGCCAGAGGAATCTTTAAAATCAGATGCAAAATTGACAGAGAGTAAAAATTTGAAAGGATAGAGCGATCTTAGAAATACTACGACGTGTATTCAATACACATAAACACACTGGTAATCAGGGGAAAATCTTTAAAAAATCACTTCACATATTAATATTCAAACTACACGAGCCGAACTCATAAGTAGACAGTGACACACATGTGTGTTGACGTCAAAGGTGGTTATTGAGGAAGTGGAAGCGCGTCTCATCTGTAGGCAAGCTCCACGTGGCGAGCATGGGTTAATGGAGGTCTGGCCCGTTGATTGTGTTGCCTTCACTGGCCAGGCCCATTACCACAAATATTTATTCACTTCAAATGTGTATTTATTGTGGGCCGTTGCAATCGTCATCTCTTCATCATAATTTTGATTAAAATCAAGTGAATTAATGTTTAGACTGATAAGCGGGGTCTTTTATGTCAGCGTCTCTGTCGGGGCAAAAGCAATTCCAGCTCAAGAACAGGATTCAGTTTGTGGCTGGGGAAGATGTAGTGAGTAAGATGAAGAAAATAAGACCATGGAGAATAATAATAATAATAATAATAATAATAATAATAATAATAATAATAATAATAATGATGATAGAAATGTGGATCATGTGAACTGAAGTACTTTCACTGGATTATCAATGTACATGCGAGAGGTCATACTTACATACATATTCGAAAGTGGTCTTTTCTCCAAATATGTTCAAATGTGTGTGGATGTATATACGTTGTTACTCAATTAAATATCTTTGTTGGATTGATAACATTGAGTTTTTTCAAGTAGGTATTGTATACATGTAAGTACGAATATTTTGTTCAATAAAATGCCTTCATAGAAATAACTTTAATGTCTGAGCATCAAAATTTTGTTAATTCAGAGAAAGCTATTTAACATACATTTTTACACACGTACATAAACACACATATTGTTTAGATTCTGGAGTACAAATCTATTCTATATTTGTAAGCGTGTGAAGTTTATATACAAATTTATATTTTTATATATTTAGTTTTTTATCATTTCAAAATCGAATTTATCTCCTGATATCAAAACTTAGCAAAGTGCAGCAAATAAAAGCAGCATGAAAATAATCTCGTAATACATTTGAAACTATCAAAGGGAACAGTGTGGGTTTGGTCACGAACCGGACGACAGAAATAATCGCTCATAACAAACGTGTGAAGTACTCTGGCATGTCTATTCGTCCAAACAGAGCAAAAAGTTAGGAGAAAGACTTGCGAAATAAAGAAGAAAAATAAGAAGATCAAATCTCCCTTAGTCTCCAAAGGTAAACAACGAACAAAATTGGAAAATAAAGAAATTGAGAAATTTAGTCTTGGGAAGAGTGTGCGTGATAGAAGCTATGGACTCTGAGGAATTATTGTCAGTGACCAGTTCACATGCTGAAAGTAAAAAGGAAATGGTAGTTGTCATGGAACATGTGAGTATGACACGCACTTCTCGTGAAAGCGCGCCATTTGTGCCTGTTTTTTGACAGTTATCGCATCTTGTCTTGTTACAGCTGCCAGTAATACATATGATGATGATGATGATGATGATGATGACAATACTTTCTTAACATGTTTATGCTTTTCCCATTGTTTTGAGGGCACCAAGAGAAGTAAATAAAAACATATGAACAATCCCAGAATCAATAAACTACCTGGCATCTATATGAAATATATATCGTCTTTTAAAGGACAAACTTTGTTTTAGCGTCATTAAATAGTATTTTCTTGTATTTTTTATATATACATTACATATTTGTATATCTTTTAATTTTAAATTTAAATAAGAGAAACTTATATTCAATAAGCATATATACAAAAATACAGTAAAGTCGATAAAAATAATTTGGAAAGCAATTTGAATGAAATTAGCAATATATTTTTCCACAGAGAATTGATTAAAATTAATGTTGCAATTAGTTTTATTTAAAGGCAATTTTTGAAGCCACCCTAAGTCAAGATGGATGAGTGGACCTTTATATTCCTACATATTAACAAACGTTAAGATTTATGTAAAATTTTATAGAATTTACAACTGCACAATACAGATAATAGATCATGCCATAGAAGCGTTAAAGTCAATAGTGGCGTAATCATCAACACAACGCCGAGCTGCTGAATGGCTATTTTTGTTTATTTTTATTTTCTCTTTTCCAATGTAAAACCTTTTAAGGTCTTCCTCTTTTTGTACAAACAGTTTCTCTATTAACAGCTGTTATAGATAGGAGTCTCTGTGGCTTGTTTCTTTCTTTCGTTAAAATTACTATCAGTTCACGATGCGATAAGTGAATTTAAATAGGGTAACACTTCGAAAAATGTATTGATTGAATCAATGGCACCAAAGCGTCAATTAGTGAAGATGAAGAATAAATATTGACAGAAACTTTCCTTTCCGTTTTTTTTCTTATATAATATTTCAAATCTAGACATTAACTTGAAATTCCTGAATTTTGATAAATTGTAACTTTGTCCTTCGTAAACATGTTTTCCCAAAGTTCTTCAATTTTTTGCAAAGGTTAATATTTAAAATTTAGCTTGCATGCACAAAATGTAACATTAATATATCAATTGATATAAAAGGGAAAATTAATAAATAAAAGCGGAATATGACAAAAATGAAATTCTTAAAATATCTAAAATTAGTGACTAATAAATTGCGTCGTAATATTTTCTTGAACGCACGCAAACTAGAAATTGATGCACATAATTGTCTTTTAATGTATATTTAAAATGTAAACTTGATACTGAAATGAACAGTCACTGCGAATACAAGTGGCTATTAGAAATCAAACGTTTCGAAAACAATGAAAAAAAATTAACGTATAGTTTGTAATAATGAAAAATATCGAATGTATGGCGTTTTGTAATTAACTGGAGAACAGAGTTATAAAGAGCATTACATTGAAATTGTTGTATATTAGCCTCTATTAATTATATTTCATATTTAGTCAGATTTTAAAAAATTGAGTCGGGCTCTTTTCAGCGTCCCTCGTATTATAAGATCGTTAACATTTTAGTTCTACGCTGATTTAGACATGAATTTTACAATATATTAAGACATTCAATGATTCTAGTTTGAGAGATATCATTTGCTCTTTTCCCACCGCTTTCACTATATTTTTGTTGTATTTTAACCTCTTTTAGAATCATCTGATCAATTTATAGTCGATCATTTGTTTTTTCACCTTTTCTTTTGCAGCCTTTCTTTTCTCATAAGGAGATTTTATTCACAATTTTCCCTGTAAGAATTTTCCACAGGAGGTGTAGGCAAGTTATTGGTCCACGACGGACTGTTAATACTCCATATTCAGTATCTCTTTGGTTTAGATTTAATCTACTCATATTAAGTTAGGACTACTTTCTTCTGTGGGTAGTTTAGTTTATCATCCAACTTTGTAAATTTTGAAAACCCAAATCTGTGTGCTTACTAGCTATTGGTGGTTTATTGTTTGTGATATTTTGACGATTGTATTCGAAATGTACATATATTTCATCTACTGAAAGTCTTTACGTTATTTTATGCCCAGTTTTGCATGCACACACATCACAGCAAAATATTTTACTTACTGTAATACATTGCTTTTCTTTTAATTTGTTTGTTTCTTCGTTTGCTTCCTTGTAAAAATTGGATTTACATTTTGAAAGCAACAATGCAATCAGCAAGGCAGCAACACCAGAATATCTAGTGCTTATTAAAAAAGCTTTTCCAAATAGAGCTTCCCAACACTTCTACAATGGCTAGCAACAGTAATAATGATAACATCAATCAAGGAGATCTATGAATTCCCAAGCACTATAAGAGGTATTTTAGTGAAAGCTACTGAGGGTTTGAACAATTGTTCCATCCATCAACATTACTGAAAATCTTATTATCCATCCACCCACTCAGTCATCCCCAAACCACGATTTCGCTTCCAATGCATCACTCTAAAGTGCACCCTTAAACATTCTCTCTTTGGAAAACTTGTCCCTTATCGCTTTTAGCTCTCTATTGTCCAGTAGCATCCAGTAGCAATGCGAATCTACTTCATAACTCAGTGCACACCACAATAAGTGTGACCATCATATAGAACAGCTAGCGATGGACGTGTGTGACTGTCTTTAACGACAGGGAAAAAGGCACCTTCTCATCTAAGGCGATAACACAATATTTTTTTTTATATTTGGCCTCTCTACATTAAATGAAGTATCCAGTTCCTTTCTTCTTTCTACTGTCCTCATAATCAGCCTCTCGTTCTCATCTCTTGTTAATCCTTCTCTGAATATTGGCGACTGTTTTCTTTTTTCTTCAGTGTCCCTCGTGAGGCTTATTTTGCCGATCCTTGTTATCATCTCCCTCTTATATCCTCAACCCATAACATCATCATACTCAAACCCACGTAAACCCACTTCTCTTACCCATCATTTTACGGTGATGGCCAGACTTAATGTATTTGGGGAGAGGAACGTCTTTATTCGACATACAACATATTGGTTGTTTTAGGCGACAGACGCGTCTGATAGGTTTTCGCTAACACATCACTTCTTTACATGTGCACATACGCATAGAAATCATTAGCAAATACACAAATTTTATGGATGCACACAATCTCAATAATTTGAATAACTTTTTATTCACTTTATGCACCCCTTCATGTATATTCTATTTAATTGTTTCGCTCACATCATGCATGTCATCCATACGCAAAGATATGACACCCATATGCTTTCAGCAACACTCACACACACGTTTACCATTTAATTATCTCCTATCCATTTGTTTATATACGCATAAAAATTTAACATATACGCAGCAACTCATACAATGTCTGTTTTATTTACACATCTATGCTAGTATATAACACATAATAATTTGTGCATATGCATTCTCATTTCATGATTATAAACAAATGCATGATTTTACACACGCAACTTACGTACATAAGCATAAACAGTCATGTGCAATCGAGGAAAGTGTTAAGCAAATGCGTCTATCTATATTTTCTACATAGATTCTGTACTATTTTAAAATCTCCCAAGAGACAGGCAACGAATAATTTAGACTCACATGAGTGTAAAAAACTGTATCAAAAAGAGTAGAAATATAAATCGATAGAAGAGAAGGACGTATGAAATCCAACTAGAAATACCTATTTCCGTAAAATCTTTCTTTTTAACCGTTCTATTTTCCTCTTATGTTCCTACTTATATCTTTCTACCTTTCGTTTTTCTATTCCAATGTAATCTTCACATCTCTCTCGTCACTCTCGAATATTTCTTCTTGAGTTTTCTCGATTTTATCAATTACTCTAGACGTTTTTTTTTCGCACTGTTTCTTTCTCCTTTCCTCTCTTCATCTCCACCTCACTCTTTTCCTTACTATCTTACTAATTTATTTGATCTCTGATTTGTTTATTTCTCTTCCCTGTCTTTTTTTTCTGTCCCTCTCAGTTAAGCTTTGTTATTCCTCAATGTCAGTCAAAGGGATCACAGCAACTTAAATTAGCTACTAATGGCGTAATGGAACACTTGACTAGAATGAATGGAATGGACACCAAAAAAAAAAAAAAAATAAAAATAAAAAAGGATAGCAGAATATTTCCGAAGTACATTTACATCAAAGTAGGCGCACTCGGGTAGAGACAAATGGAGTCACCACAACCACTAATAATAATAATAACAAGAATAATACGAACAGATGCATGTAGCCACGTGACTATAGAAGCATATGGAATAAAGACAATAAGAGTGTAAGTGTTGAGTCTCACGAGGACACGTAGACATACCACCACAACATTTGTTGTAGAAGATGTCGTCTCATTTCCAAGCAGCGTTTGTAACCTTCTTTTTTCCCAACGAGTCTTTCAGTTCTCATATATGAGCGAGCTTGTCTCGTTGCTTGGTCACCTCGCTTCGGCTTGATGATTCTGACTACTCTGGTTTCTATGTTTAAGATTCGGGTTCACGTCACGTGGTATGTTTGTATTTTCTTTCCCTTTCTGAATTGGTTGTTTCCTCATTAGGCGTGCTGGAGGTAAACGTTTTTTTCTGGGTTGATGTTATGCACTTCATAGTACAGAGACCCAAACCTTTGAGTAAGTCCTAAGCAGGCTATCCCATTGCAGGTGTATAATACCGGAGCTATTGTATTGCCATTTTGTTAATGGCATTTGAATTACGTTTTAGTTTCCGGTGAGGCCTTTCGATGTCATAACATAGTATACAGCTATGGCAATACATTCCGATAATCAATTGAGATAAAATGTGGAAACTATTTGTTGTTGTTACTGTTTCGTTGCCCTGATTCCTCATCATTCATCAATATTCAACTATGTCAACAATTAAATAATCAGTGCATACTATAATTAACAACAAAAGACTTCTACTTCCACGGAGTCGAAACACTCATTTTCCCTGTATTTCGAAAGTAAGAAGAAATTGCCACTCAGACAGTTTTGCTCGCAAGAACTACCGCTTTGTGAAAATGACTTCCGCTTCAATGAACCTATTCAATTCAAGGCGCCGATCGTTATCTATCCTACTAATCCTCATAGTCTAAATTTTCAACAAACCCCTCTTTCACTAATATAACATATTTATCATTACCATTTTGAAGTATTCTTCTACCTTACGTGGCTCTCGAGTCTTTATTTCATTGACAGCCATACGAATTTTCAAAATCACGTGTCACTAAATACATTTTAGCTGTAGGAGTATAAATAATTAATCTCTTGCTGAGCTTGCATTCATTCATCTTCCTCCCCCCCTCTCTCTCTCTATATATATATATATATGTGTGTGTGTGTGTGTGTGTGTGTGTGTGTGTGTGTATATTATATAAAATACTTGATAATCATAGATTTTATTTAAATTACATAACTTTTTCTTCTTTAATGTAAGCTAAGTGACTCGAGTATCATCCAATATGCACTATTTTGCCTATATTGCTAGATTCTGATCTTTCCTTCTGGTTTCATGGCAAACGAAATTGATTAGAGACAAATCTGAACCAAAACATGTCCCAATTCTTATAATATCATTATAAATCTCAATGAATATAAAGAAATTTACAATCCGACACTGAAATCCGAAGGCGCATTGGGATACATTCCAAAAGCTAAGCAGAGTTTTGGGAAATAGAAAAAAATCTTCAGAAACAAAGTAAAGAGTTACGTGATATCTGTCCTCCTATATGGTAGTAAATGCTGTACAATCTCCTCAAAGATGAAGAAGAAACTTGAAGAAACAGATATGCGGTTCTACAGCAGGATGCTGAGAATACCATGGACCGAATATGTGAGCAACGACGAAGTTTTAGAGAAAATGGAAACCAAAACTTATAATTAACATAAAGAAGAGATGGTTGAAAATTCTAGGGCCCATAAAGGCTTGAAAAAATCTGATTCTCACAGGATAGATTGAAGGCAATCATTAAGACAAATTGAGGGACAAAGGAAAACAACGCATAACATACTTAGTGAGCTTGAGTAAATGGATGACAGAATAAGGTTTAAAAGAAATAATAAAAAGACAAAATGTATTAAGAGCTACAAAGGACAGGAAATTGTAAAGAGCTATGATGGCTTACCTTCTGAGGGGTCACGGCATATAAAGAACATTTCTTCTATCTTTTTATATTTGTGTTCAGTAGTGTTTATATCTGTTATGGTCCGGTTCCTTGTACCACGGTGATAGTCCAAGGTAGAACCAATAAAGAAGAACTCGAACACGGATATGGAATGACACAGATATATTACAAACAGGAATATATAAAGAGAAGTAGAAAGTGTTAGTACGAACAATCAGGTTTAGTAGTAATTGTCTGAACGCGACTCTGTTTCGGACTGCCTCTGACTCGACTGACTCGCTCACTCTGACTGACTGACAGACTTCACTCCAGACTTCAGACTGAACTCTCTGCTTCCTCTTGAGGCGCAGTATTTATTACGTATGGAATAGTCCATTATGTTATTATGGGTAATGTCCCATAACACCCCCGCCTCCGAAAATTTTGTGTAGCAGAGGTTTTTTAATATCTTTTTTTCTTTGGATCTATTTCCAAAGGTTCAGTGAACTTTCTTTTTCTTGGCGATTTTCTTGGTTCTGGCATTGTTTGCGGTCTTGTTATATCTAATGTGTCGAAAATCGTGTCCAATACCTCTTCTTGAGGTGGACCGTTAGCATCCTGTAACGGTCTCTTCCTTATTTGGTTTACGTGTCTTCTGTGTGAGAATTATTTTCCTTGAACTATGTACATCATATTGCCAATTTTTTTCTCAATTATCCCTTGTTCCCAGCAAGAGGTATTATTTTTGTATGCCTTAAAAAAAACTTTTTTCCCCTGGGAGGAATTTTCATTTTGGTGTGTAGGACTGTGTTACTTGTTTTGTTTTACGTGGTAGTAATTTATCGAACGCTGATCTGATTTTCCTAGCAAACATGATATCTGCTGCTGATAATGTTGATGGTGTCGCATTATTTGGCGTTATTCTATATACCTGTAGGAATTGCTGTAATGCTTTCTCCGTAGGCACATCGTACGCTTTTCGTAATTCTCTTTTGAGAGTATCCACGAATCTCTCCGCTTGTCCATTTGATCTTGGATGGTAAGGCGGGATTTTATATTTTTACTTGATAGATTTCGCAAAACTCTTGGAAATCTGCTGACGTGAATTGCGTTCCGTTATCTGTTACTAAACAGTCCACTACGCCAAACCGAGCGAATAGCTCGTGGAGGAAATTTATGGTCGTTTCTGTAGTAGGATTTTTGCACCGAAACACCTCCGGCCATTTACTGTAGCTATCAACTATGATTAAATAGTAGAACCCGTCAATTGGTCCTGCATAATCTGCGTGTATTCTTGACCATGGACGATCAGTTTCAGGCCAAGGCTTATGTATGATTGGCGGTGCTTTAGCTGCTAAATTACAACCCTTGCACATTTTCACCATTTGAGAAATATCCTGGTCCAT
This sequence comes from Acanthosepion pharaonis, assembly GCA_903632075.3. Taxonomy (NCBI): domain Eukaryota; kingdom Metazoa; phylum Mollusca; class Cephalopoda; order Sepiida; family Sepiidae; genus Acanthosepion; species Acanthosepion pharaonis. The sequence goes on along the minus strand of CAHIKZ030000250.1, from coordinate 699,360 downwards.
ATTCTTCCAATATACATAACTTCGCATTAGCGACTTCATTCTATTTTTCCCCGGGTGTCCTCTGTGGAAATCCTTTAGTATCCGTTTTTGTAAAGTTTTGGGGATTACAACCCTTTCGTTGTAAAGTAGCACATTATCGCATAGAGAAAAGCTGTCCGAAATTTTCTCATTTTTTTCTGCTATTTTTGCTTTTGTTTCATTAATAAATTCGTCATTTTTGGCTTCATTTTTTATGTCTTGCAATGTGACTGGGAGGTTTCTGACTGTACAACATAGTACTGTTCTTATGTCTTCTTCATTTCTAAGGGTTGCGATTACCGTATCTTCCAATGGCTCTGTCTTTGTTGGTATAAGTCTCGACAGACCATCCGCGTGCCCGATTCTTTTCGTTGGTAAATATTCCAATCTGAAATTATAGTTCAGAAGAATCGTTTCCCATCTAAGTAGCCTATTTGCCGTGTACACCGGTAGACCTTTTTTTGAACCAAAAATTTTTATTAACGGTTTGTGATCCGTCTGCAGAGTAAAGTGTCTACCATAGACGTATCTATGGAATCTTGTTACTGCGAAGATAATTGATAGAGCTTCCTTCTCAATTTGTGAATAGTTTTTCTCCGCTGGTAGTAGGGTTCGAGAAGCATGTGCGATAGGTTTTATTGTCCCATCTGGCATTTTATGCAATATACACGCTCCGACACCGTAGGCGCTCGCATCACTTGCTACAATAATCTCGAGTTTAGGATCATAGTGTGCCAAAATTAAATCCGATGTTAATGTCTTGATTATTTTTCGAATGTTTCCTGGCATTGATCTGTCCACTGCCAAACTTTTTCTTTCTTTAGCAGTTCGTTCAATGGTGCGCGAAGTTTATGCATTTGAGGTATGAATTTCTGGTAGTAATTCACTAATCCAAGAAAACTTTGTAGTCCTGTTATATTCTTAGGAACTGGCATCTTTTTTATTGCTGTAGACCTTTCAGGGTCTGGACGTCTACCTTCTTGGTCTATTATATGGCCAAGATATTTAATTTCCTTCATGAAGAAATCACACTTATTTTCTTTCACTACATCCGTAGCTTTGAATTCTCTTAAACACTTCTTGCACATGTTGCCAGAGTTGTTCAACGCTTTCGCTGTTAATCAATATGTCATCCAAATATGCTACTGTGTATTCTACTCCTGCCAGCATCGTATCCATTGTCTGCTGGAAAATAGCGGGCGCTACTTTAATTCCAAATGGTAGTCTTTGGTATCTGTATAATCACTTATGTGTGTTTATGCATAGTAGTTTTGAACTTACTTCATCGACTGGAATTTGCACTTAGATCAATTTTTGAAAAATATTTTTCCGCCATTTAATTTAGCGAATACTTCTTCAGGACTAGGTAGCGAATAGTGGTAGTGCTTTATTGCTGCATTCAAATCTGTAGAAAAATCAGCACAAACTCGAATTTCTCCTGATTTCTTTTTAACGTAGACCGTCAGTGCGGCCCATTTGCTGTACTCTACTTTTTTCAATATGCCCGTATTTTCGAGTTAGGATAATTCTTGGTCAATCTTTTCTATTGACGCAAACGGTACACTCCCTTTTTTCTTGAAAATAGGTTGAACGTTATCCTTTATTTTGATATTAACTGCCATTTTCTTGCATCTTCCGAGACCTGCCGAAAATACTTCGGGGAAATTCGTTTTTAGTTTTCCTTTAAATTTGTCTGCCTCGGTTGATAATCTTTTTACATTCTGGCAGTACGTACTAATAAGTAAATCCCACAATTCGAATTTTTGCATCCAGTCTGTTCCGAATAGGTTTTCGGTATTTCTTAAGACGTACATTTTTAGTTTTTTCGTCATTCCGTTAAATGTTACGTTTCTGATTATTTCACCCTCGAATTTTATCTTTCTCCCCGTAACTGATCTCACAATTTTATCCGTTTTTAACATGACAGGTTTGTTCAGTTTTCTCCATGTTTCTAGATTTATGATAGTTAAGTCTGAGCCAGAATCCAGCTGTAACCTAACTTTTCTGTTTTGCATTTCAACTTGTACATATTTTCTTATATTAGTCTCATCTGTTTGGTTAGTCCTCGTAATTCTTATTCTGCTTTCTTTTCTATACCAGCAGTAAGAACTTTTGTGACTAATTTTTTTACATGATAGACAAGTTTTAGCACGATATGTACAGTCTTTAACCCAATGCCAAGACCCACAACGATAGCATGAACTTGGTGGTAGTTTCTTTTTATGTTGATTATAATTAAAAAATTTTGTTTTACCTGTTCTTGAGGCGGGAAAATCAGTTCGGTTTGTTTGTGAGGAGGGAAAATTTGTTTGCTTTGTTTGTGAGGAGGGGAAATTTGTTTGTCTTCGTACTTTGCGTATGTATGCTATGTCAGCTTGTTCTATGTCTTTAGAGTCTTTTTTTACGCTGACGCATCTCTGGCAGTCTTCGGCTATTTTTTGAAGTGTCAGATCTTGTTCATTTTCCAATTTAGTAAGTATTCTACGTCTCATTTCTGCATCTTTGGTTGAAACCAGACCTTGGACGTAAATTAAGCATTTGAAGTTGTCAGCGCTGAGTTCCGATAATTTGAAGTCGTCACAATTTTTATTAACAATGGATGCGAAAGTTACGTAATCTTCGCTATCCTTTTTTGTAAGGTTCATGCATTTCCATCTTTTATGAAATAGTGTAGTATTATAGCTGAAAAGTTCCGTTAGCAATTTTATAGATTCTTTCAACGTTAACTCGCTTGTTTTTCTGGGAAGGATATAATCAACGAATTTGGTATATTCGCCTGTGCTTAATTTTCTTAATAAAAGGCGTACATTACGTGCGTCTGACCAATCTTTGCAGTCAAAATCATATAGATCTTCATACCTTCGGAAGTAATCTTCGTCGGGTGCGTACTTGAAATCTTTGATATTACTCCAAATAGCGTCTTGAGAGAGAACTGATTCGTTCTCGGGTTTTTGCTCCTTATTTGCCATTGCACGTATCAATAATTCTTGCATTTCCAGATGTTTTTGTTCGTATCTTTGTTGTTGTTCAAACTGGATTTCGATAATTTCCATAATGGTTGACTTGAAATCTTCCATGTTAACGTATTTTTTTGTGTAACCTGATATTCCGTAGCCTGTGCTCGCAAAAAAAAACTTTCCTTTGTTGTCAGTGAAATTTGATATCAAGAAAAGAAAATTTTTTTTTTTTTTTAGAATTTAATCGTTGTCCACTGTTACGTACGACGGATAGCAAAATAATATATCCTTCGAGTTTATTTTTCTTTAAGGGTTTTCCAGATCGCCACTTGTTATGTGTGAGGTATAGCAAAAAATAAGTTCTCCGTGTATAGAGTCCGTATTTCCTTTTTAGGGGTTTCTTCGTCGTCACTTGTTATGTTGACGAGAGATGATTTTGTTGTCTGTTCTTCACGTGTGAGTTCGAATTTTCGTCGTCACTTGTTATGCGCGACGGATAGTAAAAAAAAAAAAAAGTTATGTCCTCCGCGTAGAGAGTTGGTTTCCTCGTCGCTACTGTTATATTGTGGCAAACGAAATTTTTTTTTCTTCCACCGAATGAGTTTGAATCGCTCGTCGCCACTGTTATGGTCCGGTTCCTTGTGCCACGGTGATAATCCAAGGTAGAACCAATAAAGAAGAACTCGAACGCGGATATGGAATAACACAGATATATTACAAACAGGAATATATACAGAGAAGTAGAAAGTGTTAGTACGAACAATCAGGTTTAGTAGTAATTGTCTGAACGCGACTGCCTCTGACTCGACTGACTGACTCGCTCGCTCTGACTGACTGACAGACTCCTGACGGACTTCACTCCAGACTTCAGACTGAACTCTCTGCTTCCTCTTGAGGCGCAGTATTTATTACGTATGGAATAGTCCATTATGTTATTATGGGTAAGGTCCCATAACAATATCTTTGCACACTTTTCTTTGAGGCATTCATCTTTTACCTGCTTGCATTTCTTTCTGATATCTACTTAACATCCTATAGTTTCTGTCATTCATTGGTATTATATGCTATCTATCTTTCATCAGCTCGAGTTTTCATCTGTTATCTCCTCTCTTTTCCCTTGGGATAACCTCATTAACTGTTGTCAGTAGTGCTCCCTTGAATGATTCCGCTTTCATATGATATATATGCAAAAATGTTTAGTATTTTACCTAACTTGCTTCTTAAAGAAAAATCAAAAACAGTTCAGTTGTGATTTTTTGAGAGAAATTTTTTTCCGTGATTAAAAATTTAAAAGAATATTAAACATATGTTCGTATAAAATATACTAAATAAATGTCCAAGAATAATTTCACACCTATTGGAAAACTACTTGGTTAGTATTTGGCGTATTATAGCCACTGAAAATCTCTTACCTTAAAAATACATTATGATCTAGTATTGCTCACTACGATGTCCAGGTATCGTCTTTATATTTGCTATAATTTAATGGTGTTTTCTAACACCCCTACCTTGTGCATACCGATAGAAAGAGAAAAAAATCCAGCTATATAATGGCCTATAATATGCTAATAAATGGTGCATTTCGTGACCAACAAGCTCCTGAAAATGAAAAATTGAAAAATCGTTCCAGTGTAGATAGTCACAGTAAGAAGTTTCGGCACTAAAGCATTTCTATAAAAGAGTATTAAGAATTGTTAATACTTAATTTATGTGATGTTCACCGAATAAATGTCTGGGAAGAATTTCACATCTATCGAAGTTTTCCTTGTTAAATATTTAACATATTCTATCCATTACGACCATCCAACACAAAACCACGTGATCACACAATCGATGTCTAATTTTGATTATATATATATATATATATATATATATATATATATATATATATATATATCACAGACTATTAACAGGCCTGTCGCCATTCTTCCTCTATCTGAGAATGTGATGTCGACTAAAAATGTGATGTGAAAAATACACTTTTACCAACATAATGGCTACTCCCCACAGGTAATACACTATTAATACTTATATAAATCAATGATACCTCTGTGTTAAGAGATGTATTAGTTAAATAGATATTTTAATAGATTTGTTTTAAAAACAAAAGTGTTCTGACCAGTAGCAAAACTCACACAGACACTCCCTATCACTGGAGCTGTTCACCTATGTCATGAATTTGGAAGTAAGGTATTAGTTTAAGTTGTTTAATCTCTTTTATATTGTGTATGATATCTTGAACTTCGTTTCTTCTTAACATCCGCTGCTGGGATCATAATTAGAGAACTGTGGTTGGAAAACGTACGGCGCATGCAGTGACCAGTATCAATGTAGCTTGTTACCTTGCCCAACAAATGCAGATCTACAAACTGATGATGAATACAATGTGGCATTCTCATGCAAAATATTTGATGTACAGAACGTCCTAACTTGGGCACTGAACCACACAGAAGTGACAGGTGGCGCAGATCACCAATATGTAGCCTTCAGTCCTATTTTAATGGCCCCGACAAATGACCTTGCAACAATATATAACATTCTACTCAGATTCAAGGAAACTGTTTTTACCATGAGATATTTATTAATTTCTACACGTTTTAATATGGCTCTTTCAACAAAGGAATTTATTTGGACATATTCAGTTGAACTGTCAGTAGTCATACTTATTGAAGATAGGATACATTTCTTAATGTCTGTTTTCCCAGGAGTTGGATCTCTGTGTAGAGATTCGACGCTGAGACAGCTGCTTTAGTATTCTGGCGTATTTGCTCTAAATACGACACAGCAGATATGAACAATCAAAAACTTTGAAGAAAAACATCAAGGAGAACTTATGTCAAAGTAAAAAGGTAGAACAGAGATTTAGGGAAAATAAACATGTTTGAAGACACACTCAGTAATCCCTTTAATATTTCTGATTTACCAAAACATCTAATTCATTTCACTATTGGAAAATTCAATGAACAACAGCCTGGCTAGAGCGCTGGAAAATGGACCCGCGATGGTATCAGCATTTTTCTATGAACGATTGTTCCCTTCAGAGTAATGGGAGATCCAAAAATGTTTTACGATCCAACGCAAGAGCAATATTTCAACGGAAGAAATCCATGAAGAAAAATGTATCACTCAGTGAAGAGGTTACTATAAATGCATTAAAGAATATATTAATTCAAAGGGTTTGTTATTTTGAAAATTTTCCAATGACACTTTGTGTATTTGTTGATAAGAGTTCTCATTTCACATACATACAATCACATTTTATGCTGCACAAACTCGAGGAACTTTAACTGGGCATAAAATTTTATCCGTGACTAGGGAAAATATTATATATTTATGGGCATATCATGATACAGGTTCAAAGTAGTGCATAAACTATGACCTTCAGCAATATGGCTTTCAACTACTTATGAATATATCAGTAGACAACAGAGAAGTATTAAAAGATTCATGTGATATTTGACAGGTATGATAAGGACAGCGTAAATGACATCACCAAGCAGAACAGAAATGCTGGTTGTGAGGGTCAACAATATCATGTGCAACTAAACATTCAGGTCAAGTCAACGGTCAAGTCCTTCATTAGTCATGGATGTTGCCAAATGTTACATAGACTATATAAAAGAACACACTGGTCATTTACTTCAAGATGATCAGTTGATCTTCACAAGTTGTGGGCTGGTAGAGAGAGCATATGAAATAAATAAGAAAGAGTCAGCATTATGCCTTGCAGTAGATTCTCTCTAAGAGGGAGCTGATTCTAGGATAATTTTAAATGCTGTTGTAGAGCTTCAGAAAATGGAGTCCAGCGAAAACTTAGTAACATGAGACAGACGTCCTTGTCTTACTTCTGCATCATCGATCGGCTGTTAGTTCTGAAAAGTTGTTCTTAACATGGCACACTGGAAAATATTCATCACTCACATGCCTATGCATTCGCTATATATAAGAAACTATGGCATCATACTAGTTCTATAAGAAACTCATGCGTCATACAAGATCATGACGTGATGATAAGCAAGTAGCGCTACCCTGGATCTGCCTGATTTGATAGGACATTATCAAATTGCAGCTAATATAATAACCATGCAATTAAATCTCAGCTAGCAAAAATGTAGTCATAAGTGATTATTTGAGGGTCTGTAAAATATTTCGCCAGCAGTTTCTAGTGTGACCGTCACCAGTTTCTGACTCCTGAACGGTCTCTCTTTCCGGAAATATAGGCGGTTTTCGTGCCATTAGGGGCGTCATCTACTCAAAATATGCGCATCATTTTAAGGTTCGTTCGCAGCACTAGTTCCGCTTTTATCTATATTTGGTCTTAATTACATTTACATATATTTGCTTGCAAACTGAATCATTGTGGAGTCTTTTGTAGTTGAAACGTTGTTCTAGGTTTCTTTATTTTTAATTATTTTATTCTTATTTTACATATGACCGCTCTCACAGTCGGCAATTGCAGATATTTTGAAGTATAGAACTGCATTTCTAAATCTTTTTCTGAGTGTTACAAAATCTGTTCAGTCTATTTGTTGCATTTATATCGGTATTATTTTAAAACCTGCACTGTCACTGTATGTCAGCTTACGGCCATATCACGTTGAAACATTGCTTCTCGTACGATCACCGGAGTTAAGCAACGTTAAGACTGGTCAACACCTAGACAGGTTATCGCTTGAGAATATCAGCTAATATAAGCTTGGATGTGCGAGTAGTGTAAAAGATGATGGCTCGGAATTGGAAATCAGATAGCCGAGTTTCAATTTAATTTTAGTTCGTTATATTCAATTACGCGTAAATGACATTGGGAATCCACCTCTTCTCCCCTAGCTATGGGTTAATTAGTAAATCATTATTATCCCATCCACCCAAAAAACAAAAATTCTTACAATCTAAAAATAATTTCTGGCTTTAAAAAACCCGAAAAAGAAAGATAAAACGTAAAAATCAAATTAATCAATTAATGTATGTTTATTTGAACCGCGAAACAAAATAAGTGAAGGAAAAGATAAACCGAAGCGACAATGCTGTAGTGAAAAGAAAGTCATTATTTGCTCATACCTCAGACAAATTTGTGCAGGCACCATCCTGTCTCAAGCGAACATAAACTGCTATTATTGAATACATATTCTAATCTGTCTTTAGTGAAAACTAGAATTTTCTCCACATTTTTATCAATACTAATAACACTGAACAGTAGATGAATAGTAACGGTATATTTTTTTCTGAACAAATTTGTTGAGCTACAAATTACACAAATTTAAAGAGACGAATCTAAATTTTATATATTTCGTCATGCATAAATAGTTCTGATGCTCATTATTGTTTCACACATAAATATACTTCATATTATTAATGTTCTTTCTTTCTCTGTTATTGTTGTTATTATGATTAGTATTATCTTCCTTCTTTTATTCTAATTTTAGAGCTGATCGAAGAGACCTCATTTTCCACTCGCCTTAATGCCTTATAAACCTTAACACTTTATGATTTTAACTTTTTTGTATTTCCTTTATTATTTCTAAAACACTCTTTCTAAGCTCACTTTTTGCATCACGACATCCGACTACCTTTTTGTCTCTTTTCAGACGCTTTTCTTTTCTTCATTATATCGTTTCCTCCACTATCTTCCCCAGCGCTCCACTCGACCAACAATTTAAGCGGGTAGCTTTCATGTCGAGATTGAATCGTGCGAAGAATAATACAACGTCCAAACCGACTGGTTGAGAGGCTAGATTAGCTTGTTATAAGTGTTCTTCTTGGACGTGCCTACTGGCCGCCTTAGCACAAAGGTTGGGCTTATAGCGGGTGCGTTGGCCGATACTAACGTGGGATTGCTGGTAGATATGATGTCCGCGCCACACGATCAAAAATGCTGCTGAGTGTGAGATCTGCAAATATTTGCATTTGGAAGTGGCAATAACAAGAACTAATCAGGGAGATAACATCCCACGAGGGTAAAGAATACAGAAGGCTGGACAGAGCAAAATTGTTCATCAAGTAAATCTATAATTATTCTGCTATACATTTCTTATACTGCTAAAAAGACATTTTACGGTTATTTGTAGCTGTAATGTAATTGTTGCTTCTCGAATTTCTATCCTGTTAAATCGGTATTTTCCCAGGAAGTACAATATTTTATTTTTAATTGAAAATGAAACATAATTTTTTTTTTAAATCAACTAATATATTTTAATAATTTTTAAATATTTGCTATTTTCGTAAGAAAGTAATTTTTAAACACAATTTAACATAATTATTTTAATGAATGTATTTATTTCATTTTATGGGTTGAACAAGTGCAAACGAGAATTACAAAGACTTTATAAAATAAGTTAAAACAAACTAAAATAAATTTTAAGAAGGAACTGATTATTTTAGCAAACTGGTTACATTGCTATTTTGACATCTACAGTAGTACAAAACTTAAGAGGAAAAGTGTTATGGTAAATAAAAATGTAACGTGAAGTCAATTTTCATTACATGAATATTTCCTTTTATTATTGTAAATGAAAATGCCAAATTACATACAAAAACTCAGAAATCTTCTTCAGAAGATTGCTAAAAAGACGAGTAATACATGCTGTCAAAGATTATTATATCTTCATGAACCAAAGCAGTTTTAGAGTTAATAAAACCGACGTGTTTTTATCCCAAGACAGATACAAAAGGCTGCATGTAACTTTTGTTAACCTGGTAAATGCTTTCGCCAATGCTAAGCAAGCTGAGATTCTGGATGATCTTGGAAGATTGGGTTGAAAGTTTATTTTTTTACCATAGTTATCTTGATGAGTCACTATTCGAGTCAGTCAGCTGCAGCATTGACTCGTCCATATAGTTCGTAATCGTAAACAGCGTCAAGAAAGAATGTGTGTTTTCAATATTCTTTAGCATGCTACTGAAACAGGCTACAGCAGAGTATGGATGAAAACGTACGCATCTGCATATGTAAAAATGGTAAGTGTCCGTGCCACTGTGCAGCGGTGTGAGATGGCTAATGACGCAGCTCTGGTCGCTCACTCAGAGTTGACCCTCCTCTCAGCAGGACAAAGTGATTGTGGTTTTTAGCACAAAATCTTCGGAATGGAAGTCAGTCTCAGAAGATCAACTTGCATCTAAACAAGAGTATCACCCAATTCCCTTCTCCATCTGACCAACCTGAATGCCATCTACAGAGGTTTCATCATATCCTCCTACATGAAGCTAGACAATGAGATAGACTGGCTTACAAAGAAGTTACTAGACTGCATAAATATATCTTGACGAGCAAAATCTGCAGGAAAGATACAAAAACAAAAGTTTACAAAGCTATCGTGTTGCCCAAATCTTCGAGATAGAGTCGAATCTTCTTACGTTTGTACAAACACTTCCATCCATTTTGCCTAGTGTGAATTCCTCACAAAGATTTTCAAGTCAATTCGAGTTACAAGTATTGAGCTTATGCTGCAAAAGACTCATCTGTCAAATCAAATCTCAGATGAAGAGTAGAAGAGATGACATCACAAATTTTGAGCTTCCCTAGATGCCATACCATCTCTTGTTGCCTAGAATCTAAAAAGATATGAAAGTCTTTTCTAAATCTTTGTTCGCCTGAATAAGCCAAGCCACTTTTCTCTTTCACACACACACACACACACACACACACACACACACACACACACACACACACACACACACACACACACACACACACACACACACACACACACACACACACACACACACACACACACACACACACACACACACACACACACACACACACACGTGTTTACGTGTCTTGTTATATATTCACTCATAAACATAATTCATAAACAAATGAACTTGAACTGGATGAGTGTTATTTAATCATTATTTAATTGAAGAATTAGCCAGCTGGATATACACACATGATTTGCATAAAGAAAACTCAGAAGCAGAGCAAAGAGACATTTAAATGCTTCTTTACGAATTCAAATTCCCATCTTCATTAGTTAAGTAAATGAGACTGATCATTTGACATGATTGTTATTAATGTTAAGATCTAGTCACTTATCAGCAATACAAAAATTTAGTACATGGTTAGCATATTCGGAAGTTCGATCTCATTAATAAGTAATTTATCTGATTTTCAAACATATTACATAAGAATGAATCAATAAGTCAGGCACCTGACAGCTAAATTTCGATCTGAAATTTTCAATGTAAAATGTTCCATCTATGTGATTAATATTTACCACTAAATGAAGTGCATTGACAAGGAAGAGTATTATGTTAAAAATGATTATTTATAATTAACGCTTTTGACATCATCATGTAACAATTAAGGTCTGCACTCAGCAGCGACAGATTGCTTAAACGCAATCTTCAGGAAGATTGCTTTATATATATATATATAGTGACTGAAAAAATTGCAAAAGCTTAAATGTTTGAATTTACTCAAAATAGGCAATATTATCTTACAGGTAATATAGATTGATTAAAGTAGATGGTCGCATATGCAAATCAATATGTGCACATGTTCCAAACTAAATAGTATAGCAACAGTACTCAGATCCCACTGCATATCCTTTTTGATCGAAAAAGGACATGGTGAATGTAATATATTATTCCTCTTGCACCTACTGACGCAGTATTGTAAATTGTGTAGATGGACTAACTGAATGAGTCAGGTATCGTCCTATCATGTCTCAAAAATGTTCAATGGGGAGACATGTGTGTCGAAGTTGTAGAAAATCTTCATATATACCAAGTGTGTGGATATTATCCTGTTGAACATTACATCTTTATGTAGCAGGAATGCGAAGAGAACGAGTCGAATCATGTTTGTGACATACATGGCGATCTTCAACGTCCATCTAAAAAAACAAAAGTATTGCAACTTATGGCACATCACAAAGTCCAATGCAATCAAGTGTTATACCACGAACATAAACATGTACTCGTTTTGCTCATTTTAAGCCATTTCAGAAGAGTAAGATTGTGGATCTTCGACAAGCAATTGGACAGGATGCACCAGTAATACTTTGATGTTGGTAGCAGTTGCCAGGTAAAAATTCATACACCAGGTTCTAGAAGAGCAAGTACTACAACCACTTGTCAAGACGGACGCATTAAAAGAGCAACTGTGACAGTGCAGAAATCTTTACCTGCACAGAGAATATGTGGTCCAATAAGTGTCAAAACAGACTGTTGGGAATCGTTTAATTTCACATATATACCAGAATGCAGTCGTGTGAATCTATAGTGGAGTCACGATAGGTATTAGGAATCGAATAGCTAAATGAAGGGTCAATAATAAGAGAAGCTTCTACTTCTATGCAAGTGACTTTTGTGAAGCTATGTACCGTAGAAATAGGGAGCGATATATTCCAGACAGAATTCGCCAGCGGTGCTCTGGCCATACCTTCTGGATATTTGCATTTCATTTGTCTCATTCTAGTATATATATATATATATATATATATATATATATATTTAATGAAAAAACAGACCACTTTAACGTACCATTACAATAAATTACAATAATTTATTTCACCAAAATCCTTTTTAAAGGACTCCGGATCATCAGGTAACAATTCCAACAACGAAATGAAAGGAAAAATGGGATTAGAAATTGATGGGTAGTGTAATTTTTGTAATTTAACAGGGAGGGTGATATATATATATTCCGGATACAAATGGCCTGATGAGTTTCAAGCAAAATTGATAGGTGCATTGTAATTCCGAGTACAATGTGCCTAATGGGTCTCTAGATAAATGGCGGAAGTGCACTGTTAATTCCGGATGCAATGGGCTTAATGGAACTCTAGACAAATTGTGGGGTGCATTGTTAATTTCGGATACAATGGGCCTAATGGGCCTCTAGCTAAATTGTTGTGTGATCTGTTAATTCCGGATAAAATGAGCCTAATGAGGTTTTAGCTAAATTGTGGGGTGCACTTTTAATTCTTGATAAAATGGGTCTAATGGATCTCTACCAAAATTCTGGGGGGCACTGTTAATTCCAGATGAAATTGGCCTAATGGAGTTCTAGCTAAATTATGTGAATAAATGTGACTCTAGAAAAAACATTCAGGAGTGCACTGTTAATTCCAGGTACAATGAGCCTAATGGGATATTTGCTTAATTGTGAAGTGCACTGTTAATTCATGATACAATGGGCCTAATTGGGCTCTAGGCAAACTGTAGGTTGTACTGTTAATTCCGGATGAAATGGGCCTAATGGGTAACTAGCTGAATTATGGGGTGCATTGTTAATTCCAGATACAATGACCAGATTATTCTCTAGCTTAATTATAGGGTGCACTGTTAATTCCGGATACAATGGGCCTAATGGGTCTCTAGCTAAATTGAGATGTGCACTATTAATTCCAGATGCAATAGGCCTAATGAAGTGCTAGCTAATTTGGGGGGTGCTCTGTCAGTTCCGGATGAAATGAGCCTAATGAAGTTTTAGCGAAATTGTGGTGTGCATTTTTAATTCCCAATACAATGAGCCTAATTAGTCTCTAGTAAAGTTGTGGCGTGCACATTTAATTCCGAATACAATGGGTCTAATTATGTGATGCACTGTTAATTATGAATAAAATGGGCCTAATGGATCTCTAGCTAAATTGTGAGTTCCGCTATTAATTCCGGATAAAAAGGAGTGCATTGGGGCTTTAGTAAATTGTGGAGTGTACTGTTAATTCCGGATATAATGAGCCGGATTGGTCTCCAGCTAAGTTTCGGGGTGCACAGATAATTCCGGATACAACGGCCGAATAGGATATTAGCTTAATTGTTGGGTGAACTGTTAATTCCGGATAAAATGGATCTAATTGTTTTCTCGTAAATTGTGGTATGGACAGTTAATTCCGGGTCACTAGCTAAATTGTGAGGTGCACTGTTAATTACGGATTAAATGCGCTAAATTGTAGGATGCAATATTAATTCCGGATTAAATTGGCCTAATTGGGCTCTAGCTAAATCGGGGTGGCACTGTTAAATCTGAATACAATGGGTCCTATTTGTCTCTAGCAAAGTTGCTGGATGCTCTGGTTAATACCGGATACAATTTAGCTAGTGACCCATTAGGGGTCACTAGCTAAATTGTCGCGTGCACTGTTAATTCCGGATAAAATGGTTCACATTCTTCTCTAGCTAAATTGTAGGATGCAATATTAATTACGGATTAAATTGGCATAACGGCCTAAAACGGATGTGGCACTGTTAATTCTGAATACAATTGGTCCTATTTATCTCTAGCAAAATTGTTGGATGCTCTGTTAATTCTGGATACATTGGGCCTAATGGGTCACTACCTAAATTGTGGGGTACACAGTTAATTCCGGATATCATGGACCAGATTGTCCTCTAGTTAAATTGTAGGGTGTAATGTTAATTCCGGATTAAATTGGGTAATGTGGCTCTAGTTAAATTGTCGGTGGCACTGTTAATTCCGAATACAATGGGTTCCTATATGTCTGTAGAAAAACTGTCGGTGGCACTGTTAATTCCGAATACAATGGGTCCCTATATGTCTGTAGCAAAATTGTTGTGTGTTCTGTTAATTCCGAGTACATTCGGCCTAGTTAAATTGTAGGGGTGCACTGTTAATTCCGGATAAAATGGATCGAATAAGCCTCAAATTAAATTGCGGGGTGCACTGTTAATTCCGGATACAATGAGCCTAAGGTGACTCTAGTTAAATTGCTATGTGCACTATTAATTCCATATACAATGGGCTTAATGGGTCACTAGCTAAATTGTTGGATGCATTGTTACTTCAGGATACAAATGGCCTATTGAACTCTAGCTAAATTGTGGAATGCGCTGTTAATTCCGGATGCAATGGGCCCAATGGTGCTCTAGCTAAATTGTGGTGTGCACTGCTAATTCCAGATAAAATGAGTCTAATGTCTCACTAGTTAATTTGTGTGATGACTGTTAATTCTGGATACAAAGGGTCTAATAGGAAATTGTTGTCAATCCCAGATACACTGGCCCTGATTGGTCTGATTTTAGGGTGTACTGTTAATTACGGATGAAATTAGCCTAATAGGCCTCAAGCTAACTTGTCGGTTGCACTGTTAATTCCGAATACATTGGGTCTAATCAGTTTCTAGCTAAAATATGTGGTGCACTGTTAATTCAGGATACAATGCGCTAAATTGTCCTCTTGCTAAGTTGTGGGGTGTACTTTTAATTCAGGATAGAAATGTCCTATTGTGGCGCTAGCTAAATTTTGGAGGTGGACTGTTAATTCCGGATATAAAGGGCCTATTGAGGCCCTAGCTAAACAGTACGACGCGGTGTTAATTCAGGATACCACGCACCTTAAGTGTCACAAGATAAATTGTGTGGTGTTAATTCCGGATTAAATTGGCCTAATTGAGCACTAGATAAATTATACGGTGCACTGTTAATTCCGGTTTAAATTGGTCTAATGGGGCTCTAGCTTAATTGGGGGCTGCACTCTTAATTCTGAATATAATGGGCCCAATGTGTCTCTAGCAAAATTTTGGGGGGCACTATTAATTCCAGATACAATGGGCCTAATTGGACTCCAGCTAAATTGTGGGGTGCAATGTTAAATACGGATACAATGAGCCAATTTGTTCTCTAGCTAATTTGTAGTGTGCACTGTTAAATCCGGATTAAATAGGCCTAATTGGGATCTTCCTAAATTGAAGGTTTCACTGTTAATTCCGTATAGAATGGGCCCAATGTGTATCTAGTAAAATTGCGGGTTGCTATGTTCCGGATACATTGGCCCTAATGGGTCTCTAGCTATATTGTGGGGTGCACTGTTAATTCCGCATGCAATCGGCGTAATGTGGCTGTAGCTGAACTGTGGGGTCCACTTTTAATTCCAGGTACAATGGGCCTAATGTATCTTTAGCTAAATCGTGGGATTCACTGTTAATTACGGCTACAATGGGTTTAATGTGACTTTAGGTAAATTGTGGGGTGCGCTGTTAATTCCGAATGCAATCGGCCTAATGTATGTCTAGCTAAATTGTGGGCTGCACTGTTAAGTTCTGATACAATGGTTGTAATTGGTCTCCAGCTTAACTGTTAATTCCGGATATATATATATGCCGAAAGCATACGACTATCTTTCACTTGGGATGGGTGGTGATGGTACGGGTCTAGGGTGAGATGTTTATACTTTACAATCCTTTCTTTCTTCGGCTATCAAAAGAATTCGAGTCATTACCAGTCACCAAAAACAGGTCAACCACATACGAATGGCAAATTTCAAATAATATATATATATATATATATATATATATATATATATATATATATATGTGGACACAATTGAATGAAGCAGATTAAAATGCAAGTTAAACAGTTGTGGTCGCGTGGTGGGGGTGAAGTAAAAAGTTTAAAAAATTTTAACAATGGAAAAATAAAATATAGGAAAATAAAGAAAGAAAGAGAAATAAAAGCATCAAAAACAAACGAAAGAAAAAAAAAACAACAAAATGGCACAAAGCATTGTAAGTTACTTGCAAAAAGACGGTTCATTTTTACGGACAGTTAATTTCAGTGGTGCAATTAGTCCTTTTTCTTTCCATTGTTTCTTCGTCCTTGCTCATATGTTCAGTCCATGATATTCTCAGCATCCTTCTGTAGAATCGCATTTCTGTTGCTTCCAGCCTCTTCATCTGTGAGGAGATTGTCCAGTATTCGCTTACATATGAATTGATATTACATATCAGTTCAGTACTCTTTTTTTTGTTCCGAATGATTTTTCTTTTTCTTAATACTTTGCTTAGATTTTGGAAGGCATCTTTCGCTATCCCAATGAAACTTCGGATTTCCGTGTCGCACTTTCCGTCCTTTGTTAAAACGCTTCCCAGATATTTAAATTGTTTTACTTGTCTGATTTCGATATCTCCGATTTGTAATTTGCATGTAATTTTGCTTTTCCTTTTGCTAACAACCATGCGTTCCGTCTTCTTGCAATTGATGTTTGGTCCTTTCATTCACTATCTTTCCCTGTAGTTTCCAGAGCGCCAATTGCCCTACTATTTACCTCTGAGTAAATATCCGGAAGTAATAACTGGATTCATGTCTGAACATACATTTTTCTCGGTTGGAGTTTCAACTCAATTCATTCTATTCTCTGTTTAGCCACTCGTAAGTGGCGATAGTCTGTTTCATTCTTGAATGCAATCTCCCGGTCATATATTTTCATACACTCTATCTCTGATATTGAGCAATATTGCCCATAAATATAGCACACCATAAAGCAATATATATTGAAATTAATATATTCTCATTGAGAAATATTACAGTAACAAATAAAATATTTATATTTAAAAATCTTTAATGGAAAATTAACTTTTGCATAAAAAGACAATTTCATGACATTTATCATCCACTGATCAGTTTAGATTTTATTACCTCCCAATTTTCCAGTGTGATAGTCGCGTCGTGCGTTTTACTCTGTGTATGAAAGAAAAACACTCAGTTTCATGAATTAATAAAATTTAAATTTTCTTTTGAACTTTTTTCTCATTTGTATGATTATTAACAAACAAAAGAGAAATGTGGTTGTTAGAAAGAAACCTTGTTGATTACAGAATAGTGGTCATAGTGCATTATCTTTACTAAAGATACTGATTGTTATTTCGTGTTGCCTGAAGAAGTAGAACATTTTATAATACAGGAAAATATAGGAAAAGTAGTAGCCTATTTCAACCAAATTCTACCAATTTCTACCAGGTCTGAAAAGAGAGGTCAGACCTGGCGTTGTTCTGATGGAAGCTCATATCTTTCTGAATGTTGGCCATTCAGAAAGATATCGGCTTCCATTCATTCTGGTCGATTTTCATCGATTGCTACCTTTAATCAGTTTAAGTGGGAACAGTTCTTGATTTCGCGGAAGGAGCGCGTACATCTTATTTTGCAGGAGTTAATAATACACAATACCTATCCAATCCCATCAGATTCATGCAATCAACTTCTTCGGATACAGACCAGCTTTTGGAGTGGTTAACGGTGACTCATGTCGTTTTTTCCTAGGACTTTTACGTTCTACACTGTTGTAAACAATCCATTTTTCATCATGTGTGAACGTTCTTTTAAAAAATGGGTCGGTTTTGTCGCGGTTGACCAATCGTAGATGGAAGCATAGTCTATAAACGATACATATTTTGTACTGTTTGTACAGCTTTGTTTACCATTGCAGAAGGAATATATTTTAAACATTTACGGTACATTTAGGAAAATTTTTAACGTTTGTAAATCCCTATAAAACCGTGGAAGCTATTACTGAAGTGAACCTGCTGGCGTTAAGACTGCTTTAAATGAAGCTGTTATTTTTACCTGTATTGAGAGTATAAAAGTTTGAAAAATAAGTGAATAAATAATCACAGCATTGCTTTATTTATGTGTGACATCTGTTTGTCAGATTAACCAAAAATAAGATTTTGTTTTATCTGAATATCTATCATTACTTGCAGATTCACGTCCAACACAGACGTGTCTGCATTAATATTTTGGAGCCGAGTTTTAAAAGAGAATTCAGTGAAGGAAATGAACTATGCAAAATAACTTTCAATGTAGAATATCATTTTTATTCCATATTTATGAAAATAATTGAAAAGTTGTTGCAACAACGATGAGAGACTGTACAATATGTGTTTTACATCGTATTAAAAACCAAAAATATTTGTTTTCCTCTAGTGAGAATGTGACGTTACCATAATGTAGAGATCTCTGTTTGATT
Source organism: Acanthosepion pharaonis (assembly GCA_903632075.3). Classification (NCBI taxonomy): domain Eukaryota; kingdom Metazoa; phylum Mollusca; class Cephalopoda; order Sepiida; family Sepiidae; genus Acanthosepion; species Acanthosepion pharaonis. The sequence goes on along the minus strand of CAHIKZ030000250.1, from coordinate 680,682 downwards.
TACTAACGAGTAGGAAAAAAATTCAAATTGAAATCAACATTATTTGGAGTAAAACATCACAAACACATCAATTTTGAGCATTTGTCGTTGTGTAATGGCTAGCAAGTTGTTATCGCAGATCAATTACGGCTGAGTAGTGAGTTCAATCCTCACTAGGTGTTCTATAGTTGTGGCCATGTACCAAAGCAAAGCTTAGTGAAACTGAACTTGTAAATTATCAGCAGTGTGTTTGTTCCTCTTACTTAACAACAGCAATACAATTTTAGAAGAAGCAGTTGTGGTATAGAACGTTAAAAGAAAGGGCGCCATGTCGACAAATAGAGAATCCGGTGGAACTTCACACGCGTCGACGGCCAATATCGTCGCTTTGTCGGCTATGTCAGCACGGAGTGCGCTCTAATGAAGATTAATGGCCGACGGGCGACGCTCGATGCCAATCAGCAAAGGTCACGTGCAAGTTGCCATTTAACAAATTAGAGAATCCCGATCTCTTTATCCATGTTTTATGTCTCGCGTTGTCATGACGACGAGTCAGAGAATCGGTTGCAAGCAAGTTAAAATTGCGCCTTATTATTGAAAGTTTGATAGAATCGCCACTACAAGGGAATTGATTCCCTCGTTTTACTTTTTAGCTTGTATTCTGAAAGAAAATGTCAAGAAAAATGACAAATATTGAGAAAGAAAAGTGTGAGGGAGGGAGAGAGAGAGAGAGAGAGAGAGAGATAAAAATGAGGTGATAAAAAAGGAAGGAAAAACGACAAAAGAAATTTAAGCAGAAGCTATAATAATAATAATAATAATATTAATAATAATAGATCCCTTAGTGGAATTGATTTGGTCGATGCAGATGCACACGGACACACGACAAAAATGCGCAAAATCCAAAGAGACCAATAGAAAAGAAGGCTTTGAATTTTAAGTCATAAATGTAGATTTTGGATAGAAATTACAAAGGAATATACAATCTGCGCATATATATATATATATATATATATATATATATATATATATATATATATATATATATATATATAGGATGTATCAAAAATACTTTGACAAACATTGGGGGCGGATTCCTCAAACCGAAACAAGAACAAAAATCCATATAAACATAAGTCCGCAGTTTTTGAATTATTAAGTTTACGGTAGATGGCACAGTTTGCCATGAAGACGAGGTTACATTTGTCATTCGTGTACATTTGTGGCTAGTCTGTCTTCAAGGTTTAACTGTAGTAGTGAGTTAACTGACAAATGTTCCGCTTAACAATGGCATATCGTGAGTAGATAGATACGCTTTTTACATATGACCGCGCGAATGCTAATGACCGCGAGTTTGCAGAGCTGTATCAGATTACGTTTCCAGACCAAAGTCAGCCAAGTTATCCAAACTGTGCTTCTGTTGATCGTTGCGTTGCTGAGACAGGATCCGTGGCACCACAAACTTTGGATCGAGGAAGACCGAAATCCGCTCGTATGCCTGACCACGAAGAACACATTGACCAGGCTGTCAGGAACGATCCAGATATCAGCACACATCAAGTTAGATCACATAGTTCCTGTATCCGTATCATTTGCAACGTGCGCAGTGTCTTTCGCCCTCTGATCACTCACCACGGAAGAACTTTTGCCTATAGTTATTGCACAAACTGCCGATCCATTGTTTGTCACTTCAGTCTTGCTTACGGACGAAGCAACGTATGGAAGAGATGGAATAACAAATTTACATAACCAACATTTGTGGGCGGATCGGAATCCCCATGATAAAATACAGGCTAGACACTAGCACCATTTTACGATTAATGTGTGGGTTGAAATTGTAGGTAACTGTCTGATAGGTCCACATATGGACCTATCAGACAGTTACCTACGCGACTTACAGGAACTGTCTACAGGGACTTTATTTCGAACACACTTCCAGATCTACTAGAGGATGTACCCCTGCTAATACAAAGACGCATGTGGTTTATACATGATAAGGCAGCACATTTTAGTCACATTGTTCACGATGACATCTAACATGAAATATAGATAGGTAGGAAAGGAGCGGTTTCATGGCCTGCACGTTCCCCCGACGTGTACATGATTGAGTAAAAACAAGCAGAGGACATTTTAAACATTTGTTATGAATTGCTGTGTTGAGGTACAACGACGGCCTTTTGGACATATGTTTATATGGACATTTTAGCTTGTTTTGGTCAGGAACCTGCCCCCAAAATTTGTAAAAGCTTCTTTTGGATTGTATTTTGGATTGTACATTTAACAGCGTCTAGTATAAACTTTAAACTTAATAACTCAAAAACGAAGGATCTGCGGACATATATGGACTATTGTCCTTGTTTTAATGTGAGGAACCCGCCTCCAAATTTGATACACCCTACATATATATATATATATATATATATATATATATATATATATATATATATAATTACATATACATACGCACACACACACATATATATATATATTTACGTACACACAGATACACACACACACATATATATAAATATATGAGTTAAAGATCAAATATACATCCGACACACACACATATATATATGAGATTGAAGAAAACACACACACACGCGCGCGCGCACACACACACACATATATATATATAATGATTGTCACTTCTTGCCAAAAGAAGACAATCGTTTCACTTGCTAGCTTTTTTGTGTTTTTCATCTAGAATTGTATTATTTCCAGCATTTTCACCCGAGGTAACGCTCTGCTATGGTCCCATAAGTGATTTACAACCTCTATTACACACGTGGCAAATATAAAATTTGCCTGTGTTACCGATGTTGGAAACTTGCCTCTCGTTCTATGCAATCATGTGATGTTTGAGTCCCTTACAGTCTTACAAACCTGGTCATAAAACTCGCACAAGTAACCTTCAGGTCTTTCTGGTTGGGTTGTAGTCACATAAATTTGCACCTGACCTCTCTGACCAACCACCGAAAGAGTGACTTTTACTGCAAATGTGTTTGTGTCCCTAATAGCTCTGGGACGGATTCTATTTCTCCCTTCCTAATGGCGCACTTTTTGTTGGAATGTTCAGTTCTCTTCTGCTCAAAATATTTGCAGCGTTCCCAAATCAACCATCTCCATCCAGATCTATATCCACCAACACTTTCACAACCTTCAACATTAATATCAAGAGTACATTTTTTTTTGGCTTTTGAACGTGTCAATTACCTTGTACCAGCTCACTATTAAAATTTTTTTTTTGCAATCTGCAATCATCCATACATGTCAGATGACCTGTCCAGCGCATTTTATTACGGAGTAGTTTCTTTATGCTTGCGTTCTAAAGGACTTTTGTGTCTGGTGTAGAATACTGCTAAATGATGTCTAAGTTTCGTCTCAGACATTGCTGGGGAATAGGTGGTACGCTTTAGAGATTGAGAAACACACACACACATATTTTATTGTTATACGTTATTTATATTGACACAAATATTTATTATAAACAGAGCATTTACTTAAATATTTGTGTCTATATAAATAACGTATAACAATAAAATATATTAAAAATAATTGTCAGACTTTGTCCATTTCGTAGTGTGCGACGTCATATATATATATATATATATATATATATATATATATATATATATATATCAGAGATGGAGAAAAACACACACACACACACACACACACACACACATATATATATATATATATATATATATATATATATATATATATATATATATATATACTTGAGGAGGTAGTGCTACCCTACGTCAAGTGGGTGGCTGCTGTAAGATTTTCTGTCTGGTAACAGGACTCTGCAGCATGCTATAAAATCAGGAGAACCCAGTCATGGCTGTTAGACAATTTCTGCGACCACATCACCTCTTACATTTGGCCAAGTAACTTCCCAGACTGCAACACCCTTGATTATTATGTGTGGGGCGCAGTTGTATGAGAGAGTAACAAAACTCCTTGTAACACCAAAGATGAATTGAAGGCAAGGATTATGGTAGCATTCATCAATTTAAACAAGGACACCGACCAGAAGAGTTGGAGGGGATTCCGAAGACGTCTGGTGGTTGTAGTTGAAGGCAATGGAATTTTATTGAATAAATTTACTCTTTAGTATTTCAAGATATTTTTTGTAATTTTAGTAAATATATCTGTTAGATGCCAGTGCAATTTTCATTTTTTCCATAATTTGGACGACAATTTATCCATCGCACCCTGTATATACATATATTTATATACATATATACATATATCTATACATACATATATATTTGATATATTTTATGTTTATACGTTATTTTTAATAGTCACAATTTATTTACGTAAGTGCTCTGTTTTTTTCTTTTGTTTTTTTTTTGTTTTTTTTTTCTTTTAAATAAACAGCATTAATTACATTTACCGGCTTGAATGTTCGATAAATTTCGTAGAAAATATGTGTTCTCCAACAGGAATCGAACTTGTGTCCTTTGATCAATTGATCTGATGTGCTATATCACTCAGCTACAGAGAAACCTTTGGTTAGCAAAGTCCAAATTACGGGGGATAAGCAACAAATCTTCGACGATCTTTCCAGAACAATCATATCTATTTACGAAACGTACATTAACGTAAACATTGACAACATATTATGAAATGGATTAAGTCCGACAATTATTTAATATATTTTCTGTTCATACGTTTTTTAAAGAGATACACTTTAAGTAAATACTCTGTTTCTTTTTTTTTTTTTTTTTTTTTTTTTAAATAAACAGCATTAATTACATTTACCGGTGTAAATATTCGAGAAATTTCGTAGAAAGTACAGGAATCGATCATGTGTCCTACGGAACCGTCAATTGGTCGGTAAATCCAGTATTTCCAATTTAATTATTCGTAATGACACTTCGCCACCAACTAACGTGTTTCAGAAAACCAACATTGTATATAAATGTAAATGTCCTCTGAGAGATTTTATCTCCAACGGAAAAATAATATTTTTGTTGGCTACACTACGACCACGTTTTCTCGGCGCTTGAGTTTTCATCTGAATGATGCGTCCAACATTTCTAAACATTTGCAAAAGCATACTTGTCCACATTTGCAATTCTTAAAAAAATCTTCTTGAAAATTTAACTATATTTTTTTCATGAAAATAATAAGCATAAACTAAAAATTCTTGAAGCTAACTTTATTAAAAAATTGAGACCACACCTTAATAAAATTAATTATGAATACTGCACAAATGTTTTAAAATGTTTACAGTAGATAGTTTAAAGTATCGAGGTTTATCCCAATAGTTCTTAATTGAAAAAGAAAAACTCTCGACACCTCATAACTGAAGCGTCAGTTAACTAGTTCTACTAAACCCAGTGTTCATTACCAGTAAAAATTTTAACTTTCAGATGAACACAGAAATTCTGACTTTGAAAATGGCGAACGCTACTAAATTTGTCTTGAAAATTTGTGATGACATTGTGTTATGTCAAAAATACTCAGAATAAATAACATGTATCAACACGGTAATTTTCTCTCTTCCTTGTGTATGTATGTGTGCCATCTAGGTATGCAGGGTAGCAGTACCTACCCTGAATAAAATAGATCAGCAGCTACAATTTCCATCTGTAGTACAATATGCACGTAATCTAACAAAATTATGAAGATTATTATGCATAAAGGTCACAAGCTGCCTACCTCGAGTAATTACTTACGGCACGTGCCTGATATAAACGCGCGGGCGCGCGCGCACACACACACACACACACACACACACACAAAAAATATATATATATATATATATAGATAGATAGATAGATATATACATGCCTATTAACATATATATATATATATATATATATATATATATATATATATAATGGACTCTCCCGTCGGTTTCGACATATGAGGATCTGATAACTTAATTGATTCAGTTATGAAATTTAGTGCGATAATCTTAGTGGCACTTAAAACCCGCTAGTGATTTACAAAGGAGGCTGCATATGGAGCAAGAGTAAGGTTTGTGGGATGAGATCACTGTTAGATTGGCTGACCTTTTAGATCTTTCTCTCGTTTCTTGAAGACGATTCAGACAAGCTGATTGAAAACTGCTGAGTCCACTAAAACACGTTGATCTCCATTCTACCCGCTCCAAGGCTAAGCGCTCAAGGGTGTTATGAGGTATATTGACAGCTGACAAGATGTTCTTCAGCTTGTCTTTGTATCTTAGATATGGGCGTCCTACATTCCTGTGGCCCTGATATAACTTGAATGGCTTTATCATGTATCCGAGAATTTAATTTCTTCTTTACTGATCGCTTCTTTTATGATAATGGAATTGATGATTAAATTCGCCGCCAATGTGCAGGTTCAAGACTAGTAGCTTCCAGTTTCACCAAATCCTTCTCCCATCATTCATTCCCTATCGCCGTTTCGCGTTGGAAATGTTAGTTGGAGCTGGAAGAAAATCAGAGAAGAAAGTGTCAATGGTGAGAATTTGTTTAAGTTGAACCTCAATCTGCCAAGAAGTAACCGACATTCTCGATTTAATGACCTTTCTCTGTGGCACACATAGAATGCGATATGCAGAACCCAGTTATGAAACTGCAATGGACTGCCGTTTAACCTGTAGCATGTCCGTCATACGTAGCCCTCTTCATCCCCTTGTTCAACCGTTGAGATCTGTTGTAATCATCATCCCTCTGTTCCCTCTGGATCAGAATGCAGGTTTGTGGTTATTTTATCGTGTTGTTTACTTTATAGTGTTGTTTATTAACTTTTTTTTTTACTCATTATTTATTATTGATTATTTTATTATTTGTAGTTGGTTGTTATTATTACTTTTACTTGTGTCTATGCATTCGTAGTTTCTTGATTTCTTTATTATTCATTTTATTTATTGTTTGGATTAACTTATTTCAAAATTTTATTTCATAAATACATAAAATAGCCCAAAAGACACACAAACTACTCTACACTGAAAACTGACGAGCCCCTGACAACAAACCAACCACCTGGATGGCTCCATGGTGCTGAGTGAGTTACTGGCCAACCACACACTCTGTCAGAATTGCTGCACGAAATGTCCCGCTTCGTAATTGTTGCAGCATACCTACGGACGATAATGGGTATGTCTCCATTCCCATAAATACAGTAGTAAATATTGTATGTTGGTCATAAGAGCCTCTGTCAATACAATTAAACGACAGTGGCCAAACTATTTTTGCCACACAGTAATGGACAAAGACGCCGACATCGCCATGAGCAAATGCTTACAAGACCGCAATGACAAAACGGTAGCGAATAGAGTAGGAAGAGACACCACTCAATATCAGACTCAACAGAAATAGGCTCTAATAATTCACCTCTAAAACAAATGCAGCACTCATGTGTGTCATAAAAAGAGCCAATGAGCCCTGAGAGCCTCTCAAGGAACCCTAGTTTAAGAAGGACACTCCAAAACATTGGCCCACGTATAGCACCAAAGGTCGATGAAGCAGTGGCAGAGATTAAATTGCTGCACTCCGTACTTCCCTCGAAACTACCGGGTCACAACAATTTTATCTGTAGTACATCGATTAGACCCAAAGCCACATTATGAACTCAGGCAATGAGTACTCAAGGTGGAACGTTTGCATTTATAAACACTGTGGACATAAAAATCAATACATGATGACTAGTATTTTTAAGTGCCCGTGGTCTGATGATCATTTAAAACTGTTTCTATATCTATCTATCTATCTATCTATCTATCTATCTATCATACAGATCTGTTAACTTCAGATTAAAAGCTGAGAGCAAGTAATTGTCGAAGAAAAATTATAGTTGTCAATTAAATTGCTCTCTCATGTCTACATTTTTATATGCCATCTACATTTATATTACTATAGAATAGTAAGCGAAATTTTTAAAAATGAATCAAAATTCGATTCTTTTTAATGACTGATTGCAATTATAATTAAATATTAATTTGATTTAATTTATTCGCGGATTTTCTAAGCAGTTAATTTTGTTTTAAATAATATATAATATTCTAATCATTCAATGCTTTCGATGGACAGTAAGCACCCAACAAATATGAACATCTTAAGAACGTGGAGCATATAATCTAGACTGAAACGCCAGCAGTTAGTCAACACCTATTCCAGACATGACGGATAACAGAGGAGACAGGAACTTATAACGTAAAATATTTACATACTACCTTAGTTTTAATACATAGTAATGTTTATTTTTATCAAAAAGTTATTAGTTGTAATAACCTTTTTTTCATTTTATTTTTAACAGAACATTTAGATAACAATGAATATAATATTTATTCAACTTTTAATTATTAAACACATATGTAACTTTTGTGCCATTAATTAATAACTACAGGAACTCCTAAAGATGGTAGTGAAGGAAAGTGAGAAAAAAGGACTAAATATCAATTTAAACAGAATGTATGACAAGAGGAACATCCCAAGATGCAAACTACGGATTGGAAATACCTAAATCAATCAAGTATGAAAATTTAAATATCTAGGAAGTGTTTTAACAGAAAACGGAAAATATGATACCGAAATGTCCAAATGAATTGGAATAACGAGAGATGCCTTACAAAATCTAAGTATTAAGAAAAAGGAAAATTTTGTTAGAATCAAAGAAAGAGTGCTGAACTGTTATGCAATATCGGTATCCTTATATCGCATTAAATACTAGAAAATTTCCTAAGAGATGGCAACTTGAGGCAATTGTGCTTCAACAGAAGGATGCTGAGAATTCTACGAACTGAACATATCAGTAACGAGGAAGTTTTAAGGAAGATGGAAACAAACAAAAGGAACGCTTATACTTAGAATCAGAAATGACAGTTGAAATTTCTAGAACGTATAAAGACGAAATAGGGTCTGGCGAATTTGGCAATCACAGGACATACTGGAGGCAAGGGTTAATAGACGAAAGCAGTAAATAACCTACTTAACGAGCTTGTGTAAATAGATGGCAAAAACAGAGATTAAAAGGGATGGTGAAAAGACAAAACTTACTAAGAGATACAAATAATAGGAGGTTGTGGAGAGATATGATAGCCCACGTTCCAAAAGGACACGGCACATAAAAGAATGAAAATATGTACAAGGTAATTTGCCATTCATTATTGGTGAATAAATCCTATTTATACACAAAGAGTCGATTTTGGTCCAGATTTTAATTCAGAGAATTCATTTTTTTTCCCGATAAAAGACTAAAACTCGGGGAAAGCTGTAACTCACACATGTATATGTACATACTTATGCACACACATATGAAATTTCCATGAATGCTAATTTCAGATTCATACCTATGTATAATGAGATTTTCTCTGAACTGGGTTATATTTATAACCATGCGCACAAACGGAAATGCACATACACACCTCTCTCTCTCCAGCTTTCTCTTTCTCTTTCTCTCTCTCTTTATATATATATATATATATATACAGCACATACAGAATTAAAATTACACTCATGAGTTGTTCATATCTTAGATGCAAACAACAGCTTTAGCTTCCTTTCTTGTAAGGTACACTTGACACGCCGTCGAGCGTGACGCTTGTTCCGTGAGTCACTCGTTTGTCGAATTGCTCTCGTCACACTCATTCGACCTCTACTCACTCACAAGCGCAGCCACTTCGATTCGATCATTCACTCATCCACTCAGCGGAACGCCTTGTGCATCTCGGAGACACATCAGCACATTCAGTCTATCACTCATAAAACTAACCATTCAGACAAACAAAACCTGTCTTATTCGCTGACACAGACGTTCACACAACCTTGTCTAAAGTAGCGGTTATCTCACTTTGCAGACGGCGTTCAGTCGATCAATCAAGGAAGCACATCATTTTCTGTATTGTTTTTATTATTATAGCATTGTTATCATTATGGCGTTATTGTTGCAGTCGGTATTTGGTTGGGATTACAGTATTTTAATGACTTTTTTGGAAAGGACAATTTACATGATAGCGAAAACAGGAAGATGGTTTTCTTTCTATTAATAAATTTATTTTAACGAATATTCCCGACTCGAATGAAGGAACAGAATTACAAACATTCCGATTTTTCAGTTTTATTCTGAGAAAAATTATTGTTGCATGTTATGTAAACATTATTTCATTATGTAAACATTATTTCAATTTTAAAAATCAAATTCTATGATATTATTTCTGTCATTTTATGTGGGATGAATATTATGAAAAGTTTTTCTATTATTAATAATCATTATCCTTTCTCCATTTATAGGGCTGCAGCACGAGTGCATGATTTAATTGTAAAGTAAGCATATCATTGGTAAATGAGGCTTCTTGGTAGTTTTTGCATAAGTTTAGAGACGTCCTTATACTCTAAATATAGGTGCAACATGCTCAAATTTTTAAATTTACAATAGTTTTCTTGGTCTTCTTATAAAAACTTCACTTTTACCTTGGCTTTTATGCGTAGTGTTCTTTTTTGTGCACAACAATAGCTATTTACATAGGTTGATTATGACAATGTCTGAGGAGCTATGAATATGACTAATTGGGGCAATAAATCTGTACTTTTGTAAGATCCAATTAATGAGAGAAGATGTGGGGGGGGGGAGTTTCGCGAATTGCAAAATCCTAAACAAAACATTAATGAGACAGCTTTCCTAATGAAGAATGCACCCTAATATTAATAACATTAGAACTTTGTTCATTTTAAATCAAAACAATCTTAAATAAAATTTCGAAAATGTCATAAAATTTGCCGACATAAATTATTGTTTTTCCCCTTATCTTTTTTTTTTTTTTTTTAAGCGTTTCACCCCATGTAAGGCGGGAAGCCACTAGGACGCAAGGGGTTGCAGAAGATTTGGAGCAAGATCAGATAGGAGTGATAGAAGAAAGGATGAGGAGAAGGATAGTGGATGGATCACGGCAACTGGAGATGTCGATTGACATTACATTTGAATAGTTGGAGATTATAGCTCTCAGGGAAACTGAAATAGGGAAGGGAGTTCCACAGGAACCAGCGAATGCAGCTCCTCAGAGCAATTGCCATGAAAGTATTTGTAAAACAGACAGAGAGAGGCGACGGCGCGTCTGTGAGAAAGTGACTGTAGACGAGATGCCAGAGCAGGGCCAATTATATTGCATATCCGCCTCTGGAGCCTATCAAGAACCCCGAGGCAAACAGAAGGGGCTCCAGACCATATATGGCAGCAATACTCCATGCAAGGGCGAATTGTTGATTTGTAGATCTGGAGGATCGATTCCGGGGAGAAAAATTTTCTGGCGCGGCACAGGGAGCCAACTTTCCTTGCGGTGGACGATGCAATTGACTCAATGTATTTGTTCCATCTCAGGTCAGCCGTCAACGTGAGACCGAGCAGCCGCAGAGAGTTGCTCTCGAGAAGTTGAGCGTCAGACATTCTAATGGAGAAAGGGAAGGATCTCTGTGGTGATTAATAGAGAGCAATTTTGTTTTTGAAGCATTAAAGTTGACCTGCCAATTCCTGCCCCAGTTCACAACCGATTGGAGGTCCTTTTCGAGGCGCACAGCCAGGTGAGTTTTGTCAGTGACACTAGATTTGTTTTTGAGGCAGGAATAGATTGTGGTGTCATGCCAACTTGGGAATTTATGGCGTCAGGAAGGTCATTTATGTAGATAAGGAATATAGTGGGGCCTAGGATGGAGCCTTGAGGAACACCTGCGCTCGTGGGATAGGAACTGGAGGAGAATCCGTTGAGAACGACCTTCAATTCACGGTTTGACAGGAATGATTGTATTGGGTCAAACAATCGACCCGTAATGCCATAACCCTGGAGCTTGCGAAGAAGGCCGGCATGCCAAACCCTATCAAATGCTTGCTTGACTGTTGATGATATAAAAATTTGCTTACTGCCCCCTCACCACTATTCGTAATTTAATTTTGCTTACCACTCCTCTGATAACTGCTAACGATATCTACAGGTGGTATGGACTTCGTTGGGAAATTATGTCCTATGCTATGTTAAAATTAAGGATTCTACCGCAGCCTGATAGTTAACAATTGGTTAGCTATGTTAAAAGAAACTAAGAAACATATATTCACTCAGCCGAGATTTTTAACAGAAACTGTGACTCTTCAGTTTTAATTGTGGTCATAAACCCGGTGAAACGAGCGCTAAAAATAGAAAAAAATTTGAACTTGAATTTCAAATCTGAGCTTTCAACGCAGGATTATAGTCTGCAATAATCATAAATATTCTCTCAGATTTTAATCAGCAAGAAAATATTGAATTCTTAGTTATAAACATTTTAAACTTTCAAGAGATGTGGTTATCATTCATTGTTTGTCCAAGAATATTCCCACAAACATGCAATCAAACTTCAAAAAGCAAAAATAATAATCAATCATCACTATTATCATCGTCTTCATCATGGTAAAACGTTCCACTTAAAAGCACTGACATTAAAACCTTAGTAGTTGGGAAGGTTAAAGTTGGACAGCACCGACAGATATCGTTCAACTACTTAAGAAATGAGATTATTGACCTCGAAAAAGTGTTAAATATATTAATCCAAGTCTGCACATAAAAAAAGGTTGAACATTCACTGTGGATGCGTGCATATTTTGTGTTAGTACACGAGGTCCATATAAAAATGAGGTCCATATAAAAATGAGGTCCATATAAAAATGAGGTCCATATAAAAATGAGGTCCATATAAAAATGCCCTGTATGTAGCATTTTTATATGTATGACTACATTATGCAGACGAATATATATATATAAAAATATAAAAGTTCACTATTACTAGTATATTTTTATATTTTTCCACGTTTTTACTGTCTAAAATGTGTATGTAGGCATAGGAACCCTGTTTAAATAAGCGGTTTTTTGAATGCGACAAAACTATGCCAATAGGAAGAAGACTTTTGTAATTAAATAGAGGTGACTTAACACAACAACAACAATAACAATAACACACGCACAAAACTATGAAAGCAGAAGATTAGGATAATTGAATGCATAAAAATTGCAAAGAGGAAAAAGTCTGAAACATGTGAACAGTGAGGTTTACTGTCAGTAGTACAAGGAATGGGAGATTGCAACTGTCAAAAGGATGAGTTGTACATTATCTGTTGAAATATGTCCAGCCACTAGAACATATTGATTGACAACTTAGAGAGTTTATTTCCATATCTTAACAGACATGATAGAAAACAATCAGTAAAAAGTTCTAAAAAGGCATCAGATACGTCACTACTAATGAATACATTCCAAGCTAAAGAAAAGTATTTAGCATTTATGTATCTTTTTCTACATTTGCAGCGTGGATTCAGTCGAATGAGCGTCGTTTCCCACTTTCATGGCCGAAATATTTGATCCTGTATTTAATGAATAAATTCCTCGGTAAGTAAGGCTACTTCAGATACCTTAGAGTTTGAATCATCCGAAGTTTTCAGTCGATCGCGAAGTTCATATATTGAGATTATTTACGTCAATGTTTTGGATCGTGCTGTAATTATTGTTAACAGTAACATTTTTCATTAAATTTGATGAAATGATTTTGAATAAACTTCAAAAAATGAATGACGTCTATAAAGCAAAAGTGCTTTTTTTAAAATGTTACCATATACTCTCCACACACAAGAACATTCACATATATTAAAAACTTGACTTAATATGTTTGCCTAAGTTGCTAAAATAGCACATCATATGACGTCTAGCACAATATCTCAGTACAGAACAGACTAAACAATAACAACATAAAAATTTACTTCTTAGTAAACTTGTTAGCAGCCCTTCGTTCTTTTCATCAATTACGGGATCAATGATGGCATTTTTATTACTTCAAAAGTCCAATAACACCTAATTGCATACAAAAAGAAAAGGAAAAAACATTGACAAATCTCTTGCTTTCACAGGAAGCAAATCTTTCTAAACAATCTTTCTGGTCGTATATTATCGGAATAATCTTAGGATGAGATTGTCACTCATAACCTTGCACCAGTCATCCAAATTTGGTATGTGTGTGTCTGAGAGAGAGAGAGAGAGAGAGAGAGAGAGAGAGAGAGAGAGAGAGAGAGAGAGGGGGGGTATATTAAAATCGTACGATAGACAATGGTCTAATTCTATAAAGGGAATAGAGAAATGAGGTAAAGCGTAGATAAAGACAAGTAACTAAGGATACAGATTAAAACCGCATTACAAGGCACTGAATTAATTTATAGTAACATGAGTCAAAATTTGGTGCATTATAACTTAAGTGAGCTTAAATATTGGAAAAATTATTTTAATAGCGGAAATAGTTCAGTTACTTAATTATTTTTCCCGAAAAATTGACAGATTCTTAACCAGATTTACTCAATCAATGACTCGGGGAGGGAAGAGGAAATTTAGACTTTTGTTTTCGATTAGTTTTTTTTTCGAATTTAAAATACTGTATACTTCTCGTACAACACAAGAAAAAAAACTTGATTATTTTTTCAGAATAAAAAAATAAAAACAGTTTTGTGACGTGAAAAGACTATAACTGCTTTCTTTATGCAAACTTTATTCATGGATTTTGTCTTGACAGTGTTCTTTCTTAATGTCAATCATTTTATAGCTACTCTTACTTCACGCGTTGTCTTATTTCTTTCTAAAATTCAGTTTTAGAATTTTTAGCTATTGTCAACTCTGTATCGTGTTAGACATCTTTTCACTTGATTTGCATATGACGGGGCAATTTGAAAATCCACAAGGGGAAAGACTTTGCTAAGTAAACAGTTTTTCCCAAACAAGTGAATACCAATAATAAATGTAATCAATGTAATTAATACTGTTTTTAATACTTTTCCGTATATTGGCTTTCTGATCATATTATCAGGCTCCATGATACGGTTATTGCAAAAAAAGTCAGGTACCTGAGACTCGAAACCAGAGAGCATCTTTGAAAAGGAAACGTCATTCTTTCAGGAGTTAATTTCGTGTTCTGTTTTTGTTTTCTCCATAACAACATAGAACAATAATTCAGAATGTCTACTGTCTAAAAATACTAGTTAAATGAAGAGCATTTACTTATTCAAACACAGAAAAAGGCATACCATCAAATAATTTTTTCATTAATAACTCTGAATAAACAAAATATAAAAGATATAATATTGCTTGGTTTTGTTAACTAAATGCAGGAAACGAAATTAATATTACAATCTACAGCACAAAAGAGAAATATGTTAAAAAAGTTTTGATCAAATTACTTTTTCTCGTTCATTTTCATTATAAAATTTTTCGAGGATAATTTTCATAAGAAGAAATAAAAGTATAAGATTATTACTTTTACCAAATAATTCATATCTTCAAATTTGCAATTTTGAGTTTGAAATATTAGTAATTCGCATTTTATCTTAGCTTTATTGTAATTAAAATGAACAGAATGCTATTGTAAAACAAACTAGATTGTAGATGTTTGTTTAATTCGTCAAAATTCACGTTACTAAATTTGAATGCATTAGAATTATTGTAGATTCCGCTAAATATTTTTCAAGCACTTTTAGTTTGAAAAGTGATATCTTGCTGATGAATTTCACGAAAATTTTTATTTAGAATATATTTTTTTTACTTGAACATTTCTTTTTGGTACCTGAACATTTCTAGAACAACAAAAAGTTCAAAGACCGGTGATATTTGATTTTCTGCTGGACTAAATATTATCTAAAATTTATAATACTTCTAATAAATTTTGCATCACTTTTTTATGTCCAGAATTTTGTATTAGTAATTATCAGACTATTCATCGTTGGTTTTGACTTGGATGATACACACACACACACACACACACACACACACACATATATATATATATATTATTGTTAGTCGAAAACAAACTATATCTGTCTGGAGCTAACCGCATTAAATTTATCCTTTTTTTCTTTCTAATTCTTTATTTTTTTCTTTCTTATCAAATGTCCCGTTTTATTCTAAGTATCTTTCTTTTATTCAACTTTCTTAGCTGTTACTCTTCTCACTTTCATTTTCCTCCGAACATTTCATTTTAACTATTCACTTCTTTCCTTTTAAAAATCTTTTTCTTACCGATTTGTTCATATTTCTCTTCGTTTTTCCCAATGCATCGTCCTGATCTTCTGATTCTGTTTCTCTTCTCCTCCTCCTCCTCCTCCTCCTCTCTGTTTGACATTCAGTCCCGAATCAATCTACGTTCTCACGAACTTTACATCCGCCATATTTTTGCCACCCTTTTCCCATTATTTCTCTCCACCGTCAGATTCGGTCATGATTTATTCCTGCTGTAATGAGATTAGACTTATTGATTAAGCGTGACACACGATCGTCGACCCACACATTCATACACCTTCCCACACATTAACCCGCGTATACACATGTGTACAGACACTAAACACATTTAAAAAAGCACGTACCTGCTAGTTCAACAAGCTATCCGTACACACGCACACGCTATCTCACACACATATACTTTTCAAAATACATATATATGGTGCTATATATACATATTGCACATAAACATACATACAGAAATTGCTCATATAACACTGTGTATAGACATACTAATTGACACATTCAAATTACAGATACGAAAACAAACCTAGAATCATTTATATATGCACGCACATTCATACATCTACTGATTACAAGAGTAAACATGCGTAATCATAGTAAAGCCATGAACGATATCTACATCATCTCATGGCATATATACTAAACGTCGAGTCTAAATATTCACTGAACAATACAGATGAGTGCCACTACTCACAAACGTACAAACACAGGTATATTTACGTATATAAACTCATACATATCCTTGCAGCTATAAGAGACAGAGAAAAGAGGACATAGTGGTAGGCGAAGTCGGAGAGGAGTGGGTATAGAGACAACTTACAAGTGCCATCTAGCGGACGATTGATCGTGGCTATTGGATTCAGGCGAATGCCTCGTTGGGCAACTGTGAAAGACAAAAAATGATCTAGAGACGATGAATGCGCAATGAAGCAAGCTGTTCTTTTAGCCAGCAATCCCCATTCTCCCCGTCTTACTTTACTAGAAGAACCGGACAATTCAAAGGAATTTTAATCTAAATCCACTTGAGTGACTTGCTGAAAGCTGCTTCAGTCTTATCTAGTCGTTCCTACAATGAATAACGGTTGGCCTCTGTGTTGGTTGGTATAGAGATGCACAATGGAGGCCAATGATTGTAGTTTCTTCAAACAAAGAAATAAAAATAGAAAAAATAGGTGGGAAAGAGAGAAATTAAGTAGAAAGGTGGAGTTTGAATCAGCGTAATTAAGAGAAAATCCTACTTTTTGTTGGCATGTTCTTTTTAATGTTACTTTCAGATCTGATTAAAGCATATTCATCTTCTATGCCACAATTTAATTCATATTGCTATCACAAAGAACAGGATCTAATGTTTGTTTCGATAATTGTAAACATTTTGAGATTTTACTTTAATAGAGTATTTTTATAGAATGTAAACATTTCATCATTGTGATAAGAACAGTGCTGATGATAACTTTGATATCAAGTTTTGCCCATTTCACAAATTTATTTTGATATCAAGTTTTGCACATTTCACAAATTTCTTTCTTTTAGATGATACATAGAGACACAGACACACACATATATATATATATACAAACATATGTATGTATATATACATACACACATATGTACGTATATACACACATATATACATACACATATATGCATATGCCATATATATATACACACACATATATATACACACATACACATTTACATATACATAAATACACAAACAAACATATATATATATATATATATATATATATATACATATATATATATATATATATTATTTACATACATATACACACATATATACATATAAACACGTATATATATACATACATATATATAGAGATAAACATTTACACACACACACACACACACACATATATATATATATACATAGACACACCCACATATATATATATCTATACACACACATATATATATATGCATATATGTATATATATGTTCACATATATGTATACATATATGTGCACATATATATATACATGTACACATACAAGTACACTTATATATACATACATTTACTTTATGCATAAAGCCATATATATACATACACACACACATATATATATATATATATATATATATATATATATATATACATACACAGATATACATATACACACACATTTATACATATACATACATTTATATATAAAAATATATATTTATATATTCTATAAATTTATATATAATATATATAAGCAAAAGGGTAAATATAGGTAGATGTACGAGCGAGCGATCGTATACAAATACATATAAATACTCTATAGCTTTATAATGTAAGAAAAACAATGCTCAATGTTAAATAACAGAGCTATTTAATATTATTTTATAATTGCTTCGGCATGAAACTCTGAGTTGTGCAATCAATGTAAATTCCTTATGTATATTTCTTAATATATATATATATATATATATGTATATATATATATATTAACACCAACATGCGACGAATAATTATTGGACTTCCAGAAAAACCTATTCTCGGTAATAGACAAAATTAAATTCGCTAAAATTACCTACGATCTACAGCAAAAATTCAAATGGTCGTTTCTATAATAAAAAATATGGGTATATGTGTGTGTGTGTGTGTGTGTATATATATGCGTCTGTGTGTATGCTTGTATGTATATGTATATATGTGCGTGCGTATTTATACAGATATATTCATAATTATATGTAAGAATATATATATATGTGTGTGTATATATGAATATATATGTTTGTGCATGAATATATATGTATATGCATATGTATATGTATATATATGTATGTTTCTGTTTATATGTATATATGTGTGTGTGTGTGTGTGTATGGATATATATATGTGGGTGCGCGCATGTATATATATATTCGTGTGTGTATATATATATGTATATATATATATATATATAGACATATATATGCGCGTGTGTGTGTGTATATATATATATATATATATATATACACACACAAGCATATTATACCTCTCCGATAGCTCGACTCGGAATTTCCTGCACAGTGCATTCTTCAGGTTCTGTGTATAGACTGACCGTTACGTAATTTCAATTTGAATTACAATATCTGGTAATCGCAATGTTGGTGCAGTTATATATTATACTGGGATTACACATTTTAATTTAAACAAATATATTTGGCATTTAAAATAAACGGGATATATATATATATATATATATATGTGTGTGTGTGTGTGTGTGTGTGTGTATTTAAATAAAAAGAAAGAACAGTAAGATATATAATCCGGTATTCTTATAGATATTTTTATTTTTACAAAATAGTGCTCAATGTAAATTCACAGAGCATTAATATTATAAATTAATTGATTTAAAATATGTTTTTTTTCTGCTACAGAGTTATAACCATGTTTCAAAAATGGAAGCTAAAAGCCACGAATTTAATTTTGCAATTAAATTAAAGACATTAGTTCCATTTCATCCTCAAGCGAATTTTGGAGTAACTTTAAAAAATTACCGGGTTTTAAAGACACAGCTAAAATCCCGTTTCCATGGTTACAGATAAATCTACTTCAATTGGACAAGGGTTGTCAGGGTTTTCCTTATGACAGTATCATTGTATCGGTTATTAGCTACATTTTGGTAAGGGGTAGGGATGTATTTTTCAATGAGAACTGACATCCGTTGAATGCATGTCGTCTGGATTTTTTAAAAATTTATTGTTAACGGCAAAAAAATTCTTACGGCATTTTTTTTCCTATTTGTAAATTTAAAGATTTTCGGGGGTGTTCAGATTAGAATACTTTTTATTCAACTACGATTTGAAATATTCTCATTTTTAATTTTTATTATACTATATTTTATTATGAACAGTTAAATGTATTAGACTCCCTTATATTATGTAAGATTATTTTTACATCAAGTATAAGTATGTATATTGGGATACATTTTTTTTAAGTAAAATTTATGACAATGACGGCAAAAATAGTTACTTAATTTACTTCTTTGTTAATAACATATCCACGTCGATTTTTTAATAATTTGTACCTACATACACTAATATATAAATATTCACATACATACACATATATCCATATATGCATATATATATATATATATATATATATATATATATATATATATATATATATATATATATATATATATATATACCGCTATAGACGCAATACATACACACATATATACTCATATACACATATACTTATATAGAGACATACATACAAATATATATAAACGCACACACACACACACACACACACACACACACACACACACACATATATATATATATATATATATATATAGCAGCGCTAAGATATATCATCGAGCGATGCTATATCGAGTTTAATTCGCTAACTCTTCGTCGCCGAGGATCGTTTGTACAGTTGGTATGACGTTTCCCTAATAACGGTCGTCCAGTTGAGGTTTCTTTTAGGAAATAATATTTCTTATAATATAATATAATAATCTTATAAATATATATATATATAAACACATATATATATTCATGTACATACACACATATACTCACACACACATATATAGAATTAATGTGACTAGTTTAGTTGATGTTACCTTCAGCATCTCGACTACAGAGTTTCGGGGACTGACCTGTTCGTTCACTCTTCAGAGAGTATCAGCAATTTACTGCTTATATTTTTTCATTTTTTCTTTTTATTACTAGTGTTAATTTTCTTCTGTATTCTCTGTGCTTGTGTGTGCGCGCGTCCGCGCGCTCGTGTGCACAGAAATGCGTCGTGATCATGTTGCCTTTTTTTTCGATTTTTTATCTGTAGCATACTTAGCCTAGTTTTGATCCATTTTTTATTAATGGGCATTATAGTTTTTTGGCTAGGGAAATTGTGTTTCGTTTATTTACGATTTGTTATAAATAATTGGTATGAATGCTTAGACAATAAATATTACACACACACACACACACACACACACACACACACACACACACACACACACACATATATATATATATATATATATATAACATCATTGTCCCCGGTAATAGACAATATAAACTGACCCTGTTAATCAAGATCAAGGGCGTTATAAAAAGGCTGAGATGGAAACTATTCTTCTCTAGACCGATGCAAGAAAACTTTCAAAAAAAGGAAAATTATGGTTTCAAGTCTCAAAAAACTACACCAAGAGACAAACTAATATTGGGATTTGGAAAAAATATTTATTCTCAATGATAAACAATATTAAATTTAATAACCACACCAACGACCTACAACATAAAACGCGAAAAGATATTGATAAGATCAAGAAATCTGATAAGATAATTATCAAATCGGATGAGACTGGTAACCATGTTACATCGACGCAGAATTATACTACAAAGCCATCAATACAGAAGTCAATAAATTTTATAACATCGCGAATGACAACTGGGAAAAAACTATCAACCGTGACGCCTAAGCAATAACGACCGAGATGAAAATGGACAATAGAATACCAAAATTACGCTAATAACAAGCATTCGTCACGATTAAAGACAACAATGGTTTCCTAAATAACCCACGATACCGACTACTCAATCCATCCAAAAATAATATCGGTATTATCAGCCAAACTATTATGGAAAGAGAGTGCAAGTATACAAAAGGCTTTAAGTATCAACCAGTGGCGAAATAAAACAGAAGCTGTTGAAGGGTTCAGTCGTTCAGTAGTGTAAAAAAGAAAAGAAACTGCACATTTTTGCAGTTTGATATCTATGACTTCTACCCATCCATCACGGAAGATCTATTGATGGTCACTATTCAATTAGCAAAGAACTACTGCCATATTTATGAACAAGAAGTAAATATAATAAAACAGACGCAGAAACCGATAGTATACCAGGACGGAACTCTATGGATTAAGAGAAATAACCCAAACTTTTCGCGTATGTATGAAAGCATATGATTCTGCGGAAGCATGGCAACTTGTAAGGATGCTGTTACTATGAGGCCCCAGATTTATCTCTGACATAACCCCCCAAAAAAAAAAACAACGGTATATAAAGAGACGACGGTATAATTCTCCTTCGTAAGCTGAGACCAAGACAAGCTGACCGGATGAGAAAGGACCTAACTAAATTCTTTAACGATCATAAACTGTATATTACCACCAATACTAACGCTAAACTGATCAATTTCCTAGACGTTACAGTTGACCTGATTAAGGACCTGTATAAATCATACACTAAAGATCCATACAATCACAGGTATGTCGACAGAAAATTCAACCACCATAAAAGGATCACTGACAATTTACACAACTCAGTACAATTTAGGTTATCAGCCAACTCCAGTAACAAAGAAATATTTGACGATAATGAAACAAGATATACCAAAGCGCTAGAATACAGCAACCATAAAGTGAAATTAGTGTATGTAGTAAGAAAAAACAATCAAGATAAAAGTAAGCTAAAGCAAAGCAAACGTAAATATCATATGCTTCAACCCACCTTACAATAGTAACGTCTGAACTAATGTAGATAGAATTTTTCTAAATTTAATTCACAAACACTTTGATCTTTCTCCAACACTAAAAACCATTTTCAACAAAAGTAATATTAAAGTAAGTTACAGTTGTACTAAAAACATCGATAATTATATATCGCAACATAACAAGAACATATTAAGCAAGCAAACAAACAAAATTTCTTAATAATAATCATACTAAATATCAATGCAACTGCCGTAAAAAACGTAACCTGCCCACTAAATGGCCAGTGCATGATTGAAGGCATAATCTACAGAGCTACGATGACTTCAAACCATGATGTTAAATATTACTTTGCTTCCACCGAGAACAAGTGAAAATTGCTTTTTACCATCACCAAATGTCGCTGAACAATATTAAATACAAAAACTGCACAACACTCTCAAAGTATTTTGGCGATTAAAAAACAACAATAAAACAACAATAAGACGCATTCATTAGCTGGGAGATAATCGCGAAAGCTAAACAATACTATGGAAAGGGAGACAGTTGTAACTTATATTTATTGGAGAAGCTTATTATATGAAAACACTTAAATAACCCTAACTTGCTGAACAGAAGAAGTGAGTTGATCGCTACATGCATATATAAAAACAAATACATGCTCAAGGACCTGAATAAAATAGATTTCAAAATAGATTTTACCAATATTAATATAATATATAACATCTATTAATATTCATAGAACCTACAATTAATAGCGTTTTTATATATCTATGCACATATATAATTCCATATAGTAGATCGTACTTGATTAATTTATGACGTGTGTATATTTCATTTTTGTAAGTATAAGGCTAGGTCCCAAATGCATTAGATATATAGTCTTAACCTATAATTATGTTAATATGGTGAGAGCTAAGTTTATTCCATTAGACATTACTTTAATAATTTAATAGTAAGGGGATGGTAGGGGGAGAAACATTACTTACAACTTTGGTACGTCACTCTATAACTACTAGTTTAACAGTCATTTCCTCCTGTGTATAGTGTTTCTATTCAGGAAAAATACAGTTTCACATTTATACTATTAAGGCAAAACCAAATCTGTATACTTTTCCAATTGACTTGTTATTTTTGTGATATTTAATATGTATTATAGCGAAGAAAAAAAAACTCACAAAAAACACTACAGCATTTATAATGTTTTTTTTAAACAAAAACAATTATAAAAGTGTTCTTGTTAATAATAAAGCAGTAAACAACATAAACAAATAGCAGCTTGACCCGCACATTCTAATATACATACGTGTTTATGTAATTTCATATGAATACATGACCACTGCAAATGGTAATCAAACACGCACATACGTACTATATTTCTTGCGCATAAACAAAAGCGTTTTGCAATAGACACTGTATAAA
This sequence comes from Acanthosepion pharaonis, assembly GCA_903632075.3. Classification (NCBI taxonomy): domain Eukaryota; kingdom Metazoa; phylum Mollusca; class Cephalopoda; order Sepiida; family Sepiidae; genus Acanthosepion; species Acanthosepion pharaonis. The sequence goes on along the minus strand of CAHIKZ030000250.1, from coordinate 656,820 downwards.
TTTTAGGAAGCACTATAACGTTAGCGTCTTTGTCCTGAACACATTAGATAGAGTCATTTAATCTTTTTGCGACTGAGCATTGAATGTTTGTTGAAAAAGGGGATTAACATCAATAGACCGTCTTTATGATAAACATCCAAAATGGAAATCTTGAAAAGTTTGTCTATAGAATTTAAAACCAAAGACTCTACAAACAAAAAGATTGGGTCACATCGAAAACAAATAGACACTATGTTGACTAGCAATCATAAGACTTTCCAGTTTGGCCAGTCATACCCAATATAACGATTGAAAATCGAAACAAGAAAATATTCGCTTCTCAGTCCTTTTCCAAAAATTTTTGCGTGTTGTCTTACGATTCTTCATATTTGTGTTCGTTTTTTTATCACCTTATCATTTCTGACGTTGACAATAAGCTTATTACTGTCACCACAAAGTTCAAATTCATTGCTGCCATTATTATAATGACTTTTTGTGCTGACTGCTGCTATCATTGTTTGGCAGATTGGACGTCGTCTTCCAACTTTCCTCTCTCCCTATTTGAAAGCAACCTAATCAAATCCTTCATTCTAGCTCACCGTATTTCGAGCAAGTAGGTTAGCTGCGTAATCGGCAGTGAGTCGAAGTTGCTACTCGTACCTCATTAAACTAACAGAAAGAAAAACTATTCCGGTCTAATCCGAAACCCATATTTCTAGCAATATTCAAAACATTTAATTTGGGAAAAACTCTAGCCACTGTTTCAATTTCCAAATATTAATATGAAAAATAAAAATAATGAAGTGAAGATAAAAGATATTTAATCTATATTTTCGGGAATGGCGGACGATATCAACATAACATGGCGAGATTTAAAATAATATGTTTTCACAAAAATGTTTTTTTGATTTTTTACTATTTTAATTCCTTGAAATGATTTAAATTTTGCCCATTTAAAAAATCCAGTATGTTTTAAATGTTATATGGTCTGTTTCTCACTCATTCAAAATGTTCTCAAATAGCTAAAAGTATTTAATGAACAGAAATACAGATTTTGCAGTTTGAAGTTTAATTGGACTCTTTCCTTATACGGAATGATTTTTATTCGTATTTCCCATATTACTAAAACATTAATCTAAATATTTCGGTTGCCTAAAAATTGCTTTATGGTGTTGTTTTATTAATTACTTCCATTTCGAATGAGAGGGCCTTATAGAAAAGGAAATACAAGCAAAATTTAGTAATTATATTTTGTGTTTTAAGGCTTATGTACTCGGTGAAGCAAAACAAATTTTTCGTCATAAAAGAGCATGGTTTTTGTCGTAACAGGGAAAGTTAACGGCGAATTAACTCCCCTTCACACGTAAATGTTTATGTTGGGTTGTTTTTGTTTTGATTGTGAGAAAAGTAATAATGCCTTATAATTACGTAGATAATTTCGCCATCTGTAATGTAGTATCATTTATATTTAACACCAATACCGGAAGAGATACTCGAAAAGTTAAACTTTGGTTATATTTTTCAAATATTAATATTTTCACATGCCAATCTTTAGTTAGACACCTAAAAAGCATTCAATCTTAATAAAAAAAATAAATATATATCGATGATTATATCAATACAACGGATTTCTTGGTGGTATTTTGTGCATTGGCAATTTTTCAACAAATACAAAGTTAAAAGACTTGCAATTTTCTCTATCTATATGGATGGTTTACATTATTTACATTGTTCGGACTGTTCTCGTCATCTTTATTGTCATGTTACCGACGTTTCAGTCGTTGTATGCTCCGGCTTTCTTCAGGTGATTGAAATTTCGAACTGAACCCTTTATTTCGTCCACCGGGGTAGACAAAGAATCTCCTTAGGCGGCCAGGCAATATGAGAACCAATAATACGGATTGATAGAGAAAAGCAATAATAACAAAATTGCAATATTAAAAAAAGTGGTTACTCAGACATTAAGTTTATAATTCCCCAAAATTCATAGACTGATGTCCTGAAGGGCATATATCTCAGTGGATAAAAGCGTTGGTTGGATCCAGTGACTATTGATTTCATTATGTGGCTACGGTGGTGCTGAAGAAAACTTTGGAGATTTGAGTTAAAGGAAGATAAACGAGACATCCAGTAGAGGCGTGGAGCTGGAACAATCTAACGTATTTCCATTTATTGATTTTGACATTAAAAATGTTTTGGCATACTTTTTAAGGGAGAAAATCTGACTCACACAGCAGAAAGGATTTATACAGTTTGTGTAGAGAGGATAAAGTGTTAAATCGAACGAATAAAGTGTTTTGCAATTTCGTCTTGGAGATTTTCGCTAACCTATTTTGCATCATTTCAAATAGAAAGTTAAGAAAGAAACCACAATTAATACTGGAAAGAGCGATAACAGCAACTGGACTTGAGAAACCTGTTTTCCTAAAAGAAAATGTCTTAAGAGAAAGATTTTATAAATATGAAATGAACACCGTACTGGCTGCTCGGTCAATGAATGCCAAATATTTGCTTCTATTGAGACGGCTATATATTACATTTATCATTGAATAGATGAGTCAACATTGATAACGAACAAATGTATATATTATGAATAATCGCTAAAACACTTAAAATATTGAAACAAAGGTTCAAATTCATTTACACCAGTTCGATTATTATAGTAGGTTTAATGCGTTAATTCTAAGTTAGAAAATGATTGCATTTCATGTGGGATTCACTTTTTACATGTAACAAAAATGTTTCGTTTTTTTAAATAAGAGGTGTGACGAATAATGAAAATAAATATTTACAACAAAGTGTATACTATCGTGGGGCAGAGTATGCAGCAGGGCGATTGGAAGGGAATTCGTTTTTTATGAACTTCTGAAAAACCAAACAATTTTACCGCTTCAGAGTAGACCAACTGAAGGCAATAATGAATGAAAAGTGGTTGGAATTAAGAGAAAAAGTATAAAGATTCTGTCAGAATAACGCACAGTCTCTGAACACAGTCAATTTTCCATAACGGTAATAGCAGACAATGTCATCGAAGATAAAATTAGATCGACACACAATGCTAAAGAAAGGACCAACACACACGCCCACAGTCGAAGGAATCCTTCCCACGTTCCTACATATGTGTAAACACCACGTGTGATGAAGACGAATAATGAGCCAATCAAATTATCCAAATTTATTTCTTAGGAAACCTAATCTTGAGCCTTCGAAAAAAATAAATAAATAAAAAGTCGACATAAAGCTAGTAGTCGCTCTTGTCGTGGAAGGACTGGTCAATTGTTTGCCGACAATTAAAGAAATACTATTCTCCACTACTCAACTTCTCCTGTCACACTGACCCCCCCCACTCCCAAAGAGACACAAATAATAAATTTTACTGCCTCTTTATTTCAATATCGATTTTATGCAATTTGATCCTGTAAAAATATGGAAAGATCTTTTTTCTAAGATTGGTCATCTTATTGTAATAAAAATTATTTTAGACAATATTTTAGCGTGAGTTTGAAATCCAGCTGGCAGTATTGAAAACGCATCCCTTGTTTTTAAGAGATGTCTTATTTAAATTTGTGAATTTTCCACATAAAAACATATTTTTCTGCTTCTCTGAACAAAAAAAAATCATTCAGGGTAGGAATCCAACCCATCACACCCGATTCCAAAATGCCGAGTAAAGAAGAGAAGAATAAAAATGTACAAAAAGGCCTTCTTAACTTTAACAAAATTAAAACTTAGATGAAATCAACTGTTGAATTGTCGGCAACTAAAACAGCACTCGACTTCAATTTATTGCGAGTGAGGCGGTTTGTAAACAAAACCCATAGGATGACATATGAAAGGGCAGAAGAACTCTTGACGAGCCAACGGCCAACTAACTTGAGGTTGTCTCAATAAAATCACATCGGAGAAAGCAACGGGAAACCACACCACTATAAATCCCCAAAACATATGTGAGTGAATATGAATATCCTCAGCTGTGATGAAGACATTTCATCGAGGAGAAGGAAAAATCTTATATAAAACCAAATGTGTAGATAGAACTCAATAGCCATCTTAATGGTTATCTATATAGGAGAAGGAAACTTTGATTCCTATTTGACCTGAAAATGCCTAAAAATATAACTAAATACCGCATCGTTCGTTACGCGATTTACGAAGGGGTGCATCCTTCGGTGACACTGAAACGCCGATCCGCTCGCACGGTGTCAGTTGTAACGCGATCTCTGGTCAAGGCGTCCATGTGACACCGTATCCTAATCCCACTGGGCCGACGTCATCCATAAGACCTGCCGTTGGTCCTGTATGGTCCAGAATTATAGGTTAGACCTAAGTCTCCGGTTTCAAATGTCGATTCGATTCCACTCACCAATCACGTTGTGATTTTTGATCCTAGCGAGTAGTTATCGGGTCGTAGAATTCCGAAATCTCTCCGTTGGTCTATCTGCAAGCTTGTTGGGTAAGAATCAGGTTAACAGCAAATAAATATGGCCAAGTTGATCCTATTTTAGAGGGGAAAATGTTTTTATATATATATATATATATATATATATAACATCAACAATACATATAATAATACAATTCTCGTGGCAAAAAGTTAAATGTCTCTTGTATATGAACGATGATCAACAAAACAAAAGAAAATACTTCGTGTAATTTCGTTAAAGAGTAGAGGTGGCTTCGTTTTAACCGTTTTTGGTCTGTTCTTAGCGCAACTACTACAACCATCGATGTTCCCGTCCTCAGTAGTAGTAATAGTAGTAGTAATATTAGTGGTAGCAGGAGCAGTGGTACTTATATCAAGAGCACATGTTAGCGGGCGCTTTGTTCCAATCTCTGACATCACTTCCTCACTGTCTCTAACCTAACTCTGCTCAGCTCTCAACCCAACTCTATTCTTTATATAGAGAACTGGTGACGTATTTGTTTTTTTAGAGCGAATGTACTGACATACTTTTATTAGGAACGAGATCGACCCATTTCACGTCACACTACTAAATTAAAACTTACACTCGCTTCATCTTTCAGTTCTCTGACCGTATTGCCATTGTTCTAAGTTTATCTATTAATAGCTCTGAGCAATTTTGGTAAACTTAACATAGATTCATGATGTCTTGTTATCGATAGAATTAACTTTTAGTCCAAGACATTTTTAATTAGGTACCTCCACTAGGTCGCGTAAAAAAGCAGCATAGTATGAGGAAAAAAGTCCCATAACTCAACGAAAAGAAAGTTTTGTCATCAAAATATTTATGTTATTATTAAGTGGAAAGACCAAAGTATTTTATTATTATTTTTTGAAATTATTTACTCCTTTCCAGCACGTTGAAAATTTTGGTTAAAAATCTTGTTTTTTTTTTTTTTATAACAGCGTTGGAAAAGAAAAAAAAAGGTTTGTTTTATTTTGCGCTTTTTCCGAGGAAAACACATGTTGATTTGGAAACTCTTTCAAAATTCAAACAATTGTCGGATTTTAATGAATGAAATTATTTTTGAAATTTTTTTTAGAAAATCTTGGTAAATTTTTTTTTATGTTTCCACGTCTTACATATTTTCATGAAATTTCGAGAAATTAAATTTTTAAGATTGGGATTTTTTATTAGTTAAAAACAGGACTCTTTAGAAAAAGTAAATCCCCAGTTTTTTTTTTTGTAAAACAGTTACCGGTTTCATCGAAACTCTGCTCTGAATTGTAAAAAAAAAAAAATGCCAAAAAACTATGACATTAATTAGAAAAGCTTTTACTTGCTTATGTAAATAAGTTATATTAAGAACATTATTGTCTGAAGGAATAAAACTTTTTCCATGAATAATGTATTTTTACAAGAAATTGTTTCATTTTTTAAAAATTTATTTATAATATTAATACTTCAAAAATCGTTTAAAATTCTTCATTGCTTTTAAACATGCAATTTGGTGATATGGTTAAGTGAAAAGTAAATTTACGAATCGGAATTTGTAAAGCTCATAACAGTCGTTTGTACCCAAATATTTTTAAAATAATTTTAAGAATAATTTTTAGTGAAAAAACGTTCCTAATTTCTATTTATGGAAAATCTATACATGACAGAATCCAATTAACAATCAAATCACGTGACCTTTTTAAAAAGGTCACGTGATTTGATTGTCGTCTGAGACACTGCAATTATTTCCCTTCACTATCCAGTTCTGTTTCATATCGTTAACGTGTTTGCAAAAAGTCCTTTCAAACTTTCTAAGTTAGTTTTAATTTCTGTTAATTACTTTTTTACTAAATATTTTTATTTTAGGTATTTATTTTAGTTTGGGTCATATTTCATTGAAGTAATATTTTTATTTAAGTTGGTAAGTTGTTAAATAAGATAAAAAGATTAAGAACCTAACAAACGAAACCCGGACTAAAAAAAAGGATTAAATAAAGAATAAATATTACATTGCTGAAAAAATGTTAATATTTTAAAAATTCTTTCGCTTACATTTCGTAAAATTATATAAATTTTGGTCATCCATAGTAGCTGTCATCACCTCTAACTTCTCAATTACATCGATAACGTGAATAAAGTCACGAGAAAATTCAGACATATCGTTAAGAAAGTAAGTAATGTTTGTTTCAAATCAGATTAATTTTAAATTTAATTAACTTTAAATTTTCTAATTTTACTCAAAGAGAGTGTTAAAAATATATAATTTATTTTAGGAAGAAGTTTAAAATCGAATTTTTTTGTTTACAAATTTCTTAAAATTTAAGAAAATGGCCTCTTTTAAGAAATTAAGAAAAAATCGAGCATATATTTGACATTCCAATCTATATAATTTCTATCTGAAATACACCAGAATATTTTAATTACTGGAAATAATAAATTTAATCCTTTAGCTTTCAATTAAAGCTAAAATAAAATCTTTAAGAATGATTTTTCATTTTTAAAAATTCATTTTAAACCTTAGGTTTCGAAAAATTGCCTGGAGGTACCTATTTTTAATTATATCTTCTATTAATAATCTGATATCTTTTGCACGCTTAAAAAAAGATTGTATTTCGTTTTCTAAATAAAATCTGTAACATTAATATTTCAAAGTCTTTACGGCATATCAGCATATTATTTGAAAAAGCTCCTCTTCACTTGGTGTATTCAGTTTCACAGCATTCATTCTTTTTCATTGTTATTATTTCGGGGTGATATTGCCCCCTGCCACAACACTTCAAGCCGAGGTCGAAAAGTCTGCTACTGATAAGGAAAGGTCTAGTCAGCGACCTCACTCATCAACTAAAACATCGAATACAAAACCCAAACTTAAAAAGTTCTTCAAATGGAAAATAGGACAAATCAAGTTGCAATATGCAATTCCCCAGATATTGAAATAGACAATATCGTACACCAGTCGGAAAGACTGATGGCTGCCGACATTGTTGTTCATAGCTGTAAGATCTAAGTGATATCAGTTTATCCCCAACTAAAAAAAGTGGCCTCGGAAAAAAAGATAAATTTTACACAGGACTGAGTAAAATTTGCATATTAGAAAAAAAAAACAAAAAAAAAAAAAAACAAAAACAAAAAACAAGAAAACTCTGCATTGATGGGAATTTTAATGCTACCTCAAGCATTTTAAATCTAATACTTTCGCCCCGGCCCCTCAACCTCTGGCGTCTTACTCTCGGAGTTGAGGTGTCTACTCGGTCCTAAGCAGTGGCCATAGGTCCCCTGAGCATCCATAGATTATTCGACCAGTCCGCTGGTTTAATTCTGCTTCCTGCCCACGTTGTTTGATCCAGAAAGCAAAAGTGATGTTCATTCATTCACGGTTGACTGGAAATGTAGACACGGCTGAAGAGTCTGTGCTAAGAAATTTAGAATGCCCCCATATATATATATATATATATATATATATATATATATATATATATATATCTGCAGTAAGCCGAACAAACAACTATTCAATGGTTGAATTGGTAATGTCTTTTATATAGCATAAAAAATAGTAGAAAAGAGAAAAGGGTTACAAAAAAGAAAAGTAAAAAGCAAAAAAACAAAACAAAACTCATACACTGGGTTCTAGTCAGAGAGAGAGAGAGAGAGAGAGAGAGAGAGAGAGAGTATGCGATTATCTTGTTGTTAAATCGTCTCAGAATGATATGGGCCAATTCTCTCTTCTCTCTTCAAGAATTTTCTCTTGTCTGTCTTTTTTTGCATAACTACGCGTTTATATAGATAAACCCGGCTGGTTATAACTGACCCTCGGCCATACTACTTTGCACGCGATTATCACGGGGTTCTGGCTGCTTCAACCAAAATCATGTGAATTCCAAAGTTCCTTCTCGCTTACTCAGCTCTATTTCAATTTTTAATCGATAAAAATTATTTCGAGCATTTCCATTGTCTTCTGATGACCCAGACTCAATAGGTACAACTTCTGCCCTAGATCAGATTTCCCCATCAGTAAACAAAATGCTCTGATTTAATTTCGCTATTCAAATCTACTCCAATTTCACTAAAAAAATATACGTGTGTGTCTTTCCTAGACTCTCTCTCTCTATCACAAAACGTAACTGCTCCTTTGATGGTAAGAAGACATCTCACTTAGGAACAGAAGCCTCAAACATCAATGGTGAACTTTTGTTATTCAAAAAATTCTCTATCATTATGACATGGTTAGATCATCAAGTGAAATACCGCATCATATGACATAACCCAGATAATCTAAAAAAAAGAAAAAAAAAGAAGAAAGTTTCTGTAGATTGATGCAGTTCCTCTATTAGATCGATGCATTCAGTGGATTTGGAGATTGAAAGGCGATTTCTAATGGATAAGAAGAGGAAGTGTTGTGGAATATGCTGCTGTAAGGTCGACATAGCAATTATATAGTTTCCTATTAGAGAGGTAATCAATTCCTTGGAGTTGTTTGATGCCATCATTGCATCTCTTACCAGAAGGAAAACCAAACTGGAGTGTGAGGTGTTTACTTTCATAAAACGACGAGAGCCTAGTTAATATAATGCTCATTAATACTTTCACTGTGATGGATCGAATCGCGATACCTGTGTATATGTGAGGGTCCAGAGTAATACCTTTATGACAGAGCGCAAATATATATATATATATATATATATATGAGATGCCTGGTCATGGGAAGCTATTATCATTGTCAGCACCCCCCTCATTGCACTATGGAGGATGAAGTAGTAATACCGACGTCAGAACGACCTTGGATTGCGGGGAATGGGCAATTTTTTACCTTGGCCCAGGTGTCTGCGCTTTGGCTCTCCAGATTAAATCGGCCTTGTATCACAACCCGTCATCATGGAGGATGGATAAATAATATCGAGATTCCAGAAGCACTTTGGCCATGGCCCCAAATTGCCCAGTCCCTGCAACCGAAGGTCACGCTGGCGTCACTATTACTACTGACCCCCACTTCCTAGTGCAATGAGAGAGGTGCTGCCGCCGGTAACAGTTTGCCGGGATCAGGCATCTCTCAAAATATTTTTTGTTGCGCTCTTCCCAAAGACAAAGGCACAACTGAGAGATGATAAAAAAAATCTATCAGTACTTGTTTATAAATCAATTTTAGAAGCTCCATTCAAAACAAAAGCCGATTTAAATAAACACTAAACAGTCATAATTGTCAAACATGTCAAGTAACATTCGCCTGCTTTCACCTAATTCCATTTAGTGGCGTACCAATGGTCGTGGGTGGGGGGCCAGGTGATCTCGGGTGGCACTTTGTGGCGGCGGCATTTTGCTCCTGAAAAAAAAAAAATTGAGGACTCGATCATTCATTTTATGGTATAGAGTTTCAAAAAAGAAATCTAATATTTTTTTATTCAATTTTTTTCAAATTCATTTCTTTTTGTTTGGAAAATCACAACCACATGACATGTCGGTACTTTGATCTGGCCCTGCTGTGAGCAACTTCTTGCTGAGAATACTAGACTATACCGGGACATTCCAAGAGACATCCCCACTATATTGAATATTTTGTACAACCAATGCATATATTTGCCGCCCTCCTCATATTTTTTATTGCGATAAATAGACCTGAATAATTTTTGGATCATTTTAAAATTATTTTTAATAAAAATAAAATGTCCGAAGATGTTTTTTCAATGATTTCAAAATCAATTGTGAACATGTTGAAATTTTAATGAATTTTTTGGTATTTTATTCTTTAATAAATTAACTTTATAATGAATAGCTTCTTTGATTAAAAAAAAAAAAACCTTGAGAAAATATTTTTATCACAGGAGGGTTTCAACGTTTGGTCATTTGAATAAGAAAAATTTCGATCGCTAAGTTGTACATTTAAAGATCAAAAACGAGAAGACCACATATAAAAAGAATTAAATTTACGACGTGAACATTCTGAAAAAGTTATTTGAAAATTTTACTTTTGTTTTTAAAAAAACTCAAAAAATAATTTTTATACCGTGTTTTTTCCTAGTTGAATTTTAAAAACAATATGTTTTTCTTTAAGTTGATCGAAGAACAAGAACTCTGATGTAATTTACTTACATTTTATTCACTTACAATGAATTTTGAAAGACTTCTGCTTAAGATGAAACATTTGTAATTAAATAGACATTTATTTAATCTATCTAAAATGTATGATTAAAACTTCCCAATGTAGGATAGCATATTTTCTGAGATTTTAATATATTTAAAAAAAATTTACGGGTGATTTTTCATTCAGACTAAAGTTGCTTGAAGAAATAAAGAAAAGTTGTCTTTGAAATATTAAGATTTTTAAGATTATAATTATGGAGGTAGGTTCTAAACACAGGGACCAAAGTGAATTGGTTAAATCGATGAAGGGTGTATAAGGTTTTGTAGCTCTGAAATGGAAAATATTTCTATTTCTAGAAAAGGAAACGAGAAAGACTGAAGAACTTGTAAATTAAGTCTGGAATTATAATCTTTTCTTCATTTGTGAAAGTACAAATTATCTAAATTATCTTAATATTCGTCTTCATGGAAGAAATAATCTAATTTTTCAATAAATAGCAAAAGCTTTCGAAATGGAATTGAAAATTCTGTTTTTGTATTGCGATAATCGACCTCTAAATATTTTTTAATCGTTTTAAAATTATTTTTAATACAAATAAAATCTCCGAAGATGTTTTTTTCAATGATTTCAAAATCAACTGTGAAAAATGTTGAAATTTTAATGGAAGTTTTGGTATTTTATTCATTAATAAATTAATTTTATAATTAATAGCTTGATTAAAAAAAAAAAACTTGAGGAAATATTTTTTATCACTTAACAGGAGGGTTCTAATGTTTGGTCATTTGAATAAAAAAATCCTAATCGCTAATTATTACATTTCTAGAAAGTTCAAAAACGAGAAGACCACATATAAAAAAAGAATTAAATATGCGATTTGAACATTCTGAAAAGTTATTTGAAAATTTTAATTCCGTTTTAAAAACAATGTTTTTTCTTTAAGTTGATCCCCCCCCAAATTTTTTTCTGATGCAATTTACCTACATTTAATTCACTTAAAAATTTTACAGTGAATTTTGAAAGACTTCGAACCCTTCTCTGCCCAAGATGAAATATTTGTAACTAAATAAATATTCACTTACAATGAATTTTGAAAGACTTCTGCTTAAGATGAAACATTTGTAATTAAATAGACATTTATTTAATCTATCTAAAAATGTATGATTAAAACTTTCCAATGTAGGATAGCATATTTTCTGAGATTTTAATATATTTAATGTGTTTTAAAGAAACATTTGGGTTTTATTGTTTTAGGTTTTATTGTTTTGGGTTTTATTGCTCCAATGATGTTTACCCATGATATATTTTATGAGTCTGTGGTTCCACTCCTGGAAGAGACCACCATTTACACTCAGATCACCTCTACACACAGCATTGCACTGACCAGTTATCCTTAGTAAAAAACTGTTAACTTCAAAAGTCAAGTTTAATTCTTTTTTTTTATTTTAATAATTGAAATATTTTAGAACAAAACAGCCTTCATTTAAATTTAAAATTTAAGAAGAGACAATTTTGCCGGTTCCAGCACCATAACGACTCCCTCGTTATTTTTTTCAATATAACTGCTATGACGTTATTCATTAAAGAAAAACAACAGTTTACTTATTTGGCTATCTTCAAGATGCAAAATTCAAAATTTTCAGCTAATTTTTTAAGGAATGCTACCGATCTATTATTCGAAAAGCCAATTATTTTGCGATTATACTAGACTGCACGTCGAACATTAATCATACTGATCAAATGAGTTTCATTTGTCGATATGTCGTTGTTGAAGACAAAGAAGTGGAGATGCGGAAATCATTTCTTGGTTTTATCACTGAGCGTGGGAAGATTGCTCATGATATTAAGATGATTTTGGATCGACTGGAGAAAGCGAAACTTGATTTAAAAAATGTAGAAGGATAGGATTTGACAATGCGGCTTGTATGGCTGGAGTTCATGGTGGTGTTCAATGTCATCTACGAAACATAAATGAGAAAGCTAAATGTGCCATGTTCTAATTATAGTCTGAATTTATGAGGTGTTCATGCCTCAGCTGTGAATGCAAGTGCCATTACATTTTTTCAGAGTGATTGAAAGACTATACATTTTTCTCTTTCTTCCAATCACCGGTTGGAAGTTTTATCTTCGCATGTGAAGGCCACGATGAAGCGTTTGGTAACCACCCGTTGGAGTGAACGTTACGAAGCAATTCGTGCAATGAAAACCGGATTTCAAGGAGTGAATCAGGCACTCGATTCATTAAACCTCAGCTTCAGAAAATTTTTCAAACGAGAGGGGATGCACAAATCTTTTGCTTTGAATTGAAAACTTCTTCATGTCACATTTGTTTTACTGGGAAGAAATTATAGGACAAATAAATCTCATCCAAAAAGAAATTTCAAGAAGCTGGCATTGGTTTGGATGTGCGTATGGATGTGACCAAAATTTTCTTTAACCGAAACAGGGACAGGCTGGTGTCTGAATCGGTTAATCAAAGTAAAACAAAATGCGAGGAAATGGAAATTCCAGTTGAAAAGCAGATTAGAAGAAAGAGAAATCTCCTGGGGAAAAGGAAGATGATGTATATTAAACACTTGTGTGTAGGAAGTAAAGAGAAATCTTTATGAATGTCATGATCGATTTTGTAAATGAACTGAAGCACGATTTGACTTCATGTCTCATCTGCAAAATGTCTTCGCTGGATTTATCATCGCATGCAATCCTGGAAGATACTGAAGGCGAGTTGGAGTGAAAATTTAAAATTCTCGGTAGTGAATACAGTTCTGACTTAGACGTATTTAGGCTGCCTTTGGAAGTTCTCCGACTTCGGGATTTTTATGGCTGCTTCCAAAGTTGAACGTAACATAACCATGATGACCAAATCATCGGCTATTGAATGGTTGAGATGGATTTATCGATGGCAAGTTCAAGAAACAGTGCCAAATATTGTGATTGCTCTACGGCTGTTTGACGGTTTCTGTTGCTACTGCAGAAAGAAACTTCTCAAAACTGAATCTCATTAAAAGTCCCTTGAGATCGAGTATGTCGCAAGATCGCTTATTCAATTTGTCCCTCATTTGAATTGAACATGAAACTGTGGAGGAGGTAGACTTTGACCAATTATTAATAACTTTGCTTTTGCAAATGATCGAAAGGTTAAAATATGATAATGTTTGTTCAGCTAATTTTATAATTTTTGGTGTTTTTCAAGTACTAATCAACGCCATTAAGGGTATTTCATGTATAATCTTCCTCCAATAAAGAGGGCACCATTATGAATGCGGAGCCCGGGTAGTAGTTTGCATTAGTATGCCTCTGACCTTTATTCTTCTGTAAACTTATAGTATTCCTTGTGTGAAAAATGTCTAAAATCTTTATTGATAGACGTAATTTTTAAACAATTCTGTCCAGATTCTGTCCAGAATCAAGTGTATGCATTTTTACGTCAAATAATTTTCTTTTCTGCAACACGTTTCTCTTATCTACTATTTTTTTCTGCTATATAAAATACATTAACAATTCAATCATTGAATAGTTGTTTGTCCGGCTTTCTGCAGATATTAATTTTTTTTTTTTGCTGCATTCTAAATTTCTTAGCACAGACTCTCCAGCCGTGTCTACATCTTCAGTCGACCGTGAATGGATGAACATCACTTCTGCTTTTTGGATCAAACCAAACACAACGTGGGTAGGAAGCAGGATTAAACCAGTGGACCGGTCGAATAATCTACGGATGCTCAGGGGACCTACGGCCACTCCGTTAGGACCGAGTAGACACCTCAACCCCGAGAGTAAGACGTCGGAGGTTGAGGTGCTGGGGCGAAAGTGTTACATTTGTACGCTCGGAGATATGGCAAAATATTCGACGAGTAAAATTCGAATGAGAATCAAAATGGACTGGAAGGTAAAATGGAAGTAAAATCTCATTAGTTGCTAATTTTACTCTCTTGAACTGTCACCAAAATATATTCATTAATTATTGTTGAAAGACAATCTGATTGTGGTTTCCACAAGAAGTGATACTCAATGTTCTTGTCACTGCGCATTGTCTCCTAAGTTGACAGTGATGAAATTGCCTGATAATGCCGACCGAATTTACCCTCAGATACATTTTTCATCAGCATTATACGAAAATATATGAATACATGATTATCTGGTTCGCATCTTCTTGTTCTAGGCCAGTCATCGTCATCGCGATAGTGATTTAGATTTAAAGATGTGTGTGATGATCACGTCACCAATGGATTTATAAAATTGCTGTTTTTCATTCTTTTCCTCTCGTCTGTGTCTGTTAACTTAGGCTCAACTGACCTCTTTACTCACACACATTTTTATTGATCAGTAGGGAAAATACATAACTCACACAAGTTCTAATTTACAATGTCCGTTTTCTATTTTGTAAATTTTTTCTCGTGTCTCAATGAAATAAAGCTTCTAGCTCCGAGATTATATTTTCTTTTATGATTACAATTTTAATTTTAATATTGCAAAAATAATCAAAATAAAATTTAAATGAAAATAGATTACGAGACTGTTATAGACAAATTTTGTCTGCAATTTCTCTAAGTTTTCAAGAATATTATAAAGAATATTATCTTTAAGATAATTTATTTTTTCTTTGAATTTTCCAGAAAAATATCATTAATATATTGCTGTGAATGACCAATTATTTATTTTTAGAAGGTAAAAACTAAAATTTAAAATCTAGTGGGAACGCTCATAATATAAATACAAAAAGATACAACGCTGGAACGAATACATGAGAGAAAACAGAGAAAAGAAATCTACAATAAAATCATAGAAGGACTTGTAATAATTTGACGTAAGATCAGAACTGAACACAGTAGTGATGAGACTGCAATAGGGATGCTGTCAATCTTAGTTGATTTCAGAATCGCTAAGTTTACCCTTTAACAAAATTAAAAAAAAGAAATATATGATAGTGGCGAAATGCAGAAAGATGTCTATCTATCTTCAATGTGATACCAAAGAAGCAGATGTAAAAGAATGTGAACTTTATAAGATAATCAATGAACCAGATAATTCAACTTATAATTCTAGTATGTTTCGATAGCGTAATGGTTGGTGGTTTGGAACGGGAAATCGGTGATCGAGTTCGTTACATTCACTTTTGCACAAATATCTTCTCCCCCAGCTATAGATTAAAAAGGAGAACGGACTGTGCTTTCTAGCCGTGGTTAGCAACCAGTCTAGTAGAAAGACAACTTTGAATTCAATATCGCATATAGCTATAGCAAAACACGTGCTATGCAATAGGCCTGCAAGTTACATGCCACAAGACAACCTAGAGTGGCTTGCGAATGGTTTTAAAAATAGTACATTTTTGGGTTTCTCAGTGTAAATTCGGCAACTAACTACGTACGAGAAATTCAGTTTGTGACTGAATCTTCAGTCAATCTTTTAACCTAATCCCTTAACTTAAAATAATTTTCTCGCCAGTCCTCTCTCTATATATTTGATTTGACAAGTCTAGATGAAACCAATGAATAGGATTATTTCAAGATTTTAAACAGAATCATAAATATCTGCGCTTAAAAACCTTGTTTGTGTAAACACTGTCACCATAAATATGAAAGAAATATAGATCAGTAAACAAAAACAGAAAATAATTAGTTAAAAAAAAAATATTGATTTTTATTTACAAATGGAAGCAATTCAGTCTAGAGCTGTCAACACGATTTTGTGCCAGCCGGTAATATAAATATTACCTCACTCACTCAAATTGACCTTTAACTGATGCTAATCAGTCATATTACAAAATGTATTTTTAAATATTTAAAAAATGATAAAATTAGGTATTTTTTGCGTATTTAAATCAAGTAACTATTTCCAATAAGATTTTCTTGATGTTACAATTATTTCAATTTTTAATAGATTTTTTAGTTTTATTTATTTTATCGCGTCATTTAGAGCATAGTCTGATGAAAAAGACGCCAAACTTGACGAAAACAAAATTTTATCATCTAAATTTTTATTAAGAGGAAAAGCCGAAGTATTTTTTAATTATTTAAAATTTTTTTTTTCTTCTTTTAAGAACATTCTTAATTTTGATTAAAAAAAAAAATTGTTTCTCTTTGTATCACCGGAACTAGTAAAATAACATAAATTTTTATCGCGTTTTTTTTTGTATGACAGACATTAATTTGGAAAATTATGCAAAAATAAAAAATAATTGTCGGATGTTAATGAAACTTTCAGAAACTATTCACAAATGATGGAAATTATTATAAATATATTTTCTTTTTCTAAAGTCATGGAAAAAATATTTTTTAAATATTTATTACCCCCACCCCAAACTAATTTTATGAAAACTCTAGAAATTCAATCGCATTCAGTTTAGTGATTATATTAGCACGAGGCTTTGAGGAAACCAAATCATGTATTTCTTTTTAAATTGGACACCCCTACCTGAAAATCAGCTCTGAATTGTAACATACAAAACTCAATAAAACAAAGATATTATTTAATTTCAAATGCTTTGATTTTAGTTGTTTTTATGAATATGGACAATATTTTCTGAAAGCAACAAATTTTTTCGATGAAAAATGAATTTTTAATACAATTATTTGTTATTTCTTTAATTATATTAGATTTTTACATTTAAGTTGTTAAAATATTATAAATTTAGTTAAAAGCCGAATCAGTTTCGTAAATGTTCTTATGAGATTTTTTTTTTAGCGCATTGTAAATTGTATAATTTCGACCAATCAGAAGACCCACAGTAATTAAGAAATGTAATTTTGCGTTTATAATCGGGCTGTACTTATAAAGCACGGAAGACCAGCAAGAATACAATTAAGTTGCTTTATTTGAGTTAAGCATTGTTCTCCGCTGTTGAGGCCTTTATTTTTGCGAAACACGTGTGGAGAAGTTAATTTGATTTTTCGATTTCAACTGAGAAGACTACCTACAGGTATCAGTATCATCTTATGAAATTTATATGATCTTATTTTTATATAAATCTCAGTTATGACATTTTTCCATAAATGAAATATCAAAATTAATAATAAAATGAATGGAAATACAAATAACACAGTAAAATGTACATAAAATTATTTTATGTACACTTCTGATAAAATTTCTTAAGAAAGGTACCTATAAATTAATTAGATACCTTTCTTATGAAATTTAATCTCACTCTCAGCAGTCTTATTTTAATTTCTTTATAATATGTTTTCCATAAAGAATTGTAAACGCTAAGTACAAAAAAAAAATTTAAAAAAATAGAGCGCTGAAAGGTTTCCTTAAAAATAACGGGGTAAATAATTTGTTCACTTAAATCTAAATAATTTCACTTCTCTTCTTCCGTAGAATAACTTATCCTCAAGTAATCTGCCAATACATGATGAAATTGTCATTCATCACTTGTCAAGTGACGCGAAATGTTATGACCTGTTTGTTTTATTTTTAAACTATATCTTTTCGGCGCAGATACTAAGTAATGCTTATTTCAAAATATTTTAAGTAAACATTATAATTTCTGATTTTCTTAAAATAAGTTTTAAAAAAATTATAATTGATTTTTAAAAGAATTTCAAACTTAGATTTTCATTTTTTTTACAAAATGGAAAAAAATGGTTGACATAATTGATTTATCTGTCAATTTTGCTGACTAAAACAAAAGATTTTTAACGAAAATTTTAGACGTGCTAGGAACGATTAAAATGTAAAAAATACCACCAAAATACTTTGATCTTTCCTCTTAATAATAACATAAACATTTAGACGATAAAGTCTTGTTTTCGTTAAGTTTGGTGTTTTCTTCGTCATGCTATGCTCTTTTTTTTTAGCGATCTCATGGAGATAACTAAGATAACATATTATTGTGTATTGTGATTTTATTTATTTGTGAAAATATTTTTTGGAGTAACTCCTACCCACGTTTTGATATATCGAGAGTATTTTAAACATGGTGGTGGTGTGTAGTGGCTGTTACAAAAATTAACAGTTATATAAAGAACAATACCGGAAGATGTTATTTCAATAAAAAATATATATCTACTATCAAGCATACTAAAAATTATATCCGAACCTTACAAAAATAAATAAATAAATAAAACATTTTTGGGAGTTGGTGCTTGCGTAATTTAAAACATTTTCTTTCAAATTTGACAGGAAAAATCTCTGCATTCAATAGTTATTTTTAAAATATTACTTGTAATTTAAAAAAAGATTATCCAATTCTTGTTCGCGACAAGAGATTTTCTAATGAATAAAGCATGTCTTTATTAAATAAAGACATGCTTTTATTATATAAAAGCATGTCTTTATTAAATAAAGACATGCTTTTATATAATAAAAGCATGTCTTTGTTAAATAAAGACATACTTTTATTATATAAAAGCATGTCTTTATTAAATAAGAGCATGTTTGAAGAACCGAAATGTGTTATGTTATTTTTTAATGTATCATTTGTAAAAGATTTAATTTTTACCACCGTTATATTTTCATAAAGTAATTATCAGTATTTATTCAATGTAACTGCAATCATTTAGCAGTATCAAGTCTTTGTAAATTTTTCATTTTTTGTAGAACTTACTGTAGTTTAATATATAGAATAAGAATAGTTAAAAATGACCTGATTAGATGCAATTAAATAGTTTAATGACATCAAATAGGAAGAGAATGACATTAAAAACTTAAATACTTTTTTCTTCTTCCCTAACCCCAGGTAGGTAGGTGGGGGCATACCGAAAAATGTAAGTTTTCTTTGTTTTACAAAAAATGATGGTACCAAAACATTTCTAGAAATAAGTAAAATTCTAAATAATATCGAAGTGAATAGTGAGGAAAATCTTTCTCTGTTACTATTATGAAAGTCAAGGTAAGAATTAAATTTGAATTAAAAAAACTAATATTATATAGTACTAAGTTAAAACTCGCATGCACACACACAAACAGACGCATATGTGTGTGTGTGTGTGTGTGTGTGTGCATGCGAGTCACGGCGAAATGTGAGTGTATGCTATTGTCGGATGGTCGGTGACTAAACCAATACGCACACTCCTTATTTCTTCTTAGTGAGGTGGATTGTTAGCAATTCCCGTTGGATGAAAAATAAAGGGCGGAAGAGCTTTTAACGAGTCAACGACCAGTTAACTTGAGTATGTGTCTCAATAAAATCACCATGGCGAAGCCAACGGGAATTATTCAACAAAAATTGTGCAGAAATAGAAATAATGTATATTACAGATAAAGCATATGTGACGTCCCTAAACACACCCTTCGCTCGCTCCTCGCTGCTTCGTTCGGGTGTCGCCGCTCCAAACGTGACGTCCTCCTGTCGCGTCAGTCGTGTTGTCTCGTCCTGTGACGACCAACTGGCTTGGTATCGGTCGCGGCACCCAAATATGACGTTCTAACCTTTTGGTGATTCGGATGGGAATCTGGTTAGATTCGATATCAGCCTCGTCGTTCCCAACTCGCTTCCAACGCCTGGTTACCAAAGTAACTGTGTTAATCTCCAGTCCGCCTACCCACGTTGTGAATTGATCTTAGGCAGACGAAATCAATCAGTAGTTGGGGCCGTAATGCAAATCGGGTTCAAACGGGGGTGACACCGCCCAAATATGCATAAAAGAAAAGAAAATGATAACTCAAAAGTTCAAGGTATCAAAAAAAAAGATAAACTTTATGTCTAGTTGTTGGATACATAGGACTGCGTCTATCTCCCGACCCGTTCTATGGATTGTGACACGTTGTTTTCCGTTAGGCGAGTTTTAACACTTCAAGTTGTTTGCTCTTTAAGAAATTGTTTTTTTTTTTTTGGTGTGTCGGACGAAAGTCGAAAAAAACTTATTTTGGTGGTCTGGATCTAAGTCGCTCTTCAAAATAATTGTTCTTGGATTGAAGATGAGTCCGGAAATTGCGTGAATCCTGGTCAGCCGATGCGAGGCTTGCTTCAACTGAGCACTGGAGACTGACTCTGGGAACTGTCTCTCCCGAACTCAACTCTGGATCTCTCTGCTGGAACTCTCTGCTGGAACTGATTTTCGCTCGCTGCGACTTTGCTTATATGGACGCCGACCAAAACCGGGGTGGGTTTGTCGGCGCCAGGGGTTCCTCGATAATTCTAAATACATATCCACTTCTCTTATTTTTGGTTAGGAATTTTCCACTTCTTTCCATTTTTGGGAGCCTTCTCACTATACTTCAGAGGGGCGTGAACTGCCCTCCCCACTTCTTCGTAGCAACCTCTCATACCCATCCTCTAGGTGGGCGGCGACAGCTTCCTCCTTGCGTCACGTGATCACCACTCAGCCAATGATATCCAGCCGGCGTGTGCGATCCCGCGGCTTTGTTTCAGGGAAAAAAATATCTCGCTAAAAAAAAAAAATTATCTTTTTCTTTTCCTTTTCTTTCTTTTAATCGCAGCTCTCATTTTCTCTGGCCGCAAATAGAACAATGCGATCGGTGGTGGTCATAACTCTTGTTCTCACCTGGACTTCGTCAGTCAGATTATCGCTAATTATCAGAATAGGTGGTCTATTTAACACGGCCAGACCGTCGCCTCGAAAAGAAACATTTCTAGGTTTCCAGTCACTCTTTGGTGAACATTGCTGATAACATAGTTTTATTGTCGCAGCTAAAGATGTCTTGTCAAAAGAAAAACGGTCAGTCGCCACCTCGTGTGCGGCTTTGACACAATTAATTTTTCATATCTATCCAAAGCCCTGTAGTTCACCTGTTTTTTGTCAATTATCAAAATAACATTTTCAATTGGATTTTTTTTTTGGCTAGTCGGTCTGTGGTTTGCTTAATCAGATGTTTTCTCGCATTAGCGGTTTGTTTATGTATCCCCGATAACACAGCTCGTCGCCAGAACACAACGATTCCTTTATCCACTTAGAATTTTTCTGCCATTGTAATGACAGTTTTTGCCATTTTCTACTTATCAAAATATCCTTTATCCATTGTCTCTTAGTCGTGGGTGTCCTACTTTATCATCCACGTTTGGGTCTCGCCTCTCTTTTCCTTTCTTTCCTTCCTCTCTTTCCTTTCTTTTCTTTTTGCCTTGGTAAATGGTGCCACACATATAAAAAAATAAAACGGGACAAAAACATACTCGTCAACAGAATACATAAAATCTAAGGATCTCATATTAGCGAAAGAAAAAAATACTACAGTAATGCAACTAATAGACATACTGGTAATCTTAAATGATTTCGCCGTGACAAGATTACAAAAATAATATATGAATCACGCAACCGGAAGACCTAAGTGGACTCATTTTTATAGTACCGGCTAAGAAACCAGGTGCAAACGAATGTGAACTTCATTAGACAATCATCTTAATGAGTCATATAACAAAACTTATCATCCGAATTCTGCTGAATAGAGCACACAACAGAATTAGACCGGAAATAGGACAAGAACAGTGAGGAGGCGTTAAAGACATCGGAACAAGAAATGTGATATGCTCAGAGTGATATCAGAAAGAGCAATATAAATGAAAAAGCATGTGTACTTATGTTTTATAGATTATGCAAAAGCGTTTGATAAAGTACGTCACAAATAAATATTGGAACTGCTAAGGTATGCATGACATTATTTGGGGAAAAAAATATTACATTCAAACAGAATTTATACTTGGAGCAAACTGCCTGCAAACGGATAGAAAAATGAATTCGGTAAATATACAAAAATAAAAATGTGTGTAAGACAAGGATATGCCTTCTTACTGGACTTATTCAACATATACAGTGAGACGATTCACATGATTCACAACCTTAACAACATAAGATATGCAGATGACACAATGTTGATAGATACAGAATGGAGAGTACAAGAACTCCAACAGAAGATAGTTAAGGAAAGCAAAAAGAAAGGACTAAACATCAAATTCAAGGAAGACAATATATGGTTGTTAGCAAAAGGAACAGCCCAAATTTCAAATTGGAGTTACCAAAATCAAACAAGTACAATTTAAATATTTGGGAGGTGTTTTAACAGAAGACGGAAAGCGCAACACCAAAATCTGAACGTGCATTGGGACAGCGAAAGAGGCCTTCCAAAAGCTAAGCAAAGCATTAAGAAACAGAAAAAAAATCGTTAGAAATGAAGAAAAGAGTACTGAACTGTTATGCAATATTGTTCCTCCTATCGAAATTTATTTCAAATTTTTGTTGACTTTAAATCAAAATTTAAAAAAATACTATGCTGTCTCTTTTCGTATTAAGTCTTCGCTTTAGAAAGAAAGGCGTTTTATAGTGTTTGAATCTTGTTCTTCACAAGCCTCTTTCTGGTTCCTAAAATCCACTTCCAGAGAGACCGACAAAAAGATTTGTTTCATTCAACTTGTTGCTGTATTCAAAAGAGAGACATTTTGATTGGTTACACAGTTTTAATATTATTTTTTTCTCATCTTACTAGAAGCAAGAAACGCTTGTCACCGTGTTGACTTTTCATTTTGATAATTTTTTGAATATTTCTTCTGATTTCCTGTGGAAATTTCTCATGACTTTTTTGGGGTATCATTATTTGTGTGCATATTTCTGATTTTTCGTTCATTTTTATAAGTATTTGTCAAGTGTGGATTTGCAGTTTTGCAAATTTAACCTAATTTATATCTTGGTCAGCCTTATGAACATTTCAGCCGACCCTCGTAGTTTAGGTGTGACACAAGGCCGTGAGTATAGAGCACCCAATGAGGGTCGAACACACTACTTAGTAGTATTAACACAAGGAAATGCCCCAGGTTTTCAAAATTGGTGTGATGATCAGCTGTGTTATAATATTGGAAAGTTTAACTTAATGTAGACACGTCCACGGGGAAATATGCGTGGGAACAGATCATCTTTCTGCTCGTGTAATTTCCGTATGCAATTCCGATTTGGTTGACTCATCAAATTATTGATATTTGGAGACCCGGTCGAAGTCGGCTATATTTGCTAATTTACAATAAAAATGAGTATTCTGCCTTTTAAAGAGAAATCCAATGTGAACAATTCGTTTTTTTTGTTATATTTTTATTTTGCATGAGTTCAATTATTTAAAGTAAAATAATAATTACAGAGAAAATAAAAAATCCAATATTTTCGAAAAGTTGAAAAAAAAAAGCAACAACACAGGAAGACAGTCTTCTGTGTGCCGTGTCCCTTCAGCCATAATCGTGGGTGATGTACCTCTTGCTTTCAATGTTCTGTTAGTGTCAGATTCTCCAAGCTCTCTTTCCTCGTTATGCGTTCAAGAAATTTAAACTGTTTTCTGATTCTAAGTATGCGCTCTTTTTTGTTTCTATTTTCCTTAAAATTTGTTATACACATTCTCAGTATCCTTCTGTAGAACCACATTTCTGTTGCCTTACGTTTCTTCATCTGTGAGGAGACTTTCTAACATCCAGGAGGACTTATATGTAACAGCCTTTTAGTATTAACAAAATTTTCCTGTTTCTTAATACTTTGATTAGCTTTGGAAGGGATTTTTCACTATTCCAATGCGCCTTCTGGTTTCAGTATCACAATTTCTGTCCTCTGTTAGAACATTTTCCAAATATTTTAATTTTCATATTTGCTTGATTTCGACATCCCTAATTCATAGTTCGCATATTGGGTTGTTCCTCTTGTTGACAAGTATACATTGTCTTCTTACAAGTGGTAGATCGTCATTTCTTCTTGCTTTATTCTACATTCTATAGGAGTTTCTTCAGTTTCCATTTTGTGTCTATCTATACTATCTATACTGTATCAGCTTATGTTGTTAAGATTGTGTCCATCAATAATAAATCCTGGTAGGACTTCTAGTTCTCTCAGGATCACCTAGCCGTAAAGGTTGAATAAGTTCAGTGAGTAGACACATCCTTATTTTACGCCTCTTTTTAGTTTCATATACTGAATTTATTTTCTATCTGTATGCAGGCGGTTTGCTCTCAGTATTATTTCTGGATTATTCTAATATCATTCACAAATAAATCAAGTTTACCTAGCAATTCAAACAGTTCTTTGTGTCGTACCTTATCAAATGCTTTTTTCATAATCTATAAAACACAGGTATATATTTTCTGCATTTGTATTTCGCTTTCTGATCTCATTCCGAACATAAATATCACATTCCTTTTTCTAGTGTCTTTAAAAAAAATCCTACTGTTCTTTTGTCCTATTTCAGGTCTAATTCTGCTCTGCGATCATCGGGTGATAAAGTTTTGTTCGGCTGATGAAGCTCACATTTACTTGCAACTGACTTCTTTGATAGCAATATGAAAATGGATCTAATAAGGTATTTCGGTATATCAACACTGTATATTTCACTTATTATTTCAACTAATACTGACTGGATCAGTTGTCTGACTCGATCTGTTAGTTTTATATTTTGTTAATCTTTTCCATTTTTTGGGTAATCTATTTAAAAACCATTCTGTTGCTGAAATTTAAAGTTAATTTAAAAAAAGGCTTTCTCGTTTCCATTGTTTTATTCGGTTTTTATTTTAAATTTATTGTTTGGATGAATTTTGATTAAAGCAAATTTTTAAAAATTCTATGTCATTTCTTCATATTAAGTCACCATTTTAGAAAGGAAGACATTTTATAGTGTTTCATTCTCTACTTTTCTTAAGCGCATTCCTTGTTCCTAAATATATTTGTAGGGATACCAACAAGAAATATTTTCTTTCATTTTGCAGGCTACACAGTATATTTATCGTCTTAATTTTTTTCAGCTTTCAGAAGCAAGAAGAAATCAGTATAGTTTTCCTGGGTTTATTGTTATTGATATTCGTGCGGAAATTTCTCGCGAATTTTTATTTGTATGGATAGCTGATTTTTCTGTCGTTGTGTAGACATTTTGTACGATTTTTCTTTCGATTTTTGTAAATATCTTTCTTCGCGTGGACATTTCTCCTGACATTTTATAAATATTTTTACAATATCTTGTATACTGTCAACGAAAAGAAGACAAATACAGAATCTGAGCATAGAGTTTAATTGGAGAAATGTTTTTTTTATTCTTTCCAATAACAAAATAGTTTTGACTTGTGTGTCGGAAAACAGTATCGGTTCCCAAAGAATACAATGTGAGGCGGCACTTTGAAACCAAGCATCAGATTTACGCAAAACTGAATTCGCCTGAATTTTTTTACAAAAACCAGCTTGGTGAAAAATCAAAAGTTTTCAAAGTAACCAATACAGAAAATTCAATTCTAACTAGAATAAGCTTTGAAATTTTCAGGGAAATTACCGCCGTCGGAAAATTATTCACAGTAAGAGACTTCATCAAGAATTGCATGCTAATTGACGTGTGTGGACTATGTTCAGAGAAAAAAAAAGAAATATTCCAGAATGTCAGCCTCTCATGTATAATGATACAGAGAAAAGTAGTTAACATTGCTGTAAACTTGACTGGGCAATTAACGCTGAGGGAGAGAGAACTGTGCGTGTATTCATTAGCAATGGATGAAAGTACAGACTTCCAAGACACAGTTTAGCTTTATTCGGGGAGTGGGTAAGAATTTGACATATGTGAAGAACTTGTTGACATGCAATCTTGGACAGCATATGTTTTAATGAAATAAGAAAATGTGTTATTGGAAAATCATGTCACAAATTTAGTATTTATTTTCACTGATGATGCTACTGCTATGTGTGTGAAAAATGTTGGAGCTGTTTTTCTACAAGCATTCTTTGGGAAACGAATATCCACTCATCTTTGCATCATACATCGGTAAGTTTTGTGCGGAAAATTATGAAATTCAATAATTTCAGTCTATTGTAGTTTCCATTTTAAACTACATTCGTTCTAGAGAGTTTAAACATAGACTATTCAAAGCTTTTTCTTAAAGAGGTAGGTTCTAAACACAGGGACCAAAGTGAATTGGTTAAATCAATGAAGGGTGTATAAGGTTTTGTAGCTCTGAAATGGAAAATATTTCTATTTCTAGAAAAGGAAACGAGAAAGACTGAAGAACTTGTAAATTAAGCCTGGAATTATAATCTTTTCTTCATTTGTGAAAGTACAAATTATCTAAATTATCTTAATATTCGTCTTCATGGAAGAAATAATCTAATTTTTCAATAAATAGCAAAAGCTTTCGAAATGGAATTGAAAATTCTGTTTTTGTATTGCGATAATCGACCTCTAAATATCTTTTAATCGTTTTAAAATTATTTTTAATACAAATAAAATCTCCGAAGATGTTTTTTTCAATGATTTCAAAATCAATTGTGAAAATGTTGAAATTTTAATGGAAGTTTTGGTATTTTATTCATTAATAAATTAATTTTATAATTAATAGCTTCGATTAAAAAAAAAAAAACTTGAGGAAATATTTTTTATCACTTAACAGGAGGGTTCTAATGTTTGGTCATTTGAATAAAAAAATCCTAATCGCTAATTATTACATTTCTAGAAAGTTCAAAAACGAGAAGACCACATATAAAAAAAGAATTAAATATGCGATTTGAACATTCTGAAAAGTTATTTGAAAATTTTAATTCCGTTTTAAAAACAATGTTTTTTCTTTAAGTTGATCCCCCCCCAAATTTTTTTCTGATGCAATTTACCTACATTTAATTCACTTAAAAATTTTACAGTGAATTTTGAAAGACTTCGAACCCTTCTCTGCCCAAGATGAAATATTTGTAACTAAATAAATATTCACTTACAATGAATTTTGAAAGACTTCTGCTTAAGATGAAACATTTGTAATTAAATAGACATTTATTTAATCTATCTAAAAATGTATGATTAAAACTTTCCAATGTAGGATAGCATATTTTCTGAGATTTTAATATATTTAATGGGTTTTAAAGAAACATTTGGGTTTTATTGTTTTAGGTTTTATTGTTTTGGGTTTTATTGCTTCAGTGATGTTTACCCATGATATATTTTATGAGTCGGTGGTTCCACTCCTGGAAGAGACCACCATTTACACTCAGATCACCTCTACACACAGCATTGCACTGACCAGTTATCCTTAGTAAAAAACTGTGAACTTCAAAAGTCAAGTTTAATTCTTTTTTTTTTATTTTAATAATTGAAATATTTTAGAACAAAACAGCCTTCATTTAAATTTAAAATTTAAGAGACTATTTTGCCGGTTCCAGCACCATAACGACTCCCTCGTTATTTTTTTCAATATAACTGCTATGACGTTATTCATTAAAGAAAAACAACAGTTTACTTATTTGGTTATCTTCAAGATGCAAAATTCAAAATTTTCAGCTAATTTTTTAAGGAATGCTACCGATCTATTATTCGAAAAGCCAATTATTTTGCGATTATACTAGACTGCACGTCGAACATTAATCATACTGATCAAATGAGTTTCATTTGTCGATATGTCGTTGTTGAAGACAAAGAAGTGGAGATGCGGAAATCATTTCTTGGTTTTATCACTGAGCGTGGGAAGATTGCTCATGATATTAAGATGATTTTGGATCGACTGGAGAAAGCGAAACTTGATTTAAAAAATGTAGAAGGATAGGATTTGACAATGCGGCTTGTATGGCTGGAGTTCATGGTGGTGTTCAATGTCATCTACGAAACATAAATGAGAAAGCTAAATGTGTGCCATGTTCTAATTATAGTCTGAATTTATGAGGTGTTCATGCCTCAGCTGTGAATGCAAGTGCCATTACATTTTTCAGAGTGATTGAAAGACTATACATTTTTCTCTTCTTCCAATCACCGGTTGGAAGTTTTATCTTCGCATGTGAAGGCCACGATGAAGCGTTTGGTAACCACCCGTTGGAGTGAACGTTACGAAGCAATTCGTGCAATGAAAACCGGATTTCAAGGAGTGAATCAGGCACTCGATTCATTAAACCTCAGCTTCAGAAAATTTTCAAACGAGAGGGGATGCACAAATCTTTTTGCTTTGAATTGAAAACTTCTTCATGTCACATTTGTTTTACTGGGAAGAAATTATAGGACAAATAAATCTCATCCAAAAGAAATTTCAAGAAACTGGCATTGGTTTGGATGTGTGTATGGATGTGACCAAAATTTTCTTTAACTGAAACAGGGACAGGCTGGTGTCTGAATCGGTTAATCAAAGTAAAACAAAATGCGAGGAAATGGAAATTCCAGTTGAAAAGCAGATTAGAAGAAAGAGAAATCTCCCTGGGGAAAAGGAAGATGATGTATATTAAACACTTGTGTAGGAAGTAAAGAGAAATCTTTATGAATGTCATGATCGATTTTGTAAATGAACTGGAAGCACGATTTGACTTCATGTCTCATCTGCAAAATGTCTTCGCTGGATTTATCATCGCATGCAATCCTGGAAGATACTGAAGGCGAGTTGGAGTGAAAATTTAAAATTCTCGGTAGCGAATACAGTGCTGACTTAGACGTATTTAGGCTGCCTTTGGAAGTTCTCCGACTTCGGGATTTTTTGGCGGCTGCTTCCAAAGTTGAACGTAACATAACCATGATGACCAAATCATCGGCTATTGAATGGTTGAGATGGATTTATCGATGGCAAGTTCAAGAAACAGTGCCAAATATTGTGATTGCTCTACGGCTGTTTGACGGTTTCTGTTGCTACTGCAGAAAGAAACTTCTCAAAACTGAATCTCATTAAAAGTCCCTTGAGATCGAGTATGTCGCAAGATCGCTTATTCAATTTGTCCCTCATTTGAATTGAACATGAAACTGTGGAGGAGATAGACTTTGACTAAGTTATTAATAACTTTGCTTCTGCAAATGCTCGAAAGTTTGTTAAGCTAATTTTTGAATTTGTTGTTTTTCAAGTACTGTCAACACCACTAAAGGAATCTCATTTATATTCTTTGTCAAAAAAGGGACCCGCCGGTATTAGTGCGGTCCCCGGGCGGCACATTACCAGAGGAAGGTAGAGCGTGTCAAAGTTTCAAAAACTAATACTTAACCATCCCTGCCATACAAAGAGGTTAATGCTTTTTAACTATTATAAAAACTGTGGCCCTTCATATTTTTTAATTGTACAGGTCTGCTATACTATCAGTGAAATGTGAAAAGATATGGCTCTATGATCTCGATCAATGGCGAAGATAGAGTATAATTAGGATTTTAAAGAATAGCGTTAGTAGCAGAATTAGACTGGGAATATTGCAAGATTGTAGTAGCTTTTTTAAGACACTGAAATAAGAAATGCTATATTTATTCTCAAAATGCCATCAGAGCGATCATTACAAATGCAAAATTATTCAATCTTAAATTACTTCTGTTTATTAATATTTTGCATTTTATCAATTGTATTTGTAATGCAAAAAAGCATATCTGTGTACACATATACACAACCATTTGCATATCTGCCTTAAGAAATGGTCCGATTATAAATGATCAAATACGGCAATTAATTTTTCAATGAATGTTTCAATTTCATAGCTATATAGTAATCCTTTTTAAATTATGCATTAACATTACATTTTAATATTTTTAATAACCCAAAATATTTATCAATTTATTTCTTTTCAAATGATTTTCGCTGAAAAGATTCTATGAAATGAAACTTCCTAATAAAATACCATGTTATCAAAACGATTGAAAACAGAAAAAATGTGATAATTTCTATATACTGTGTCCATGTTTTCTGCCAGAAACAATAAATTATCACCGACTGTTAACAATCTCTCTCTCTCTCTCTCTCTACATATAATCAGTAGCAGCCATCTCTACGATCATATGCATATGAGAATACAGGCCTGTGCTAAGATTGAAGGAGTTTATAAGGTGTATTAATATGGGTTCTGAATATTGTTGATAAAATGTATTACAATTTCAAAATATTTACTGTAGACGATCACTACGACAAAATATCTTAGAAAGATGTTCACTTCAATAATCTTATCTGAACTCTAATCCACTCCGAATTGGTTAAGCATCTCACTCTGCACGACCTTCCTTCAGATAAACAATATGGCTTTTGCTTCTCTAGGTCAACTGCTGATGTGTTAACGGTTAATACTGGCAGTGGCTTTAAATATCTCGAAGGCGTTTGACAGGCTTTGTCATGCTGGTCTTCTTGGCAAGCTGAAGGGCTATAGCAAGGATGGCCAACTTGTGGCGCATGCGCCATAAGTGGCGCATTGGATGCTTACAAGTGGCGCATTGCATCCTTTTGATGAAAAGAAACTAAGCCACTTCTACTCGCTTATTTCAGTGATTTTATATTTATTGCACGTCCTTTGCGAAAGTGCTAAAAGTTTGATTTGTGTTTGTCCCATTTCTTTTTGTTAAAAATACTGACGTGGACCTTTTGGTTGACTGAGTGCTTAACTAACTGGTAGACTGGATTGTGTTCTAAATCTGAAGAGGAAAAAAAGTCAAAGCATTGATTGATGCCTCCCCCCCCCCACCGCTTTCAAAACTCCTGGATACGCCCCTGGTCATAAGCATATATTTTTCAAATAAATAGATTTTATTATAACTTTAAAATATGTCCATATTACAACACGTACTGAAAGAAAGTGAATGTTTGTGTGGCGCATTTAAATTAATCGTACAAAATATTGGCGCATGGAATCAAAAGGTTGGCCACCCCTGGGCTATAGTGTATCCGGCCTAATTTTGATTTAATCCAACCTTTCATAACAAATCATGTAATGAAAGTCATGTTGAACGGCCACACTTCTAGATCCTTTCACATTAATGTGGGGGATCTCCAAGGGCTCTATCCTTGTACCTACGTTTTCATCAATGACCTTCCCAATGTCATCAGTTCTCAACCCGGTAGTTACACACAACTATTTACTCTTGTCTTAATAGTAAGTCCGATAAAGTGAAACTGGTAGCTGATCTAGAAAATAACCTCCAATCAGTTGTTAACTTAGGCAAGAAATGGCTCCAAAAGGAAACTGCTATCTAGTCATCTTAGAGAACTATTTTTGCCTACCATCAGTATGGCTGATACTAACCTCCAGGTATTGCGCCTTCATAGTTTGATTATTGGTTCGTTGTGTCGTGTCAGTCAGTTATTCTCGCCAGAATCCATCTTACACGTTTATAAATCTACTATTCGTTCGTGCATTGAATATTGCTACCGCATCTGGACTGGTGCTCCTGATATTTATCTTGGGATTCTTGACAAAATCCAAAGAAGATTCTGTAATGTTATCGGTATCTCAACTTCAGTCAATTTCTCATCGCTGTAAAGAGGCTTCCCTGTATCTGTAATATAAATATATTCATGACACTTGAACTCTCATCCCTGGTACAACGACCGCATGAATTTAAGCGTATTACTAGATTGGCAATTAGGTATCATCGTTTTACTGCTGAAATAGCTAGATGGAACCGTAAGTTCTATTCTAATAGTTTCTTCTCTCGAACTTCTCGCCTGTGGAACTCTCTTCTGCTTTCTTGCTTCCCTGTCACGTACAATTTTCAAAAATTTAAATGCAAACTCAGTCACCATCTTCTGTCTTTCTGAATCATGATCTTTTATTGACCATTTTCCTCACTAACGTCTTCTCATTTTCTTTCACTCAGAAACTCTTGGCATCTTGGTGGCATTATCGCCTTGCTTGGGATGAAATCATTAAAAAAAAGGTAATGCAATAAATGAAAATCACTAACTACTGACAAGGCGCTGGGCAGCTGATATCGATACAAGACAACAGCAGATATCCTGTATCACAAATTCCTGATAAATTTAATCAAGGTGGATGAATGGATGTATCACAACATATAGTATATCAATTATTGCTGTGTATGGTGCTGCATTGTCTTTCAGGTTACACATGCTAACTAATATCCATCGTCGAAAGATGGTCAATGGCCAAGTGAACGTCGGAAATGGGCCTTGTATCAATGGAAAAATGTCAACTAGTTCAATTACTTTCAATTATCCTGTATAAGGTGGACGGCAGAATATGTGTGCGTCATTATTCTGGAGATGCAATAGCATCAGGATGCACTGTGGATAAGTGACACATCAGTGGGGTCAGTGGGGTGGGTTAGGCAACGTTCTGCTGGGAAACACCGGGGCCTATCATTCAAGTTGCGTATCATCTGCTATAACAGCTACACCTGTTCATAACAACAGTCTTGTGAAATATATCACTTCTTGGCATTTTTCAGAAGGACAATGTTCCCTGCTACACTATTTGAGTTGAGCGGGAAATATATCAGGAACTTTATGAAAAGAACATTGTGTTATCTTGGCCCCCAAACTCCCCATGCCTCTTTCTCATTGGACATTTGTTGGATGTTTTGGGTGAACAAATTTCCTCCAAATCTCAGAGGCAATCTTTCAAAGTCTTGTGTAAAATCTATAATTGACTGTATAAGCGATGTTTTGTGGGCACAAGGTAGACCGACGCATTTTTAGGTAGATAATCATAATGCGTTCAATTATCAGTGTATATTTTTATTTCCATTTTATTTGGTAGCAGAAAATCTTGACAAATACCGTTCAGGTTTTTTGTTTAACTAAAATATTTTGACGACTTTAGACAGGGTTATGGAGACATTTTATGCAAATTAGGCTAAAAGTAAACAGTCTTTTCGGATATCTTCAAAGACGAAATCAATTTGAAATGGCGTTAAAGAAGATTGAAAAAGCCAAATGTTTTAGTTCTGAAAGGTTAAAATGGCATATACATCTCGTATTGTTAAACGATACAGGATGTAAATAGCTTTACGAATGAGCTCCTAGTTTTTGGACATGTTCTAACAAATACCAGTCGATTTTATATAGGTACCTCCACAGAAACGCGATACCGAAGTTTTAAAATGAATGAAAACTCTTTCTTGAAGCTTTTATTTTAGATTTAATTTCAAGTTAACAGATTAAATTTAATATTTTCAATAAGTAAAATACTTTGCTGTATTTCAAAACTAATTTAATTGACTGGAAATAGTTTTGTTTCGAAATCGTTAAAAATCACTGATTTTAAGGCCATTTTTAGCTACCATCACAATGTAATTCTCTTCAGAAAAAAATGAAATTCTTTGCGGAATATTAGCTGATTTAAAGTTTAATCTTACCTGAAACAAGTATTACTTACTTTAAGTTTAAAATAACGCAGAAACGCAATTTTTTATTACGGCGGTAGGTGTTTGCTTAAGATGTTGACAGCTTGAATTTTAGGTGCTTTAAATTTGCTATAGTTATCAATCTTATTTTTTTTCCATATTTAGAAAAGTTGGCACGTTTACACACACACACACACACACACACACACACACACACACACACACACACACACACACACACACACACGTTCAAAATACTTTTAAAAATGTTGATAGTCGATGAATTGTAATAAATATAGTTTTTTATCTAATAAAAATGTCACCTAATGGGTACAAATTAATATAGAAATTTTTAAGATTTAAAACTTTATAAATTATTCTAATTAAAATTTTAAAAAAATGAAAACAATTCTTGTAAAAATTCAATATTCCTCGAAAACTTTCTTAAGATAATAGTGTCCATAAATTATCTTTCCTAATTAAATAATATTTTAATTTTATTGCATTTTTATTTTACGATTCAGAAGAGATTTTTGTTTTACAAAATTAAAAAAAATGATGATTTAAATTCACCAAAGAGTTCTGTTTTAACTAATATATACATTTAGCGGTATAAAAAATAATTTCGCGAATATTTTTCCTCTGGAAAGTTATTTAGAGAAACAGATGCAGATAAGTACGTGTAGAACATGAAATAATAAAATATTTTAAATACTTTTGGAAGGATACTCAATCTCTATTCATGGATACATTTTTGATTCGAATAAAAATAAAGTGTACATTTAGATAATACTGAATGGATACACTGAAATACACACACAAAACATTATCAAATATCAGCTGAGCAGATTTGATATTTCTTCAAGATATTTGCAAAATAAAATTCATGTTCTGATGATTTTTTTACACGAAGAATTAAAATATTTTTTCTCGAATCATTCAATACTAATCACATAAAAAGAATAGTAAAAATAAATAAATAAAAAGGAAAGGTTTAATGGTCGTGGAAGTGGTATGTTTGGGGTTTTGAGCGTAATGGGCGGGGTAGACTTTGGGTGTGTCCTAGGTGAAGTTAACAGAAACAAGCGGTAAAGTGAATGAGAAGTGAGTGTTAAAACAACATAGTGAAACAAATCTTGGACAGTGGAGCAGCTGACAGAAAAAGCTAAAGGCGTTCACTCGCTTAAAGAATTGAATGTCGATTCACTGTCCGCCGGTGTGTTTGTTGCTCGATCGGACATTATAAAAGCACAGCTTTTACTGTCCCACATTAAACAAACATTGGTCGGTAGCAATAGCGGCCATATTGGCCCTGTTTCCATTTTTCTTTATGCTTTCCTTACAACTGACCTCGTCCCTGGACGCTTCACGCGTTTATTTACACAGGCATACAAAAGAAATCCACTCTCCTTTGTTCTCTTACAGCTACACACGCACGAACGCAAGCACATACAGGCGTAAAGGTACATGAAACATCAGGGACTGAAAAAATACCTTTTCATGAATTCAGATACAAATGTGAATTTGCACGCACATATTTTTTAAATAAATTATTTTTTGCTCGCATACACTTAACCATGCACAACATGGATAGCCTATTAAAAATCGCGTCTTCAATATGATTCTGCTTGCACATACACATTCACAAAATCACTTGAACAAAAACTGTCATGATGTAAAGTTCTATAGATATTTAGTTATTTTCCCCTTCCGTCACACACACACGCACACACACACGCGCGCGTTTTTCCTTTCACTGATTTATATAACTGCATTTATAATAGAGTAGCGGAGTTATGTTATTTTTGTCAATGTTTATTCTTATGAATAGATATATATATACACACACACATTTGTCATGGTGAATTTACAATGTCACATGAATGTACAGAGAGTTAAAAAGAACTGATTACAAGAATTTCACTGAACACTAATTACGATTTACATCATCCCGTTAACATTAAAAGATAGAATCATCTCAGTCAATGCAATTAATATTCATCGAATTCATAATGGATGTGTTGATAAAATTATCATTTATAATCATTCGTTGTCTTTAAGTTTCCATTTAATCCATTTATATTGAATATTTTATAAAGGAAATTTCAACCGTTTCAAGAGTGATTGGAATGAAAATTATAATTTAAAACCAAAATATTTCAACTGAATTGAACACCTTACCAATAATTATAGCTTGATTAAACGACATAACACTTAAATAATTTTGGAAAAAAAGATAGACATGGAACATAAAATCTTAAATAGTTGTCTTCAGAAAATCAAGTCGGATTACAGAATTAAAACATGTGACATATAATTCGGTCTCATTCAATCATTATTTAATTACTACAGCACGAGAAAAATCGAAAAGGAATTCTATCCGAAGTAGCTATATGTAAACATCAAGGCAATTTCACGTTTTACAATATTAACTTAATATACTTTACAAGCCAGTTACTGACAAATCGAGATGAAGATTTCATAAAACTAAAATATATAGACATGAGACTCTCAGCTATAATAAAATACATAATAAAAATATGCACTTGAGAGTTTTGTAAAACTGTTCAAGAGTGAATTTGCAAGCATGCTATTTATAATTACTAAAGAATTATATTAGAATATCTGTATTATATAACTTAGAGATCAAGTCAGATTTTTAGAGTATTATTATTTTCATGGAAAATAGCAAATATTAACAATACTAAGAGTAAAAAGGTTTGGAAATATAACTTAGATGAATAAATAGAGTTTCAGTTATGCTTATAGTTGTTTATAACTAATTTATCACAGCTTTAAACTTGCACATGCATATTTAATATATTTTGTTGCGTTCCCTACTTGGATTCAATCAATTGTACTCATCAGCACAACTGATGCCACTGGCATTTTATTTTTTATCGTTGTTCCTGCAAGAATAAGCGAAGATAGAAAATCGATTGGATTTTTTGGTATTTGTAAATACGCTTTTTAAAAACTTAAACTTTAATCTGTGAAATGTTGCTACAAATGTTTCAGTTTTGTATGTGTGTGTGCTTATTTTCTGTGTCTGTCCTCGATCAGGTACCTATTTTACACGTGTAGAACATGAAATGATCAAAAGTGATTCAATCCCTATTCATTGATACATTTTAATTCTAATATCTAGCAAACACATACGTAGGTATATCAATAAGTCCATAGCTAATGATGACAAAAGCACTTATTTTACATGTTTATTTTTCAACAGAATCTCCTTCCTTGTTTCCTTTCTTGATGTATTCAGGCTGCAGATATGTTGATAGATGAACGTTCGTTGAAAAGTTCTCGACTAGATCAAGAAGCCATTCCCAAAATCTGATGTTTTGTCATTTAGTCAAATATTCTCGCACATAATGACAATAAAACTAATGAGCCATCTAGGTAAAAAAAAAAAAAAAAAAATCAATGTCCTTAATTTTTCTAAGAAACTAAGTATTCGGCAATGCATTTCCAGGAATAGTATTTGTGGTCATTCACTGCGGCACTGCAGTTATACAGGTGAACACTATAAGGGAAGATACTAACCCGAATTACTCGTGATATTGAAAATAAGGCATGCAAAAATTATAAGACACTTGATTAGGAGGGTAAAATTATCAACCCAAATTAACATACGCATATAAATGTCTATGTTAAATGATCAAACATAGATCCTATAGAGTTCGGGACTTCCACATGTCTTTTTTTTTTAGTGTAGTTGATTTACGTTTCAAAACAGGAAGAGTGAGTTTGAAGAGGATAAAAAATTATCAAAATATCACAAAGAATGAGTCAACGTAAAATCGCAATAGAGCTTCAAAAATGAAGACATTAAGAGTTACTAAGAAGACGTATACTGATGTTGGAAGCGTTTTGAATATGAAAAAGATTGACAGAACTTTACAATCAGACAAGAGACCAAACAAAGCAAATAAGGTTATCAGTGATATTTAATTATATTTAATTAATTGCTCATCAAGTAATGAATGAAGGCAGCATTACTACTGAAGTGTCAATTCATATATTAAGAAGGCTATTACCTAAAAGTAATCTTAATTGAAAGAACATTTTCTATGGAATAAAGAAAATGAACAAAAGTGATACATAGTGACAAAAACAACATGTAACTAAATTGTAAAGACCAAATGGTACAAGAAACTCCTCCTCCTGGGGTTTTGGAGATAGACCCCCATAAACATATATATTCTGAAACATTACCCAGGATACTTGGATAAGTATATTTCATTTTGGTCAAAGCCCCCCTTTGACCAAAATGAAAATTCTTTCCCTTTGATTTAAATTTGAACAAGGGAATGACTCTTGAAATCTGCTCATCAGTTCATCCAATCAAGTATTGCATTAAATGCATATTAAAGGGGTGAGATCAAGTTGTTTTTGTAGTCCCTCTCACTGAATTTTTCCCCTTTGATGTAAATTAAAGTTAAAATTGATCTAAAATAAAGGAAAAAGGCAGAATATAGAGGTCATATCCACAAGATCATTGAGCAATACTGAAATGTATTATTTTTCTCCCCAAATTATAACAATGATTTAAAATCAATCATCATTTTCTCACACACACACACACACACACACAAATGCGAGACACGCAACAAGCCGCAGTTAATTCGGCTAGTAGTACAATAAAATTGATAAAAATTGATGGAACACTGATTAATGAAAAATATTATTTTGCTAAAGTACCAATATTGTCCGATGCAGTAGAAGGTGAAATAGTTCAGCAGGGTGGATCACTTGGCTATACATCGCGTGTAACACATTCACTTTTTACTAATGAAGACATTGCAGTGCTACAAGATTGACCCGCCTATAGTTACTGACTATAACATAATAGAATTTATGTGCAGATTCGAAAACTATTGTATAACAGAAAGTCAGGAAACTTGCAAGAACTTTGGGTTTACCTTCAAGAGGTTTGGCAGAAATTTGTATTTTCCATCCCATAACAAAGTACTTATTACGACTGTTAAGATCCCCAAATATATAAATAAATTTATTTGATGCAATTTAATTTTTCTTACATCAGTACAAACAGTTAATTCTATTTTCCCTCACAACGTTATGCTTCATTTTTAGTATCACAATGCGTTTTAGGTTTGAACCACGTTTCATACTGGGTCCATGTGAATGCGATAATTTTCATTGCAGTCATGAATAACCGCATATACTACCTAGGTACTGTGCTGAAATACGCTTAACCTCAAACTTCACACTGAACATTAGGGAAGCAGGGTGCGTTTGAAGATTTATTTGGAGTCACTCCTAGTCACCGAATGTAACCTCAAACGCAATACCGAATGCGAGAACAGGAATATTAAACGGGTTATATATACAAGCCCCCACCCAGCTGTTTCGAGTAGTCTCTCACACACCGCAAATGGAGAATGTAGGATCCATGTATTGAGGAAGTGGCCTCTGGAGTCGCTCGCAAGCCACATACTGACTGAGGATAACCGATGAAATATTGCAATGAATAAAATGTTATGTAATGAAAATTCATGTCTCGGATTATCATTTATTTGACACACCTACTTCATTATACTACTGAAAATACATTGTCGAATATTTCAAACTAAATGGCGTATGTTTTCTGCTCGTCCCTGTTTCTGACTATTTTTGTTTTGCTTGTGTTCTAGTACTTTCGAACGTCTTAGTCATTATTAAGGACTAAATGTCTATGATCAACTTGTCACTTATCGAAATTTAGCACAATTCGTGCACATTGATCTGCACATCACAAACAATTAAAATGCAACTATTGGTAATGGTAGTATTAGCTCTTTCTTATAAAGAAAATGGTATTCATTGACCGAGTTGTTAGTACCGCAGTCGGTTGAAATTTATAAAAACTTAAAATGATTTTTCAAGAAAATAGATTTCTCAAGCCCAGTAGCAGTTTCCAATACTGATGAGGGTTTCCTTTCTTGCCTTCTGTTTGGGTTGGTGTTGAACATCAGCGTCTTGATTATGTCATTATCCTCTCTTACATGTACTACCCATTTTCGCTGTTGTTGAAAGACATCAAGTGAAGGTGGTTTTTATTTAGGTATGGTCATAAAATCCATAAAAAATAGCATAGCATGAATAAAAAAGGCCTTAAACTTGATGAAAATAATTTTTATCGTCTAAATGTTTATGTTATTATCAAGAGGAAAGATAAAATTATTTTTTGATCATTTTTTTTTACATTTTTTAATAATTTCTAGCACATCCAAAAGTTTCCTTAAAGATCGTGTATTTTTTGATCAACAAAACTGACAGAAAATCGATCGTCAGCTTTAACTTTTGTTTACAAAAGTGAAAGTCTCCGTTTAAAATTCTTTTAAAAATCAATTATGATTTAAAAAAAAAATAATTTAAGAAAATTAAAAATTATAAAGTTTATTTAATATATTTTGAAACAAACATTACTTACTTTCTGCGCTTAAAAAATGTACTTTAAAATGAGAGAAAGCCGGTCTTAATTGACAAGTGACATAATTTCACCACGCACTGACATCTTACGGTAGGAAAAGTTATAGTACGGAAGATCACAAGTGACAGTTTAGCTTTACGTGAACAACTTATTTACCTCGTTATTTTTAAGTAGGCATAGCATGATAAAACCGGCCTTAAACTTAACGAAAGCAGAATTTTATCGTCAAAATGTTTATGTTACTACGAAGGCAAACCACGTGACGGACTATTGTTTTCATGATGCTTCCGGTCTTCTGTATATTTGAATTAAGCTATTTTTGGACACACACACACACACACAAAAAAAATGTTATATTAGATTTTTATCTATTTGCAGATTGCTGATTTTAACCAGCTTTATTTAATCTGTAATGATATTTATCTACTTAATAACACCATTGACTAACCTGTACAATATTTTCATTAATTTTAGAAAATTAAACAACTTTAATGTAAAAATATAAAATCATTTAAGAAATAACAAATAATTGTTGTAAAAATTTATTTTTCATTGAAAACGTTTTTTGCTTTCAGACAATAATATCCATATTCATAAAAACGTAAAAGCAACTAAAAGCTTTTGAAATTTAATAATATCTTTGTTTTATTGAGTTTTACATGTTACAATTCAGAGCTAATTTTAAGGTAGAAGGGTGTCAATTAAAAAAAATTATTTGCTTTCCTCAAAGCCTTGTGCTTTTAACCAATTAATCACTAAAAATGTGCACATTTGAATTTCAAGAGTTTTCATAAAATTAGTTATGGTGTGTGTGTGTGTGTGTGGGAGGGGGTAATAAGTATAAAAAAATTACCATGACTTAAAAAAATAAACATATTTATAATAATTTCCATCATTTAGTTTCTGAAAGTTTCATTAAAATCCGACAATTATTTTTATTTTTGCAAGATTTTCAAAATTAATGACTGCCATTAACAAAAAAATCCACAAAAAATCCGCCATGTTGTTTACTTGGACTTTCGCTGATGAAGAGAAACGAGGTTTTTCAATCAAAAGTTAGAATGCTCTCATAAAGGCAGAAAAATTTTGAAAAATAAATAAAAATTACTTTGTTCTTTCCTCTTAATATAAACTTTTTGACGATAAAATTTTGTTTTCGTTAAGTTTAAGGCCGTTATTATCTTGCTATGCTCATTTTCCAGCGATCTCATGCCAGTACCTATTTTTATTATATATTAAATCTTTGTTTATGATTCTTGTCCACGAGGTTCGAACAAGGATAGTCCTTGCTGAGGCCGAAATGCTTCATTTGCTCGAAAGGCAGTTTTAACCATAAATCCGAAAAAGCGGTTGTTTCCAGCCGACAGTTTAGATATTTCTGAATGAGTTTGTATTAGTTTCCGGTGTTTGGCGAAACTATCCCTAGCACAGTCTATTCTGTGTTAAATTTCCTTATCTCCTAAGTTAGTTGTAACTGATTACACAGTGTTTACTATTTCCATATCTTGAATTTTTATGAAGGATTCAGTGCACAAGCCATTACTTCTTTCATTCAAATTCCAGATCATTATTTTTGTTTTGTAAAACGTTTGTGTCCTATTGCTTGGAATGCTTGCTGTTTTTTTTTTTCAAGATCATTCATGTCCCAACTATGAATGCCTATATCACCAGTATAACGTCCCTTACCTACGCTTTCTACATTGGCCCTGTTTCATATTTATACTTTCATTTGATGATACAGTATGGAATGTTTAAGTGATCAGTGCCAATCTCTTCACATAAACTGCAGAGACTATTTTCGGAAGAGATAAAATAGATTGTGACTCTTATCAGCGTCTTGATTATGTCATTATCCTCTCTTACATGTACTACCCATTGTCGTATTCCAGATTAGGTTTGGAACATTGGGGTAATCATCCAACATGAACGGCTTTGTACCAAAATATTATATACCACACATTGCAAAACATTGTTTACAAAAGACGAAGTTATTCTTATGCAAAAAAAAAAAAACCCATTAATAAAATTTTTTTCACGACAGATGATATTTTAAACTGTATAAAATATTTAATATGCTCATAATATAATAAAATGTATAAAATATTTGATATATTAATTTCCCAGTGCAATATATATCTACGAATCTATTCTACACTTACGTATATC
This sequence comes from Acanthosepion pharaonis, assembly GCA_903632075.3. Classification (NCBI taxonomy): domain Eukaryota; kingdom Metazoa; phylum Mollusca; class Cephalopoda; order Sepiida; family Sepiidae; genus Acanthosepion; species Acanthosepion pharaonis. The sequence goes on along the minus strand of CAHIKZ030000250.1, from coordinate 614,873 downwards.
TGAATTTGAAATAGAAAGTTTTAAAGAAGTGCCAGGATGTAGTCAACAATTTTTTTACCATAATGACATTTAGTTCTTGATAATGCAGATGATCGAAAATTCTTGAGCAAAAACAGAATACAAAAAAAAAACAAAACAAAAAAAAACAAAAATCAAAAGACAAACGAACACAAAATTTGGATAATAAAGATTGTATTGCACAAAAAGGTAATCCAGTGCATTTCTTGAGGTTAACATTGAATATTAAGAAACCGGTTTTACGAAACTCTGAGAGGAAAAATAAATCTGAACATTTTATTTTTTTTTGCTCTCTCCACCTCATTTCTCTTCTCTCTCTCTCTCTCTCTCTCTCTCTCTCTATCTCTATATATATATATATATATATATATATATATATATATATATATATATATATATATATATATATATATAGAGAGAGAGAGAGAGAGAGAGAGAGAGAGAGAGAGAGAGAGATTCAACTAAATGCAAAATGCATACCATAATTTTTTTTCGTTTATAAAATTAATATTTCTTGTCAACAGTAATTAGGGAATATATGAAACCGCTTCTTTGTACTAGTCAGAAACGTTTTGATCATAAAAACTGTTAAAATGGTTTCTGCCGAAGAAAACATTTTGCTCATCAAATACATTTCTTTTGAAGGATCAAATCATTATGATATTTTGGTGTCATTTTCATTATATCTTATGAATCATGAACTTTTACATGTCCTATATATTTGGCATGTTCATTGTGACCAAAATTAGGAGCAAAGAACGTTGTTTGATTGAAATCATTTTTTCACTGAATAAATTAGGTATCTTCACTAATTTGCTAAAAAAGCATACCCTGATGAAAAAAGGTTCCAAACGATGAAAACAATTTTTATCGTCTAAATATTTATGTTATTATTAAGAGGAAAGACTAAAGTATTTTTGATCATTTTTTAATCCTTCCTAGCACTTCCGAAATTTTAGATAAAAATCTTGTTTATTTTTTTTTAGTCAGCAAATTGTCATAAAATCGATGATATCCATATATTTAATTTTTAATTGTTATATTTAATTCAATTCAATTTTATTTCATTCTATTTGACTTATTTATTTATTTTTTTTAAATCTGGTAATTCCAATCTTAATTCTCCTAGTTTAATATACCTGAAATCATACATACAAAAAAAGAAGCAAATACCATCTAGACCAAACGAATAAAAACGAAAGCAATACAACTTGGCCAAATGAAATTACAAAAGAAAAAAAAGAACTGGGAGGACAAGGCGTTGCATGGCAAATGCCTAAAAAGAATGAAAGAAGCAGATGTGAACCAAGAGAAAACATATCTCAGTGGCTGAAGAGCACCGATGCTCCTCAGCCACTGATATGGTTTCTCTTGGTCTACATCTGCTTCTTTCATTCTTCAGTATATTAAACTGTTTCTTGAAGAGTGCAGCTTCTTTGTTAATGGAGTGAATTTGGTGTTTTACTATTTGTAGGAGAAGGCCATTGATTTTTGTGATGTATGCTTTCAATCCTATTTTAGAATTAGTTCAATTTGGATTAGACCTTGGCCTCCTAAAGCTCTTGGTACATACAGCCTATCAAAATCGAAGAAATGAATAAAATAAACAGAAATACAATTTTAATGTGGAGAGAAATATAGAAGAATATCCTCTTTATTATTCATAGGTAATTTTACAAATAAGAGGCTACTTTGATGTTAGCTGTTTTCTTAGATCAAACATTCTGAAGCAATATGCCCATTGAAATAAATAAATTTGTCTTGAACGTTCTCAAGCCATTAATAGACAAAGTAAGCACAGTCAGCAGAAAGTAGTTGTATTTTTTATTTATAACTGCAGTTCTATAAATATGTATGGTAGTTTCTTGCTTTAACCGAAAGTAATATAATATAATGATCATGCATTTTATTTGCTTGAAATAAATATCTGAAAATTCTAAATAAATCCATCATCGATGATTACGATAATTCGCTAACAGTTGTATGATTATTGTCGCTTGAATATCCTTCATAAATATATGCTATTGACTTTAAACATGTTATGTCAATTTTACCTAGGTGATAAATAGTAGCAGTACATGTTTAACTGGTTTGATTGCCCCCAAATATCTTACGCGCTAAAATACTTGGACACTAAAAGCTGAATAAATACTTTTGGACGCATAAAGAATATTTTTTGTATTTTTTTAACATAAAGAATCTTGTTAATCGGCTGAACAGGTCTGTTATTTGATTAATTTCGAAATACTGAAAGAAAAATTCCTTTTTGAATGTTTAATGCAGATCTTAATGTAATATAAGCGTGCACAATAAGAGAGTTTGTGTTCAATTCAATGCACGCATTTTGTCGATTTAACTCAACATGAAGAGAATATCCAGGGCCCGCACTAGGGTCTCGCCATCTCCCAAATTTGATACGGGCCCCATTCTCTGCCACGTGTTGATTTCAAAGTTTCCCAACCTGAGGGTCACAAACACTCGAAAGAAAATTGGAGGTGGAGCTTTTTTAAAATTACCAAAAATCAGGGAATTATCCAATTTAAATAAAAATTTCAGTACATATACATTAATTATTTACTTTTATAATGAATGGATTTTTTAATTTCAAAAAATCTGAAAAAATGTTATTCTTTTTGTAATAACTACCAATATTTTCAGGACTAAATTTTACACGAAAAAATGTTTAAGTCGCAAATTTTTACATTTCTATAAAGATTAATCGCCGACGCATCTCCGCTGGAAAAAAAAAGTTTTACAAAGATTCCAACACAACACAAACAGGATTGTCTTAAAAATTTCTTTTAAAACAGTATTTCAATTTTCGTGAAAATTTTTTATTTGTTGAAATCTTTAAACATTTTTATTTTTTAAAAGGTTATTTTCTCGGTTTTATCTTTCTAGAAATGTAAAAAATAGGGAGTAGAAATTTTATTTTAATTACTATTCGTGGAATTCTGGTTAGCATTATTATTATTAAAAAAAGTCAGAGATCTTCCTTAGTGGATGATCTCGGAATAAAACATGATTTTTCGGAGATATATTACCTTTTAATTGATTTAAAAGAACTGTTCAGAAAGAAAATTACAATTTAAAAAATAAGCGCTATTGAAATTAGCACTTCTCCCTCCTCCACTCTCCTGTAGGCATGGATTCCTCACGCGGTTGAGAGGTTCGGGATAGTAAGCACCCTCCCTGTCAATTATTATAGCTGATGATTGCCAATGTAACTTAGGTAAAAAAAAAAAAAGGAAGTAAAAAGTACAAATTAGCCCTTTTAGAGCTCGAACCTAGTCAGGGATTCCTGCGTAGTGCGCACCGAACCGGCCATGCAGATACACGATGTATATTATTAGTTGATGACTGACAATGTAACGTCAATTTAAAAATAATTAAAAAATGGTGGTGCGGTATAATTTTTCTAATGAGTTTTCTATTGAATTTTAAAATTCAATAGAAAAATTATAGCCTCAAAAATCATCATCAGCAGCAGCAGTCCGATAGACGGGTATGGTTGTCGTAGGGTCGCTGTACAGCTGAACACCTAACTACACATCTAAGTTGAAATCCGGAGAGGTATTTATTCATGTGTAGCCTGTCTTTGGCAAGTAGAACTGACCCCTCTTCAAGTCAGATCATAACAGATGTCCTCCAAATTGAAGGTTCGCCTTGGTCACAAACACGTAACCGTTGATTCCATCGGGTAACTCAGTTTAGCAAAGCCCTAAGCCAAAAAATATCTCGACTAAATCAGTTGCACGGTAATACTGAAGTATTACTGCGCAAGGTATGATAGCAAAATAACAGAAGCTTTGAAATTGGTTGGGATGAGTAAAATTTATATGCTGTAGTTGTTTTGTAATACTCAAATAAGAGTGTGTATAATAACGAAAACTGTTTTCGTGTATGTTAAGTAAAAAAAGAAGAAGCAAAGTCTTCCATTCAGTGATTTGCCCTCAATCAGTAGTCGAAACAGATTTTGGTTCCTCAAATAAATAAACATAAAATATCCAAATAAACAGCACCTACAAAATAAAAAATCCTGTAAATACACATATTTTCATGTAATAAGTCATTATTTTGTAGAAAAATTCTATTGAGCTAGTCATATTTAAACTTTGTCTACATTATACTTTATTTTAATTTATTTAAAAATAGTCACTGTTTGTAATAACCATAATTGGTTAATTATATTTTAATTTATTACATTGTTTTCATCATGAAAAAAAGAATAAAATATTTATAGAAATCTGGTTACAAATAAATGAAGCAATAAGCGAGGAAATGACAGGTATCAAAAATAGAAACAAAACCTAATGAGTGTTTTGTAAACATCCATTTTTCTGAATAGCTTATTTTTATTTATTTCTAACTTGAGAATAAAAATATTTTGACTGAAAGAAAAATATAAAGAAAATTATTTGAATTCTTAACTAAATTTCTTTCACTGTTTCAAAATTAGGATATATAATTTCTTAAAAGAAATTCCTGCACATTCAGATTTCTCAATAATCTTAAGTTTTTATCAAAAAGTAATTTATTCATGTTAAATTACAAATCTTTTCAAATACAAGATATTTAACACAACAAAATTTTGACCTTTGAATGTATCTTTTCCATTCTCAGTTTACTCTCTGTTCAGTTTCGATCATTAGTGAAATTTGACATGGATCCAACTTATTTACTCTTTCTTTATTCCTGATTGGTTTAACAAAATGTCCGACCACCATTTCATTGTTATTCACTGTTATCTCCTTTTCTTCGCTGGGAAAATGAAACCACATTTCATGTAATCAATCATTGCTTTGATGTGAAGACGAACCCAAAGATGGCAACATGCAGCACAGCTGACATCAACATATTCAGCTATGCCAACATCTTGCCTAATCTGAGCCCATGCGTTATTCACTCTTCGATAAGTTCAACCTAAAAAAAAGGACAAAAATTGAAGGCCACATGAAATAACTTACAAGAAAATCAAACATCAAGTATATATAAGTAAAAAAGAAGAAAAGAAATTGAAACAATTGTGATAAATTTTCGTATTGTAGTCCATTGACAGATTCTAATCTCCCATTGTCTACTGAATTAATTACCCATCAACCACAAATTAGTCACTGGTGATGGCGTCAAGGTACAATCTTCGTGTAATGAATAAAAATATAATCAGTTACGAGTTTAATACGGAGGTAAATCAACAGGTCCATAGCTTGATAGCTGAATTTTGATTTGAAAAAATTCACTGTATTAGACTTGTAAGGAATTTCTCTCGATTTTCTTTTACATATAATTGCCATTTAATAATCAATTACGAATTCAATAAAGGCAATAGTTTAATTCATTTCCAATGACACAATCCCATGAAATAGGTAAATTATGAATGCGTCCGATATAAAATTTTTTTTTATATTTCAAGGCAGAAAATCTCTCATTTTTAACCTTTTCGTAACTGGTGTACCATTTCTGTAAAAGATCTGAAAAGCTGATAAAGGGTTAGGGAAGTAGAGAGAGAGTCAGATAAAATGTCTATATTCAGAGCCAAAAATCTTTTTGCATGCATTTTAATACAACATTCAAACTGATTGGTAAAGATTGTTTTTTTCAATACACACAAATGAAATGTTTCCAATTGACAATATATTTCACCTTCGATTCTTTCATTTCAACATTTTATGTTAAACGACAACCAAAATACAAATACTTTCTTAGGGTGTAATTCTGGTTTTGGGTTGGAATTATTCGCAGAATATGATTACAATGAACCAACTTGTCATTTCTAGTGATGTTCCTTTTCAGAAATGACTCCGTACCTTGTCTTGTTCTTGATAACAAACAAATGTTAACTTTATGATTAAGATGAGAGCCATTCATATAATGTGAACCCATTGTGCAAGTTTTAATACTTTACCAGGTTTGTGAATGTAGGTTGTATAGGTATTATTGAACTGTTGGGTCATTTCTTATTGCTGTCAGCTTAGGAATTACTTCACTTACGATTAGATTGTCGATTTAAATAGGTCGTCCAGAATTAAGAAAACCTTCAAAGGGAAGATATCCCGATGGAAGTCATCGATGACATTTCCTGACAACTTAATATTTTATTTCCATAAACTTTAAATATTTCTCTACGCTTATGAAAGTGATAAACACTTTTTGAAATCGTAGAGCATGAAGTGTCTCGAATGGATCATTTTTAGGGTTAAATCAATTAAAGAGTTATTCAAATTGACATTAAATAAGCCTAACTGAGGAAACTCATAATATTGTTTTATTTGCATCACTTTGCTTTATGTAATGAAACAACAACAAACGATATGACATTAATTCCATTCTAATAAAGGGAGGTTACGTAATTTGCTCGGTCTCTTTCGTTGGAATATTTAAAATAAATATAATCTGTACTATTGTAATCTGCCTATGAAAATATTTTGAGGATATTAACTTTTTCATATCTTTAACTTTCACGAGGTAACTGATTATACTACTTTAGTTTTTATTGTAGATTAAAATTATAAGATAGAAATAATAGTAAGGTTAATCATGTGCTTGGGAAATGTTTCATTCAAATGAAAAACATGAAATATTCTTATTTCATAGATTTGTTCTCTGAATGAAACATTTCACAAAAAAATTCTAATTGCATAATTTCATTTTTAGGCTTGATGTTATTGAAGAAAATCTAATTTTTTTTAAAGAATATAATAATTCTTATGTGTTAAAATTCAGATATAAATAAAATATATCTGTAAAGACAATATTAACGAAAGAAATGACCAGAGGAAATTCTTATGTTAACGCGTTTCGTCTCTTGAGGAAACATTATTTATTTCGTAAAAAATACAAAATTGTGGCACAAGGCCGAGAGGGAGTCCCTTGAGGAAAATGTAGAAATTTTATTTAGTATCTTGTATTTATACGCCGAAGTAATGTGGAGAAAGGTAACGTTAAATGTTCAAATTTTGAATTAGGGCGACGCTCGGAAATATTCTAAAAATTACTGAGTGAACTATGGAGGACACTAAGTGACATCATTTATACGACATATTAAACGAAACTGAATTAATGGATTTGTTTTTGATTTTTTAAATCTAATTATTATTTATTTAGTTTTGAGTATTCTTATTTTATTTTGTTTATTTATTGAAATTATTTATTTAATTTTTAAAGGTCATGAGTTTTCTGTCAATTTTAAAAAAATATGGGCATACCTAAATATTTTGGCTTGAGAAAGGAACATTTCTTTTAAGAAAGGAGTTATTTGAAAAAAACAGAGCATAAGTTAACAGTTAAAAGAGATGTTCGTTTGTCAAGACAACATATTTATTTATGACAGTAAAATATTAAAAAATTAAACGAAAACGGTTGATCTTTATAAACGAAATAAATAAATTAATTAAACAAACAAAATAAAAAACATAAAAAGAAATAAGTAATAATTGCATAAAAATCAATAACATTCATTTCGTTTAATATATAGTGAATGACGGTTCGAAATTGCTTAACTTCGATGATCTGACGGGAACTGGCATTTCAACGTGATATGGCCGTAAACTTTATATGGGTTAGATCTATATAAATAAAAATCTGCAAACTATTTATTTTTGTGAAATGAAGTCAGTAATACATTGGATTATTTTGTGGACATATACTGCACGATTATCAAATTTTAAGCAATAGTTGTTTGTCCCGATTATATGTTGAAGATCAGGGTGAATCTCTGCACGGTTTCGGTTTAGCTTACACATGAGAATTACTGGCTAAGATGCTGGCAATGGGATATTTTGATGGTAGCTTATTGCGTATGCATTTTTTTCAAACAACTTTCATGGATTTTCTACATCTCTTATAATTCATCCTCGTGTCAGCTCATAAATCTTAAACTTTTGACAATTCATTTCTGTGCTTCGTCATAATATGTTTCTACTTAATAACAACATTCGTTAAATTTCACTTCTCTCCTTCCGTAGAATAAATTATCCTCACGTAAGCTATCAATACGTCATGAAAATGTCTTTCGTCACCTGTCAAGTAACGCGAAATGTTATAACGTGCTTTGTTTTATTTTCAAACTACATCTTTTCAGCACAGAAAATAAGTAATGCTTGTTTCAAAATATTTTAAATAAACATTATAATTACTGATTTAAAAAAGTTTTGAAAAATTCTAATTGATTTTTAAAAGATTTTCACACTGAGATTTTCATTTTTTTATAAAATGGAAAAATGGTTGGCATGACTGATTATCTGTCAATTTAGCTGACTAAAAAAAAAAAACAAGATTTTTAACGAAAATTTTGGACGTGCTACGAACGATTAAAAAATGTAAAAAAATACCCCCAAATTACTTTGATCTTTCCTCTTAATAATAACATGAACATTTAGACGATAAAATTTTGTTTTCGTCAAGTTTGGCGTCTTTTTCATCATGCTATTTAGCGATCTCATGAAGGTACCAATGTTAATTGATACCAATAGATCTATCATATGCTTCAACAAACACCTGTCATTAACCAATTGAAAACTATAAAAGAAAGTAGCGTTATTGAAAGGAAATAATGATGAAATTATGAAACGCTAACTTCGGAAGCACATAATTATAGCTGCAAAGTAACATATCTGTTATATGAAGTGGCAAAAGTATGTAAAATGTTCACTTGTTTATGTTCAGCTACATTTTCACTGCATTCTTCGTATGCAGTAATTTTCTCTCCGATAGTTATAATGCTTTTGTATTTTTAATGTACCTAATAGCTTACTCTATAAATTATATACTTAAATACATCAAAAACTTTTTCCATAATATGTCTTGCTGTTATATGAGTGCATCTAATATTCCCCTGCATTTTTGATGTCATCAAATACATTCACTTTAATTAGAAAATAGAGCTCATTTGACTATTAATCCTGGAATAAAACACTTCAGAATTTTATCTGCAATACACTTGCATGCGTAGTATAATATTCTGAGCAGGACACACTTAATTCAAGAATAAATAATCTATTTTGGCAGTGCTTTCTTATAATTTATGAACGGAGTGCATTTTGCTTATAATAACTTCCAGAATGTTTGCTCTGAAAGGTGATTGTCGTTGTGTGCATCACAAAATGATGTTCTAATAACAGACACAGATAGATATCACTACGGGCTCTTTACTTTTTCCGTTCAAATATAAACACATACAGACAAACGTACACGTTCACACATGTACACACACATACACGCACACACACACACACTGAAATTTCTTCTCAGCTTTGCTAAAGAATAGGAGGGAAGGAGATGGAAATAAAAAAGAAAGAGTGGGAGAAAGAAACAGGAAAATGACAGAAAATATGACAAAAACTAGAATATGAAGGGCACTGTCAACAAATACATTCATTACTTCTAGTGAATAAAGAAGGGCCGTATATGGATACCCCATTAACTGTCCTCACTCTGAAATCCAAATACAATAAACAGACAGGCAAACTGTGTAAATAAGAGTAATAAGGTCATGCAGGAAGGCAAATAGGCAATGGTCAATGAATTAGCTTAGTGTTAAGAGGTAATATGGATTTTCATCATTTTGAAAAGATTTTGTGGGTTTCATGAGTCATTAAAATGTTACAATATATGCTTAGATACAGAAAAGCTAGCAGAGTTGATACTTGTAAAAAAAAGTAATCATAAAATAGTATCTCATGACATTAAATTAGTCAAAGTTTAAAATGCAAAATTGCGTTCCTATATATTTTTGAATAGTTCGCTTGATGTAAACTAGTTGGTTTTTGTATTAGAAATGTGGTTGAATGTTTTCTATCTCAAAGCATTCAACTAGATTTCTAAAAACAAAAAGAATAACGGAATAAGGAAAACATTTCAAATACGTGTAGTGACGAGCTTGAAGTGTTTTTTTAAGTACGTGCTTATTATTGGTCTTTAATTAGAAAAAAAAGAAGGTGAGTGAAAAGGAGAAAGAGAGAAATATTTGTATAAATATTAGTTGCATTATGGTTAATCGAAATAATTACTGTCACTTCTTTGACGACTTCTTTTATATTTGTGTCCGATTCAATACTCGTCTACCTTTATCAGTTACAAATAACGTTAAAACGACCGCTACTATGTAAAATTATGTAACATTCAATAACAGTATAATTTTATCTTATAAAAGCGGTGCAACAAAATTGACTTGAATAAACAGTTTTTTAATTTCAAGTAAAACAAAAATTATTAAGTTTTATACGTTTTAGTACAAAGAGAAAGAAAAAAATGTTATATTAGGCAGAATTAGCTTTTTTCTGTACTGTCATACCGATATTGTCCTAAACGCAAATTCAAAACGGAAACGCAGATAATTGGTTTTACTCTGTTTTTTCCTAAATGTAAGCATAAAACCTTTGATTAAGCGTAAATAAATTTGACACTAATGTTTATGTGATGGAAATACTTAGCACAAAATCAATTTGGGATAAAACACTACATCTGTTCTTAAGTGTATTGTTAATATGTGTAGACCTGAATAAAGAAGTTTTTTTTTCCGAAAATGAAAGAAATTTGTATTTGCTTTATAATAAATCTAACTTAGCATTTGAACCGGTTATCATTGAGGCTAGAAATATTTATGAACTTACAGGATAGATGAAGAGGTGCAATTATTCATAAATGAATACAAACAAGTAATGTCAGTCATTTAGTATATATATATATATATATATATATATATATATATATATATATATATATATATATAAAAAAAAAAAATAAATAAATAAAAAATATAACATATTAAGATATTTTTATACATACAAATATTTAAGTAAATTGTCTGATTACAACAAACAGTATCAAACAACATTTACCGGCCTGAATATTTCTCGGACATTCAGTCCGAGAAATTTTCACCGAAAATACTCGTCCTCCGACCGATTTGGCCACAGATAAGCGTTCGGTTGTCAAGGTCGAATTAATTGTATTTGAACTTCAATCTTCCATGAAATTCGAGCTTGCTAACCAAACGCTTCTCTGTGGCCAAATCGGTTAAAGACCGTCAAGCTAAATGACGGTTGCGTATAGGATGCAGGTTCGAATCCTGTCGGAGGACGAATATTTTCGGTGAAAATTTCTCGGACATTCAGGCCGGTAAATGTTGTTTAATATTGTTTATTATAATCAGAGCATTTACTTAAATATTTGTATTTATAAAAAGAATGTATAAACATAAAAATGTCTTAAAATAATTGTCGGACTTTGTCCATTTCATTATATATATAGGGGAGAGATTATAGTTGTTCCAACGAGAGAAAAGTGTATATATTAAAGAGAAACTGCAAACGTTTTTGGTTGTAATGAGGATTAAAAAAATATATATATATTATGCTTTATCTTCCATAATTTTGCTATATGTATTTCTGGTCACGAGAATCATGTAAAGAGTGGATGTTTCCACATATCATTAAAAGGAATTAATTTTTCTTATGTTTTTCGATGTTAAACATTCTCGATGTTAAACATTCTCTTTTTTTGTGTTAGTGATACATATGTCTTCCTTGAACTGGCAGTGAGAAAGTTCTTCTGCGAGAAAGGTAATAAAACAATTAAAATTGGTCCGAGAAAGGATGAGGAAAGATATCTGTATTTTTATCTAGTATCAATCCTACTCCTTTATCGTCTTTCTCTCCGCCTGCATAAATAATCTTGTGCTTGTTGCTGACAAAATCTCTGCCGTTTGGCCATCTGGTTTCACATACACCTAAGATGTTGATTTTTAGCCTGTTCATCTCTTTTTTCACATTATCTAACTAGCTGCACATGTCTGTCATTAACGGGCGAGGAGTTAGTTTCCATAACCTTAACCCCCTTCACGTCGTTAGGTTTCGTATTGTGTATGTTGTTAGTGATGACATATCTTGGGATTAATAGTGGAGTGGTTTCCCGTGGCCTTCTCCACGACGGTTTATGTAGACACCACCTCTAGTTAGCTGGCCGTTGACTCTGAGAATTCTTCCGCCCTTTGTTAGGTCTTGTCTTTCGTGCTACTGGCTCGCTAACAAGCCGCCTAACTCGGAAGAACTTGGAGGGGAGTAATCGGTTTCGACTGTGGAATACTTACCGTATGTATGAGTTTCCCGGTCCCAGATCTGTTTGGTCAAAAACCTTTTACATACAGAGTTAGTTAGGTGAAGGAATAGAATAAAATGATTAGTTTTTTTTTTAAATGTTAATCTAGTATAAGTTCCATTGCCCACTATTAAATCAATATGCGATTATGGAGCAATTATTTTACTCACACTGGCTACCAATACCCGAAGTAAGCCAGATTTACAATTAACGTAATAGGTCTGAGAAAAAAAAAAGGATCCATACAACATCATGGAAAAAGCGATTCTTAGTACTTACAATTGGAATTTTATGTTAAATCTTGCTAACCTTAAATCAATTGTCATTTAATGAAAAGTGTAGCAGACTCTAAAAATACGTCTCCATTTCAGGAACCAAATGCGCCGGAGCTGGTTGGGTTAGGGAGATAGGAGGCTAAACAAACAAAAACGAAGTCACTTGGAGGACTTCTATGAGATACTACAATGACCAACCCTCCTTTAAACCACATCGATAGACTCCTGAAGAAGACCGGAAGGCATAATAGCCTAAACGCTGTGTTAAAGATGAGGACATTCGGCCGACTGTAAATAATGTAAATAAGTAACAAGTTAGCATCCTAAAACTAATAGACTTTATTTTAAATACCAAACTTTATAACTGAAGAATGTAAACAAAAAGTAAGTAAATGAATTAAAATAAATAAAAGCAAAGAAATAGATAAAATAATAAAAAACAAATGCAATGTCTAAAAAACCCGAAACAAAAATCTGAAAAACCTCAAAACAGATTATCTCTTCTCTTACATGCTAAAAATCCCCACTGTTCTACATATGGAGTACACAAAGTGTACTGTAGTAAAACATAAGTTTGATTATCATTTAAGAAGTCACCATGCAGTGTTAATTTCTATGTCCACCTTTGTCCATCTTTAAACACTTTCTACCCGATAGTAAACATTCTTTCCTCATATATATATATATGGTGCTCGGTAAAAATGGCAGCGGTAAAAATGGCAGGGTAAAAATGGCAAAAGTGGATAAAATGGGAAAAAATGGCAATTCGACAACAGAAAATTATGACCGTTCGAGAAGGATGGGTCTAAGCTCCCATCCCTCTAGTTTAAAATAGGGCTAAGTCCCCCACTCATTTATTTTAAAATAAATATTTTTAAATAGATATTTACTCTAGTGGTGGTGGGGGGTACCTAGGCTCCTTCTCCTCTTGTTTTAAATAGGGGCTAAGTTCCCGCTCCTAATATTAAAAAATTTTTTTAAAAAAGTTGATTTTTAGAAGTTTTATTGGGGGCGCTAGGTTCCTACTCCTAATTGCAGTAAAAGCACAAATCGTAGCGTGTTTAAGTGAATTTGATGACTATAATTAATTTTATAATTGATAGCTGACATTAGGATTATATATATATATATATATATATATAAATAAGTGTATTAGTGTATATACATATGTATATATAAAATAAGTGTATTAGTGTATATATATATATAAGTGTATTAGTGTATATATATATATATATATATATATATATATATATATATATATATAATATATATATATATATATATATATATATATATATATATATATATATATATATAAAATAAGTATATATATATATATATATATATATGAAATAAGTATATATATATATATTAGTGTTGGGACGATTAATCGGAATCGGGGAATCGGAAAAATCGCAGAGGCGAAGGTTAGGAATCTCATTTACAGATTTCGTATTGACTCACAGAGTCTAATTTAATTATTTTATTGGTAAATTATGGTAAACGAAGTAAATATTCTAGAGTTCACTTAGCCTATTCCCTCAGCAAACCTTTTGAATTTCTGTTCACACCTATTTGTCTCTCAGAGACTTCACACTTGAGTATTAAAAGATTGAAAACGCACCAGTCTGACCCTGTCTTTGTCTGATAACCTCTGAAATAATTAATGTTTCATTGGGGTTTTTTGTTGTTTTTTTTTTCGGTTACATCAAGTGGACATATAATTGTTTTTTCCCAAGTTTTTCAGTGTGTTTAGACGTAATCGCCTAAAACATAAAATATCATGGGAGGCGGGGGGGAGCTTTAGCTGAATATTCTTTTTAATTTGACAAACTTCTCATGTTTTTCCATTATGTATTGTATCCAAGATTTTAATAAACTCATTGTGAGATATTCATCTATATTTTTTTCCTTTTGCCATTTTTTTCTTATTTATCCACTTTTGCCATTTTTACCGTTGCCATTTTTACCTATTTATCCACTTTTGCCATTTTTTCCGCTGCCATTTTTACCTAAATTCATATATATATATATATATATATATATATATATATATATAAATATATATATATATATATATAAAAATTTAAACTATATGGTGTGTGGTAATTTTTCCCGTTGAAACACAAAATAAAATATGTACTATGTTAACTTCAGACTGTTTTATAAAATTATTTTCAGTCTCATTTTGAAATGAAATAAGTAAAAAGAACGAAGAAAAAATGTTTCTGTGTTGTAACTGGGAAGACTTTTGTCCTTTCTTCGCTGTCAATAGACATTTTTGTTCTCCCTTTACTTTGCCTAGCAACTTATGTATTTTTCTGTCAGTTTCGAACCGTTTCATTGATGAATTGAGCAGGGGACTGTTTGTTCAATCTCGTGTGGTGAAATACGCCTGATATTTAATTGACGTCGGAACTTGACGTCACAACTAGTAGCGTTTAGAAATTATGGCGTCAGTGCTTTTCAAAAAAAGCGTTTCATAAAATTGCTGCCTTAATTTTAAACTTTTGCGTTAATTTTTAAATGAACGAATCAAAAACAATTTTACATTCAAAACGCTCGTTCTTTTCAACATCTTATGATGTTTGAAAAACAAAACTAAAACTGTAAAGGCAACGCACTTATCAGCACTAACATTATTTCCTTTATGCTTCTCTCTCTCTCTCTCTCTCTCTCTGTGTGATAACTAGATTTCGTTAATTTATCTCAAAATGAATTTAGCATTTGACATGTTTTTTTTTTTATCAAGGTTATTGTCTTAACTTAAAATATTCCTATTTATGAACAACAAATAATTAGAGATGTGTTCTATGTTTTAATGTTTTATGATTTCAGTAAAATAGGTATAGTTTGTACACTCGATCGAATCGAATGTGTCATTAAGTGTAAATGTATATTCAATGCTGTGCCTAATTATGAAAGAATATAATTCTTATTGTGCAGCTAGCATACCAAATGACATAGATATTAGCATAATAGTTGTTGGTGGGGAAATGGAATAGGCGAGCCGAGTTCAAATTCCGGCCGAGTCGGTTTCCTCTCTCCTGTTAAGGGTAGACTGGGCTATCTAGCTTTAGGTGACAACAATTCTAAGAAGTGGCACACTGTGAATTCAACCGTGTAAAAGGCACGAGAAACCAATCCAATATTTTTTCCAATAACTTGTGACAAAAGAAGGAATATGTGGTGTGCCGTTCTAAATGGCATTTAAAAATACTTCTTAATTACATACTCACATTTCGAAGATGCCTCAATGGCGTAGCTAGGGGGCGGTCCGCCCCGGGCGGCACTTTTGCTCCGTGGGTAGTTTTCAGAAAAGAAAAAAACAATAGCATAAGTTCAATATTTTTTTTAAAAAAAAAGGGCATCGATAAGGAAGAAGATAGGGTTCAAATGAAGTCAATTTGTCTTTGATATGGCTGACTCAAAGTCAGCCAGCCAGCAACAAAAGTTTTTCTCCAAAACGCGCTGTGAAAGAAATTTGAACATTTTTAAAGGGCTTGATGTGAGGTTGGATTAAGTGAATTTTTTAGTGAATCCACAGTTTTTTCCACACCTATGTGAGAAGTCCAGACTTTGGCGTCAGTTCTTTGATTTTGACTTTTCATGTCTGTGAACTGTTAGTGAAAAAAAATAAATAAAATAAATAGGTGAACCAATTGTTTTTTTTATCTTATCATAGTACTAGCTTTAATACCGATATAAAATCGTTACTTTTCATAAATTATAAAATAGATAAATAAATTGAAATAATACCAATGCTTTAAGGATATCACATGCATTCCAATTTTTTCCGGAAATATCAAACGGAAATTTAAAAGAAAATTGAAAATTATTATATTTTCTTAAGTGCAGAAACTTTATTTAAAATCCAAAAATGGACCTTTTTTCAATTTACAAGATTTCCCGGTAGTCAAAAAATGCAATGTTTTATTTTTTTGTTTAGATAGTTGGAAGTTTTATTAATCAAAATAGACTAAGAATTAATTAAAAGTATGATAACATTTATTTCAGTTTTTAAAAGTGAAATTAATTTTATCGAACTTTTAATTCTTAGTCTACTACTTTGCTCATAATAACTTAATAATAATAACAAAATAATTTTAAAAGACATTGTATTTTTTTACATTGTTAAAAGAAAAACAAACCGTGTTTCTGTTAACGTGGTATTTGATTTATGAATCTTCACTTGTTAGAATTGGAATAAATATTTTAAAAAATTGATAAATTATGAATGAAAAGTACAATGTGTTTTTTGTTTTTGTTTTTAAATAAAACAGAGGGTATATAAACAAAAACAATTTATCTTTCGTAAAAAGTTTTTAAAGTTTTCCCGATTTAGAAAAAAAAAACAAAAAAAACAATTGTACTTTTATTTCATAATTTATCAGTGAGGAGCTATAAATGCCACGTTAAGAGAAACATGGAAAAAAAATACGGGCTTTAGATTCTGAGAAATGGATAAAAATATTAAAAACTGATGGGTGTACGAATAATTTCGTCGTTGACTATATATATATATATATATATATATATATATATATATATATATATATATATATATATATATATATATAATATAAACTAAGGGTCAATGTGCATTGTAATACAACATTACAAAAACAAAGCTACACCACTGCATAGCCGTCGCTAAAACGACATTGTCATTAAAAAAATTTTTTCATAAAAATAAAATGTACTTTTTTAATCATCCTCGTTTTCTTGAACTAAAAGATATTTCTTAGAAATATTCTGATAATTTAAAGATAGTTGAGAACTTGTATGAATGAATACCACTCACAAAATGTAAATATGTTAAAATTAAAGGCGAAAAAGGAAAAGTTATATGACCGAATACATATGCATATTACTACAGAAATAGGAGGCACGGTGGAATAATGGATAGCGGCGCGGATTGAGGAATCGGCGAGCCGAGTTCGAATTTCAGTCGAATCCATGACATTCACTTACGCACTAATACCATTGGGAAAGTTATGAATTCATACCTTTCCAAAGCTATGGGAGAAGCATATATATTTATTTCTTGGATGGCAACTGCAGAAAGAAATCTGAGAAGGGAAAAAATCTGCATCGTCAGTTGAAAGATACATGATCCCCTACGCGTGTATCACGCACATAACTGATTGATATTACAGATATAGAAAATGATGCATAAACAAATACATACTATGTATATTATAGAAATTAATAATTTTACGTATATTCTTTATTTATCTCATTGCATTCTCTGATATGTACATTAGTGGAAAGAAAACCGTTTATCGTTAGGATTTATTCTATTTAATGACATTTCAAGTGTTCATTTCCATTTGTTGCACTAATAAAACAAAAAATCACCACATGAGGTGTAAATTGTAACCAGTTTATTCATCGTAAAATGATTTCATCAAAATTTTTAAAATTCTTTAATTCAGTTCACGTTAAGGTGAAAGCAATAAAATACAGAAATAATGAAATTAATAAAAATAAAATTACCATTTGGTAAGTAGTCATGCAAAAAGAAAATGATATCCACCATATCGAACATATGAAACTTTTACAGTCAAATATTTTTTCCGTCCGCGTTTTTGTTTGTCTGTGCGTATGTGCATGCGAATGGATATGTGTAAATGTGTAGTGCCTTTCCCCGCTTTCTATGAATCTTTGTGTGCATCAGTGCATGCATTCACCTAATGTATGCATGTAGTATTAAATATTGCCCTTATTGTCAGTATGTGTTAAGTCTTAATACGTTTGATTTGAAAAATGAAAAGAAGTTCAGTAGATATTTTAATGGACATGAACGTTTTTGAATTCTTATTTTCCTGTCATCTAACTTATGAAGAGAGCGTCAATATCGGTGTTCCATTAAATATTTTTACCTCTTAGAAAAATGTGTTTTTTTTAAGATCATTAAAGTTAAACAAAATTCATAATACCGTTATAAAACCTGAACTTTTCATCACTTATACAAACGTAGAACATATGTTTTACTTATAAAAATATCGATAATGTGAATTTTAAATCCTACTTGTTTGAGTACCATTTATTTTTATATTTACAGGCATAGTTTGCACCATCTGATAAAAGCAGATAAGTAAACATTTATCCATAGTTTTTTCTGTTTAGACATTAGAACAGTAAAAAACAGAAAAATTACATTATCAAATAACAAAAACGAAATATAAATATTTGGATCAATTTTCTACATCTTTTGCGATTGACTTTTTTTCCTGAACCCCTCATCCCCCCACCAAAAAAATAAAACTCTCATTCATGAAGACAACTCTTTTTACAAATGAGCATATTTATATACACACACTCATGAAATATATGATTTGGTTACAATAAAATCGTTAATATCGTTAAAATTGTGATCTATCTATCTATCTATCTATCTATCTATCTATCTATCTATCTATCTATCTATCTATCTAAATATATATATATATATATATATATATATATATATATACATATATATATATATATATACACTTATTCACTATCAAATTTCAAATAGGACAATTTCTCACAATTTAAACGAGTTTTCAGTTGAAACTTTTGTTTTCTATATAGACTTACTGAAGCTATGTATTTTTTTGATCTGAATTTATTATCAGTTTTGTGCGTAATTGTTTTATGAAATAATGAATTAACTTCGCATGAAAATAAATTAAGAATATTGTTTTATTAATAATTTCATAATTATTCTTTACAAATAATCTAGATGGACTCAAAAATTAAATTAGAATGAAAATAAATCACCATTTTTATTAAAAAATATATTTATAAAATATTATGACTGATTTCCACAGATAAAGTATAAAATGTTCTCAGAGAATAACTTTTAGATTTAATAATTCCTTTCAGGTAAATGATTGGGTAGACGTTGTTACAAAGCATATATTAGCCAATTGGAGCTGATAATTTTTCGAAAGCTTGAATTTCTCCCTACAGAATATAGTTGGCGTATATTATTTCATCAACCAGAGATATAAATTCAATAAATCGATATTAGATCGCAAATTATCTACACACTTATAAGTTGAAGCTAATCCTTGAGATGATACTGGCAACAACCGCGTCTGAATTATTTTTGAATAAAGAAAAGCAAGAGCCAAAAAGAAAGAAATAAAGATCATGATAGGAAAGTAAATGGAGGGATCATGAAAGAAAAGAAAAACAGTAACAATATTTTCGATATTTTGTTTTGCTTGCTAGCTCGACACCATAAATGTCTTAAACAAAGGAACAGTAGAAAAGCTCTGAATATTTAAGATCGATTATCTGTAGAGAGTGTACTGTTAGTCTTTTTTTCTAAGAAAGAGAACTAACTTCATCTAAAATTTGCAGCGTTTTGGTTTTTAAGTCATTCGCCTGGATAATTGAATAATTTATAGAACGTGTTTTAACTGCTGAACTGTCTTAAAATTATTAAATGAATAATCTATCTATCTATCTATCTATCTATCTAATTTTCTTTTATGTAGGCCGATAGGTGAAATAAAATATATTTTAAAATAAATGTGTAGAGACATCATTCCTCTAACCACCCTCAAACAGATGTATAATATTATATCTATGTATTATTTATTTATTTATTTATCCTCTCTCTCTCTCTCTCTCTCTCTCTCTATATATATATATATATATATATATATATATATATATATATATATATATATATTCACGGATAGAAGCTGCAAAGAAGAACAAACGTTTTATTTATTTCATTACAAGAATTTACAAAATTTTACTCTGCCTGGTGGCAAACGCTGCTGATGGCGCCTGGGGTGGCGGTCCCGCCATAGCCACCGAAACCGTGAGATCACCCCTGGTCGGCGGCTGATGAAGACAGGGTATCGCACGTGCTAACACACGCTGTATGTTTAAAAAAATATGATATAAATTATCAAGATGATTTAAGATAATCATAATTATGTAATTCATCGAGTCTAGAAGAAACCTCAAAAGAATACAGGTAGCACTGGACGGCCATTTCGTCCAATATTTGAGACTCATCAGCAGTGAGCATCCACTACCGAGAATTGAAACCCGGACTGTTACGATACATATTAACTGTACCAACGGGCCTCACTGACAAAGAGGTAACGAATTAGACTCGATATAGCGCTGCTCGATCACAAATTACGTGATGGAACTCATCCAAGTTTCCCTAACCCATAGGACTGTGCCCCCACGAGCCACGACTACTATCCCCAAGCCGCTCCAAACTGGAGCATTAGAAGCCGATTCAAGCAAGGATACACTAGTGATAGAAATTAGGAGGAGGATTTTAGATAATCATAATTAAGTAATTCATCGAGTCTAGAAGAAAAAAAACTTTGAAAACTTTATACTTACATTTATGTGCAATTTATACTTATTATTTTATGCATATCTGCCTTGCCCATGATGCTCATTCTTCCTATTTCAGACGTTCCTTTTTGACCTGCATTTGTTTCTCATTTCTTTGCGTAATGTCCTATATTCTGTACCATACTTTGGCATTGTTTGTTGTCTCTTTTTCCCCATATCGAGAATTTCATCTGTCTACTCTTTTTTTCCCTTGTCTAGTTCCCTTGGGATGATCTCATTTGTTGATGTCACTAAAGTTTCTCTAAATGTATTCCACATTGAAGTTCCATTATCATTTAGTTCATTCTATTTAATTTTAACGTTGTCAATATACATCATCTGACATTTCGACATTAATAAGCGTGAACATAAACTGGAATAAGTTTTGAAAGACATTGAAAACAGCACCATTGATGGATAATTTATGATAGCCAGTATTTTTTAAATGTGTTTTCACATTGTTACATTTAGAATTTAACCGAAAGAAAATTATTGCTACATGCAAGTCGGGTCAAAAGTTACAAAATTCTTAATAGATTTATAGTAAATAATTTTATAATTATAAATAATTTTATATATTTTTCTCCAAAAATAAATCAGTTTAAAAAGGTTAAAGAAAGCAAATCAAGATATTTTTTCAAGTTGGTTATTATGCTAATAAATTTATGTACAGTAGTTTAATGATCAAACATCAGAATACTTATTTTAGGAAGTGGTTCAATCCAAGAATGTTTCATTAGACCTTCGTGTATGCGTATATATGCGTGCATTATATATATATAAATTATGACCATGGAATATTAGTGTTTAAGCCTATTTATATATATATATATATATATATATATATATATATATATATATATATATATATATATAATGAGCAAATACACTTGTTTTCCGAGCACACGCGTCTGCTAGGGAGGCTAGACAATCTTATCAAAGACGCCGGCTCAGGCCCATTTTTGTTGGTTCAACATCAACAGATCCCACCTTATATGCTGAGCGGACCTTAGTTACAGTTTCTGGGAGAGAGCGCATCATTTGTCATGAACAACAATTCTGGCGTTGTTTGAACAACGCCAGAATTAGAATCAGTTCAAAGTGACGTCATATGTAACGGCTAAAGGGAAAAGGATGTATAAAAGTTATTTTTATGTGTCTATTAAATATTTAATAATACACACTTCAATATACTGTTAATGAATCTTATCTACCATACTGACGACATTCAGTTCTCAACAATAATGACTGAGATAGTCGAAATTAGTTGAACAAAACAGAAAAAAAACATGAACTTCGGACAGCTTATTCATAATTTTGATCCCAGTATATAACATCTTATTCGAAAATTGGAAAAAATGCAATAAAATCTTGTCAGTTTAAATTAAAATTTATGTCTTGCTGCCCAAATGCAACTTATCTATCTATCTATCTAGAGAGAGAGAGAGAGAGAGAGAGAGAGAGAGAGATATGTAAGGCGTGTGAGTGCGATGGAAGCAAATAATGAAAAGATACAAAATTCATATATTTAGTATATTATTAAAATAAATATATAATGTTGCAAAAACAGTGAAAGACAAATGAAAACGATGAGAATCAACATAAACCTAAAAATAATATCTTATTAATCGTTATCTTATCATTACTGTTTTGGGTCATAATATGTTGATAAGACCTCTTAGGCAAACATTCCTATGTTGATTTTATACAATTAAGACAGTATTTTACAAAAAAACAAATATTGTTTTGAATCTTTTCAATCAACGTAAAAACAATAAAGTGAAAACCTAGTTATAATTTAAAAGCTCATTAAATATAATTTGAAATAAACTCGTTCTCTGATTATACAAATTTTGATGTATTTTGTTTGGCATTCTGTAGCATTTCGATAGAACTAAATGGGAAATGAAATGTTATTGCGACTATTTTTCATTTCAAAAACCTAAAATTTAATCTTTTTATAAGAAATGTCATCAAAGTAAAAGAAGTAAGCGACTAGAATTTATTGATTACACGACTAAACATTAAGATTGAATGCTTTTAATTTTTATCTCAATCAAATTCACCAGGAATTATATCAGTGATTCTTTCATTGCGTGTTCTTATTTGTTAATCGTAAGTTAAATTTTCAAATAGGTTTTAAACAATTATTTTACAAAACAATCCTATTTAATTTAAAGACTATTTAAATTAAAAAGAAATACTTGGAAAAATGTCTTGCTGATTTTTCTTGGTAATTAACTTATTAATTAGCACTATGCAATCGTGTGAAAGTGAGTAAATTACTCACTCTCACACGATTGCATAGTGTTAATTACCATTTAAATATGCTAGGAATCACCAGTAATTCGCCGAAAAAAAAAAGTATAGCATGATGAAAAAAAAGTTCAAACTTAATAAAAACGAATTCACATTGATAAAATATTTTTTGATTGTTTTATTACATTTTTTTATCCTTTCTAAGGGCACATTCGAAATTTTGGTTAAAAATCTTGTTTTTTCTTACGTCATCGGTTTACATAATATTTACCATAGCGCCTTTTTCTGGTGAAAAACATTGATTTGAAAATTATTGCAAAAATCAAATAATTATAGAATTTTAATGAACTTTTCAGAACTTATTCACAAATGAATGAAATTATTTTAGACATGTGTTTTTAGAAAGTCATGGTAAAAATATTTTTTACATCTGTTACCCGCTCCCCTTTATTTGAATGTATGAAAACTCGAGAAATTCGACGCTTACCTTTTATTGATTTAGTTAAAATCAGAAGATTTTGAAGAATATAAATTATCGATTTCTTTGTAAAATCGAAACACACGGCTACCCAAAATTCAGCTCTGAATTGTAACATACAAAAGCCAATAAAACTAAGACATTATTTAATTAGAAAAGCTTTTAATGGCTTTTATGAAAATTATATGTTAAGGACACTGTTGTCTGAAGCAAAATATTTTTCCGATGGAAAATGAATTTTTACAAGAATTGTTTTCTTTTTTTTCAATTTTAAATAAAAAATGTGATAAAGTTGTTAAATATTTTATAGTTTCAATCCTTGCCCTTTAGGGAAAGCTGTTATTAAGTAGATCTATCTTTATAGATCATAAATTTGAAAATTGATTACAATCTGCGACACACGTGTATTAAAAAATTACACTGTTTTTGTGACTGCATCAAAACAAAACGTTTTTGCAAATATATAATTTCACGTATTTTAAGATTTGTTTCTCTTGACAGCAAACCGCCCTTTTAAGGGTATTCAAATTTTCATGGAAGTCTCAAATCAACTGCATAGTATTTTTACTTTTTAAAAAAAATACTTCTATTGTTAGTGGACTAGAATTAAATAAAATCAAAAAAATGTAAATGATTACACAATTAATACAAAATTTTCACATTTTCATAAATGTCATATTATAATAATTAAATATTAAAAATTAACACATTAAAAATGTAACATTTCATAAATGAGAGAGGTACCTATAATTATTAGGTACCTAACTTATTTATGAAATTTTATGGTTTAATTTTTATTTATTATTAATTTTTTTATTATCTCAGTTATGAATAAAATTCTTAAGCGATGTAATATAAAAATTAATACCATAAAATTTCATAAGAGATGTACGTAAAAATTAGGTACCTCTCTTATATTTTATCTCACTCTCAGTTATGAAATTTTCAATTTATTTTTTTGTTAGTATTTTAAATTTTATTTTTCCAGAAATCCTATTTAAACGTAAGGCTATGAAGCTAAAATATTAAAAAAAATTAAATATTAGATTTTTGAAAGTACTTTATTTTTAAAAATTAGTTTGTAGTTAAATCAGTTGGTTCACTTAAAATTCGAATATGTCACTTCTGTCCTTCCTTCCGATAACTTCCCTGATGTAAGCTGTCAATACATGGATGTAACTATCAATTTACACCTCAAAACAAGTCACCACGGTTAGACATACTTCTCTAATTTTCAACTAAATTTTTCTGCTAAAAAATTAAGTAATTAAGTTTCCATTTACATTAAGTAAACTTTACATTTTCTAATTTTCCACAAATAACTTTTCAAAAAGGTATAATTGATTTTGCAAGATTTTTAAACGGAGAATTTAACTTTTGTTTACAAATTTATCAAAAATGGGGGACAGCATCGATTTTTATGGTAATTTCGCTGACTAAAAAACAAGATTTTTAACTAAAATTTCAGACGTGCTAGGAAGGATTAAAAATGTAAAAATAATTCAAAAATACTTTGGCTTTTACTTTTAATAATAACATAAACATAAAGAAAAATTGTTTTCATCAAGTTTGGGCCCTTTTTCGCCACGGTATGCTCTTTTTTAGCGAGTTAGTGGTGATTCCTAATTTATGCTATACTTATATCCATAAGTGCAGTTACAACTATTGAAGTAACTAATAATGAAAACAAATCCAGTACAGTAGAGAAATTATGAGCTGTTTACTTGCTTATAGTTCTATTACCAAATAAGTGAAAAGTGTAAAATATTAGTCAAAAGCACGCAAAAGCTACATGCAACATGTAGGTCATATGTATTTATAAAGTTTTCAATAAGCAACATAGTAAATACTTATGACTACTATTTAAGATTTTAGTATATAATATTTGTTTTTATCAGAAATATTTACTCTACCTTATTTTATTATGTAACTCATATCATCAATAAATATATTATTTTTTTAATTTGATAAATAAAAATTGAAATTTCTTTTCAAAGTGGATATACTCTGAAAAGAGAACTAAGATATTGCAAAATTATTGAGAGATGGTAACACAAAAACTAACACAGGAAAGATAAGAACAAGAAAAATCTGACTTTATTAAATGAGACGTGGGAAAAAAAAGGTTATTAGTAAAAAAAATGAATTGGTTAGTAGAAAATAAATGAAGAAGTTGGTGTTGCGATTGTCAACTGAGAGAAAATATACAGAATATTAAGAAAATTTGGCTAATTGTTTTCTCAAGAATAATTTTAGTGATAAATGTAGAGCTATATTAAATGGACATGATAGCTGGATCTTTCATAAAAATCTTCAATCGAAAAGAGACAATAGTGTAGAGGTAAAATAATGTTTTATACTTATATTGCAGGCGATAAAATTATAGGTCCCTTTAAATTTGAGTTAAGAAAAATGCGGAGAGTTCATTGGCAATATGTTTTTGAGTGGTGCAGATCTCAACCACGAAATTTAAAGAACCCCCCCTTCACATTCTGTAAATCTGACTATTACACATCGTGTCAAAAAAAAAAAAAAAAAAAAAAGAAGGGTTTTAAAGATACTCTAAATTAATTGAATGGCCCTCAACCTCTACAGAAAAATGAAATGATTCAACCGATGAAAGACTGACAAAGATTATAGAATATTAACAAACCTATACTGACATGTAAAATAACATTTATTCAGCTATACGGAATATATCGGTTAATAAAATTTGTTTTTTTTTTTTGCCTTTTATCTTTGTGTATATTTATAAATAAAAACATGTTGCAGTTTATTTGTTTGCTATAATAAAACTTGACAACCGCGAAACAATTTATTTATAACAGGGATATTACAAGTTGAAAAGGTACAATAAACCGTATATTTTTCATATAAATATATTCTAAAAATATTACCAATACTGGTTGGGTAATATCAGTTTTATTGGGAAAAAACATTGACTCACAATATAACATCTGATAGCGTAAATTTAAAATTTGTTGACATTAATTCTCTTCATTAAGATAATAAGTATGAAGAAATACATCCCCAAGAATCTTCGTAGCGTAAAAAGTTTCTGGATGTTGCAGTTTAAATTACTTTTAAAAGAACACACACTGACATACGAAATAGACCAATAAGCAACTTAACAGCAAATATTAATTCAAAATTAAGAATAGGGAATATATTTAAAAAAGGAAAAATCTTTCTTGAAGCTTTTATTTTAGTTTTAATTTCAAGCTAATATTTCTAAAAGCAAAATACTTTGCTGCTGGATTTCAAAATTAATTTAAATTGACTGGAAGGAGTTTTAGATTTGAAATCAATAACATCGTTGATTTGGGCGCAATTTAGCCTTCCGTCATCATAATGTAATTCTCTTTCTTTATTAACAAAATTCTTTAAAAAATAAAATATACTTTTCTGAAACTTTATTTGCGGAATATAATCTATTAAAGTTTAATTAATCTGATTTGAAACAAATATTATCTTACGTTTTAAATGTCGCAGAAATGCATTTTTTAACACGGCGGTAGCTATTTATTTAAGGTGTTGACATGTTGACAGCTTAAATAGCAAATGGAAGTTTACATAGTGTTTTTCTACAGAGTAGAAAATAATTGAGGCATATAACGTGAGCACCTTTTTTATATCATTTTTAATGATATAAAAAAATAATTTAAGAAAAACTTATATATATATATATTTTATATTAGCATATAAAAGTAAGTATTTTTTCTTTTCTTAGGATGCTTGTCAGCATTTATTTTTCTACCTTAAATTTGAATAAAATAAACTTTATATAAAAAAGTTCAAGATATTGCGTTACAGCTAATACAAATTACTATTAAATTTGCAATTGCATCTTATGGATATGAAATAATAAAAAGTGGATGACATAAACGAAAAGAGAAAGAGAGCACATGACAGCATGAGTACTGAAGCTCCTGAACTTGAGCATTGCACTAATACGCGTATTGCTTTCTGCATCAGTATCTAAACTAAAATTTATTATCTGCGATCTACAATGAGAGATGAAAGGTTATCCAGCTTCGCCATAATTTCTACTGAAAATGAATGTGCTCGAACTCCTGACTTTGATAAATCTTCTGAATACATTTGCACACGTTAATTCTTGAAGAAAACACGGAAATACAAAATTAACTATTTTTTTTATCCATAATGTTGAATGCATTAAAATTATTCAACAAGAAAAATCTCAAATTGATGCTAAAAACTGCTGCAAAACATTGTTGATTTATTTAAGATGGAATCATGTATTATGGCATTTGTATTTAGATACATTGTATTTATTTGTATTTTATATGAATATTGCCTTATGAAAATTGAAATATAATAGAGTTGGAGTCCTCATATCATATATATTCGGGGTAGGAGAAACAGGATCCCTGCACATGTGTGTGTGTGTACATGTTACGTTAAATATGACCACTAAAGAATATCTCGTAGTTTTTTTTTAATTTGTAATTTCCTATTGATGCATAAAAGAAGATTTAAATACTATTAAAGACAAAAGATATTTTGTGTTGAATAATTTTAATGATCGACTTTTCAAAATTACGAATAAGACTTCTCAGGTAAAGAGGAAATTATTTAGGCGGATTGCCACTCTTACATATACATACACACACGCACACACACACATATATATATATATACATATATATATGTATGTATATATAAGTGAACATTTAGGTGAATACCAAGCGGCGACAGTTTCATGCTTTATCGCAATTTTCAACAGGCCTGAAGATTGCTTGTAAGCTGTCTGTCGTGTTGAACTCAATGTCTACTTTTATACCTACATACGCTCCATCTCTGATACAATAAATAATAATAATTAATCCATAAATATAACATGTCTTAAAACTTTTCAGAGTGTTTGGGTGTCAATCTGAGGACAGTGAAGGTGTTTATGGTAAGAGTCGGATGAATCTAATGGTGATTACGGAGGTACGGCACCCCGGAAAACTCACTCTGATTGTTCTGATGAAAAAAGAACGCCCTAATTTGTTGGTGAGTGACTCAAACTCAACACGGAAACCTACATTAAGTGTCTTGAAGAAGTAGTGCTGCCCTGGTTCAAGTGGGTGGCTGCTGGAAGACTGGCAACAGGACTCTGCACTATGTCATACAAGCAGGAGAACCCAGTCATGTCTGTCAGACAATTTCTGCGACCACATCACCCCTTACATCTGACCCCCTAACTCCCCATATTGCAGTCTCCTTGATTATTATGTGCGGGGCGAAGTTGAGCGAGAGATCAACAAAACTCCTTGAAGGCAAGGATTATGCCAGCATTCACAAAATTATACAAAGAGACCGTGTAGAAGAGTTGCAGGAGATTCTGAAGGCCGTCGTTGAAGCCAATGGTGATTTTATTGAATAAATTTACTCTTTAGTATTTCAAGATATATTTATGTAATTTTGGTAAATATATCTGTTAAAATGAGATGTCACTCTTATTTCCATTTTTGCGTAATTTAGACGACAATTTGTCCATCGCACCATGCAGACACACACACACATATATATATATATATATATATATATATATATATATATATATATATATATATATATATATATATATATATATATATATATATATATATTTATATATATATATATATATAAAGCTGAATTACTTGGTATTTATAAAATCTATAAACGAATTATTATTTTGTTGTTACATGGGTTACATTTACATAACTTATAAACATTATTAATATGACAAAATTATAATGAGGCTAAGCTTAATCCTTAAATATCTCGTTTTATATTTTATGTTAATCGAACATATTGTTGGAAAATTATCATATTTGGTTTAACAGAAAATTGATTGAATCCGTGTTATCTTCCGAAAATGAAGAAATAAAATACATAAAAAGAATCTTTTTCATTATTTTTAATTTTTGAAATATTTTGGTGAAGTGTTTATGGGAAAAGTTTGCTGCATTCTCGCAAAAATTCCCTACATCAACAATATTTTCCTGTAGTGCAAATAATTAAGTTCTTCATTATAATTTTCTTTAATCTGAAACTATTCAGAAAAATAATTTTTGGTAATTAATTTATTTCCGCATTTCTGATTGCTCTTGGATGATCATGATGTACATTTGTGAACTGAAAACAAAATTATACACGATCGATAATGTCGAACTTAGAAAATGAATTCTGTCAATCTGATTTTCAAATTTAAATAAATACATGTAGTTCCTTTTGCAAACATTTATTTTGAACTGGTCAAAACTATATTTATTAATAAGATTTTTTGTCACCAAATCGTAGGATAATGGTTCGAAAGTAGAAAGAATTCAAATAGTCACTTTTTGTTTGCAGATTTGAATGACAAGCATGTAAATGTAAGTTAAATTCACCACAGCGTCGTGGATGTGTGAAATGACCATATCAGTAGATGCTACATCAATATAGATTACTTCATGAATGAATATATATGGTTATATCTGAAAAAAATTGTATTACTCACATTAAATCCTGTAACAATATTTCCTTCATTCCTGTAATCATAAGTGTCCAAGCTACACAAAAGCCAACTATATGAGAAGAGTGACTAAATTTGCTGGTTGAACGTGTGTCACATGCTATTGTAATACTTTTGTTAGATTACTGTGCGATTGAAACTGTTTCTCTTAAGATATTTAATTCTTGTTTGGTGTAGATCTGACATTAACTTTTTAGTTTCCATTATTCCACTATTTTAAGATATATTCTTTTAATACCAGACGAATAATAATTTTGATTTTTTTTATCGGTAATTTACACGGAAAAGACTAAAATACAG
Organism: Acanthosepion pharaonis; assembly: GCA_903632075.3. Classification (NCBI taxonomy): domain Eukaryota; kingdom Metazoa; phylum Mollusca; class Cephalopoda; order Sepiida; family Sepiidae; genus Acanthosepion; species Acanthosepion pharaonis. The sequence continues at coordinate 584,572 of CAHIKZ030000250.1, read as the reverse complement.
TCTGTGCATACACATCGTGTTAAAATACAATTAATTCTCATCTGATATTGAAACACAGTAGCGTAAAGTGGGACACAATGTAACACGGGGTAAAAAGTATCACGCGGATTTAGAGGTGAAATTATTATTTCACACAGCAATGGGATCTTCTGTTATTTTCCGTTAAGTGTTACTGTCCTTTTCTCGTCTCATCTCTTGAATATCAACGAAAAGCAAATGAAGAGAGCAGAATATCCAAAATCGACATATGTCAGTAGAATTTCACTTATTTTGTATTTTGTGTATTATAGTAAGATAGTTTTATCACTTTTTAGACTGTTTTCAAAATTATCATGTTAAATAAAATTGGATTTGAAGCATAAATCAGGTATCAGAAGGGTTTCACTGTCTAATTTTAGTTGTTACAATTTACCCCATCATGTTACATTGTGCCCCACTGTCTGTTACTTTTTGCTCCACCGGTGGGGTAAAAAAAAGTAACATTTTACAAATTCATTTTTTCACGTTAAGTCCTTAAATTGAAATGACAACCAAAATATAATATTCACTTAACTCTAATGTTCATGTACAGCTTAGAGTATCTGCCTTTAATTATATGATCGGTACGGTAATTTGAAAAAAACTGTTACGTTATGCCCCACTTTACCCTATGTCTTAAAATATGTTCCACTAGTGAACCAAAGGGCACTAAAAGTTTAAGCAAATAAATATTTTGCTTTCTCGTGTATGCCTATTACTGGTCAAACACACACATTTGAGAGAGAGTGCGAAGGAGAAAAGAGTCTTAACAATAAAATAAAAAAATCAAGTAGTGTCTGCTATCATTTCTCTCTGCTTTTTTCATCGCTGAATACTCTTTAAATATTTTTGTATTTCTTTTTGTTTTCCACACAACAGACATTTCTTAACTTTCTTTTTCTATTTTCTCATTCCCTTTCAATGTTCAGTCTAATTCAAAATATTATTCTTTTCATACTATATAACATTTTGTTCCTTCTTACCAATATTTTCTTTTCATTTAATTTTCTTTCTCTAAAGTCTAAAATCTCCATTATTTTTTAAAACCATTTTTCTCACATTTTCATATTATCCATTTTGTTTTGTTTATTTTTCTACTCACTGAATGATGCGTTATATAAACTTAATTCAGATCAAGAGATATAAATTTTTATTTCACTTCTTTTTAATCGCCAACCTCTACACTATCTCGCGTTATATGATGTTCATTCACTTGTTGCCCAGTAAATTTGCACTCAGCGTGATAAAGGACACAAGTATCAAATATTTCACACAGACTTTACTTGTTAAACGTCGAATATCAGACTTTATTATTTAATCTATTTTGTGTATATCTTACAATTCTACTTAATAAGAGAGCAAATTAAAATAAAGAAAACTACTCATATAACGAATTTTAATCTTAATACGTTGCACATGATGCATACGTGATCACATCCCAGGACCACTTGGTACACAGTTTAGTTATGGATGCCAAGCAGAAAATGTATATTAAACAAAAATTAAAAAGTAAATTAAGCAATCGTCATTTGTGTTACACATGAAAAATGGCAACGTACTCTTGCCATATTAAAAAATGGGTCATGGGTTAGAAACACCGTGGTACATCGCACCCGTAATAAAAAAAAAAAAAAATCACCGGTAAGTGGTCATTGCAGCTACTTAGGTAACCGATTAGGCTTAATAATCATCCGACCATACGACCGTTTTCACTGAAGCGTTCATAGTTTGCGTAAATAGTTTCGATTTCTATTATTCACACAATATCTAACCTAGCGAACATCCTAACTTAATATTTTTTGCTTTTCTATATATGAAGAATTGAAGTAATTCATGCACAAATGAAATATTTTCGTGTAAGTCAAGCACCGATCATATATTACTGATCATATTTTATTTTTCAAGAAATAAGTTTGGTCTTTTTTTCTTTAGTTTTTTTCTGATTTAACTTGGCAGTGCAGACCCAATTCTTGGATGAATCGAGTTCAAATAACAATTCTCTTAACACTAGTTAATTAAAACAGTGAAGAGGGTGGAAAGCTCGATTAACCTCTTGAGCAATGACCATTCGTTCTTGGAAAAAATTATAAATCCACCAAATCAACCATGCATACCTGTTATACCAGGAACTCAAATATATGGCTCATTTGATTAATTCATTTGAATTTTAATAATTCATGATTTAAAAAAATATTTTTAAACAACAAAGTGCGCCAAGTGTTACGCTGTAAGTTGATTATCATCGATAAAATCTGAATTGCACATCCAGTCAGATACAAAATGGCTACCACGTATTTTCTGCTTCCATTCATGGTGGTGAATTTTGAATATTTTTTAATATTCAAAATTCACCACCATGAATATTACTAAATAGGTTTGGGTTGACAACCAATTAAATCATACCATCCCCACTCCTTAGTTTCATGCTTAACACACATAGCTATTTAAGTACTTAAGTCTTTTTATGACTAATTTTTACTATTTCTGAACCACGTCCAGTACTAGTTAAATCAGTTTTTCCCACGTATTTTATTGACCTGTCAACCTCTAAAGTAGGCTGAAAACCTGACTGCACCGAGGACTGAACATCTGACAAGACATTATCGTAGTTCGAGGCAGCATGAGCTAAATGAACATGAGATGATCGCTGAATTATTGAAACGTGTATTGACAGCAGGTTCCGGATGCGCGATTAGCGGGTGGTGTTAGTCTTCTCTACACACTACCATCCGCTACTCGAACCCCAAATATCTGTTTCCCCATTCATGATGAACGGTAATACTCTGAATGGGGCTCCTTGACAGCCTAAATCGCCCCTTGACCGTATGTATCCGGAGTTGCCAGACAGAGTTAATATGGGTAACACCAAAGTGTCAATTGATAAATTAAGTTCTTAAAGAATGTTCTATTTTCAGGAGTCACTGAATATTGTAAATTTCCAAGGAAAACTAAAATGGATACCTAGAATTTTAAATTCTAGGTGTCCATTTTAGTGCTTTCACCTTTATTGTACCTTCCAGCAGACATAGTCTGCCGGCCAGATCTGCGAAGACAAACGAACATGTCACACACAAAGAACGTATTACCATTCAAGAGACACCTGCCGAATGACAATATCAAAATATCAAAATTTACTGAAATGAAGCGAAACCACGCAGAATATCTTCACTTTCAATAAAATGAGTTTCTTCTACACAACATAATATATACACATCGAGTCTAGCAATTTTAAACTCTGATCTCATCCGTAGGCTTATTTGACAAAGCTAATTAGAGTTCCATTAGCTGAGAAAAACATGCCAGAAATAAAGACACCAATAGCCTCTTCCATGAATCCTTGGTCCATCTGTCTTGATGGTGACGTCCTGAAACAAACATTCGATGAATTTCGCGAAGGTTAAATTTGCATCATGAATATATAAAGAGAATATTTCCAAACAATCCATTCAAGTAAATAGAGTAAATGACTGGCGGAGCGGATATTTTAAAGGCTTCGTTTAACTCCTCAGCATACCCCAGATGTGTCGGGTGCACTGATTAATTCTTATCAGGTAAGTTATTGACCACATGGGAAAGTTTTGGATTCTCCATACTTTTCTTCCCAGGCACGATTGTCTTTAAATTTTGAAGGACGCAACATGTGTTCGAATTTTTCGGGGGCCAAAAGTGGTAGAAAGTCTATTACTGCTGAGGTCGACAGAAGAGTAATACCTTACTGTTACAGTGGTGCCAGAAAAAGTTGCTAGGCTGTGACAGTCCGGGTATAGTCATTTGCTTTCGCCCTAATCAAATTGCCAGTAAAAACAAAAAATACGTTCGACTGCTGCCAAAGGGACGAATGCTATTTCCGCTTCTTTTTTAATATCCAAAATATGCCATTAAGAATAATACTATAATAACTTGGGGCTGAGAAACATTAAAATCACAACATCAGGTAATAGGAAAGAAGAACCTTTTTGGCGGGGAATTAGGATAATGATCTTATAGAAAAAAATTGCCATCTTCCCAGCATCAGCTTTAGGCTATAATCAAATTTATGAGCTCTTTGCATGTATATTTGCTAGATCTGCCGAAAAGAAATGTTGATGGCTCGTTTGAACTTTTGAATAAACTTTGTATATAATAATAAATATATTTGTACAATGAATGATTCTAAATTTAGTATAAGTCCTATTTTTAACGAACATATTATACAAGGTGAAATTAATATTTTATAAATCTATTTTATTTCTATAACTTATCAGACTCGTTTCACTTGTTTCTTTGTGAAATTCAACAGAATAATCATCACGCCATTACAGAATCATCAATAAAACAACCGGTCACGCAATTAGAGAGTCACCATCAGTTTGCGCAACACTGAAACGTCAGATTCTTCCAATGGTCCAATAGCAATATTGTTTAGCTCAGGTGTGGCTCAATAATTGAGGGAGTAGATCCATTAATGATTACTTTGATGGTCGACGACTAAGAGACCCCGCCGAATGTAGTGTACGTTAGAAAGTACATTAGCTATTAAGTGTCATAATAATACATAATGACGTCATCTGATGTAATGTTTCCTTTCATTAGGCAGTTATCACCCTTGTCAGCTTCTCTTCTTGCATCATCTGTGGCCGCTCATATTTTCGCGTGCTGCTCATATCTTTGCAAGTTTCCTGTTATAATATTGCTGTTATTGCTTGTATAAAACCTGAATGATATTGGAGAGAGAATACACCATCTTTCTAGCTCCGTTAAAATATCCTCAGTCAGTGTTTCATTATCTGTGTTTCATAGTTGCCACTGCTACACTGTCACAGCTTCACTACTTCTTTCTCTATTACATCATGTCATTATGGCTGCGCCCTTTTCTACAATTGAGAGAAGGTGAAACCATCCATTTTCTTCTGTTTTTAATATTTTAGCACTTCCGTTTATATCTAATAATAAAAAATAGTGTTTTTAAATGATCATATCTAACAGTTCTTTTTCATATATGACAGTATTATGAACGGAATTATTCTAATTCCAGTTTGAATCATTCACTTTTAAAATATTCCATTATATTTTTTTAAAACCAAATTTTTCATAACCTCAATTTTTACAAACTGACCATGAAAGAATGTGTAGAGAAAATATTGCGTTACTATTTAAGATATGGCGGAGGGGCGTTTATATGGTGTTTTTCTTTATTTGTTTATATCTACTTGTTGGATCCATGGAAATTCTACGATTGCTGAAAACTAAGCTTAACCATTAACTCATACCACTGCTCTTCTCTCATCCTTTACCAGCCTCTTATTCACTTTCTTTTATCCGTTCAAATCTTCCTTGTTCGACCATGATTTTATCTGTCATGAGGTTGTATTGTATATCAAAAGGAATAAAGAATATAAACCTATTTTCTAATCTATCCTCTCTTTTATCTCCTTTTTCTCTATCTCTCAATAAAGAATTTATATTTATCGCAATTTTTACAACTTTCCACCCCGATCTGACTTACAGTTATCCGCTCATTGTATCTTGATATCTAACCAAGCAAGTCTGTATTATGTTTTTCCCTGATCTATCTATCTATCTATCTATCTATCTATCTATCTATCTATCTATCTATCTATCTGTTTTTATTTTCTAGCTTTTTAAACCTTCCTCTTCCTTCTTTAAGGGTTCTTTTCTTCATCCCCCTCTTCCTCTGTCCTACTTCCCAATTCATTCCCGCTTAACAGTTTTATGTAGGTTTCCTGGTTAAATAGCCTAAATAACATTAACTAATTCTTTATTATTTACTCATCGAGTATTTACACCAGTATTAACTGATGAATTACACTGAAAATTGAGTAACAGCAACTTAATTAACAGTCCTCTTTCCTAGACTCTTCATGAATGCTATAGTTCTCGTGCCAGTCATGACTGGCACGAGAACGATAGCATTCATGTTCCATTTGGTAAGACACAATTTTTGTCTTTGCCTGCACCATTAATGTCTATGCATAAAATACAGTCGCTTGAATAGTTTCTAGTGGATCTCCCCCCATTCTAGTCAGGCTTAATATTGAATTTTTTTCTGCATTCATTGATTATGTAATTAACTTTATTTTCACAGTTTGCATTCAATATTTTCTTACGAGTTATCTAACTTGGCTACTATATCGTAGGTTCTTTTGGCGTTGTTTTAGGTTGCCATTAAATTTCTCTTTTACGGTTTTCTCTACTTTGTATCCATGCAAATTCATCTGCTTTTCTTTCAAGATCTATACTAAAGCATCTGTATAATTTTTTTTCTTTACATTCGCGAGTTTTGTATTGTCTTTTTTACATTTTTCTTGATATTTTTGGCAGTTTTTGACTGTTATGTATAATCTTTCCTTACTCTATCCTGTGTCCTTTTCGATTCTATTTTTGTTGAATTTACATGTTTCATGTTTTATACACTGTTTTGTGGTATCAGTTTTAAGCTCCTATCTTTCCCAGTTTAAGAATTCGGTTGATTGATCTGTTTTCTACGGCTTGTCAGCCTTTTGCACGTTATTTAAAGTAGGAAAATATTTTTAGAAAATTCTTTTTTGAAATAATAATGATTTAGCGATAAAAGTTGTACTATTAACACATATCTAGGAGAAGAAGAAGATGTATACTTTTTCAAAGGGTATTTGCGCGTAAGTGATTATAACAAACCCGACTGGAATTGGAACTCGGCTCTCCGATTAACAACTGCAAGCCGTTATCCATTACGCCACCAGCACGGCCATCCGTACGGGAACAGGTGTTTCAACGTGACGTGGCACGTAAACGTCCAGTTTAAGAAGAATCCGGTAAAGATCACAAAGGAAATTGCCTATTATTGCTTTCATTAAACTTCGGCTACAGAATTTTTTTGTTGTTTTTTTAAAATCATTTTTAAATCAGAGGGTTTTGTTTTTAAATCATTTCACCCCAAGCAAGCCACTAATATGCAAGGGATTTCTGAGTGTGATAGAACATGAGAAAAAAATTATTAAAGAAAAAGAAGAATAAAAGAATCAGAATTACGAAAGCAGAAGGCAACGATTGACATTGCATTTAAATTTTTGAAGATCATAGTTGGCCGGAAAAGCAAGAACCTAGAAGAGAATTCCACAAGCGAGAAGTGCGAAAGAATAAACTGTTAGCGTCGAACATACGTTTACATATAACCATTTCAACTGTAAAATGATGACACCTTGTCGCAAATCTGGCAATACGCTTACATTTATAAAATCTAGGTAAGGCTGAGGAAAGATTATGAATAGTATGTTTCTTGTTCTTCCAAAAGCAGACACTATCAAGAACAGAAAGAAAAAAATAATCAACAAATAATACCTCAGAATACGTTCGTTCATCCTCCTGATGATTTCATTGTTCAGTTTCGTTTTTCTCTTTTGTTTATTACCAGCATTGCGCATTTCTCAATGGCAAATTCCATTCCTATGTATTGGTATTCTAATCATTCGTAGGGCAGATTCCATTTTTATTTTGTTCATAAATATTCAGGAAATTGTTCCTTTTTTTAAGAAACTTTATGAATCAATGTTGCATTTCCTGAATATATGTTTCAGCGGAATTAGTGCCATAATGGTGGTGATGTGAAGATAACTCTTTTTATACTGATCTCTGATATTCTTCTCCCCGTTCCAATCTTCTTTTGCTATGAAGTTTACTAGTGTCTTGATATTTTAAACATTTTCAAGTATTCTATCATTTATGGTTGTCTTAAGCTTGTTTGTAGTTTATTCACTGATAATTTATTTCTCCTTTCGTATGCTTTGATCAATGTATACTAGAATCAGTCATCCCAGTGACTCTCTTCAGCATCTTTTTTGTTCATGGCAAAATGATAATCAACTTTCTAGCGACTAATAGTTTTCCTCAATTATTCGTGCTGTCAGATTTTTCGTATGATAAGCAATTAATTCCTTAATTAGGGTAGTTTGTTATCGTAATTCTTTTGTACTTTCCAGTTTTAAAATAATTTTCCTTGTTTTCGAATGTTCTATATTTGTTCATGTGTTAAATTCTTTCTCGAATACCCCGGCATACATTAAAGGTTTCAGTTCAGTAGTGTTCATCTATGGGATATATTGCAGTAATCTATTAAATTTCTCAATATATCATGCTCTGATCATAGTTTCTTAACAATGGTAGCGACTTTAGTCTTCTGTCGTGGTTGTCTTTATTGTGTCAACTCTATTTTTCTCCTTACTATAGTTGTAATGGAGATGGATTATATGCTATTATGATTTTCAAAATTTTTCTGTACTTACCTTCGGGGCTAGAGAACCACCCTCTCTACAGTATTTGTTTAATCGGTCAGCAAATCCTTAGCTTGTAGCAAAATTTGCAGTTCCCTCCTATCCGTTTCCTATAGCCTTTTGATATAGGCATACTTTTAGTTTTAAAATATTGTTATTATTATTATTATTATTATTAGTAGTAGTAGTAGTAGGAGTAGTATTTGTAAATAATAATGCATGTGAATTTATATGCAAATATTGTGAAAAGACTATGTACCATTTTTACCAGTAACCTGTTATTTCCCGAGTTTAATAGGTGATACAAAATAATTCTTAGCTTGTAAACCTATATTAATATTGTCTTCAGGATCCAGCTAGAAACAAATATGTTAGTAAAGTTTAAAACTGATGGGACTATAAATATAAGGAAATGGTAGAATTCGAAACGAAATCGATGAAGTAAAATGACTTCGAACAGAATCTTTTTCTGCTTGCACAGATAAAAATATTTTTAAATTTTAGTTTTTATTGCTCCATTCTTGGTTTACAGCACATTATCACTTAAATTTTTTATATTACACTGTCATTTCTTATCAGTACATATCATTGGCAAAGGCAGTATTGCAGAACTCACGTACTGATTTTTCTTAGAATCTATAAATGACATATGTTTTATACAGTGAAAGTATCGACAATTTTACACGTAGCAGTTTTTATGCTGTGAACATATGAATTCCAAACATTAGTTAGTAATGTGAAGTCATCGTCAATTCCATACATTAGATAGCAGTTTTATACCGTGAAGTTATCGTCAATTTCACACAGAAGTTTTTTATATTGTAAAGATATCGTAAATTTCAGTCATTATAGATAGCACTTTTTCTTCTGTAATAATCAGAATGACTGCCTAGATAAAGGATTTTGATTCAACTCTGAAATCATAAATTTTCTAATATTTCTTGATATTTGGTAAAAAATTCTGCTCGCAGATTTTGTCACTGAGTTAAACGTTCTCGTGTATGGGTAGATGGTAAATTCTTGTTTACAGATTCTGTCTTTTACACTTTAAACTTTCAAAAGATAAAAGACCAAGCAAAGCTTGTATGTATCGCGCCAAACCAGCAGAGAATCATAATTGATAATAAATCAATGCAGCATATAGAAATTTAATATTTTTTTCGAGAAATAAAAAATCCAGGTAGCTTACAAAATATGGCCCGGGGTTATGCAAACGTAAATAAAAAATACAAAAATTAACAAAGAAAGATGTCATCAACATAAAGTTTGGCATTAATATTTGAAGGTATTACGAAATTCAAAAGAAGTTAAACTGAAGTAAATATATTGGTCATTATACAAAGAAAAATTGTTAAATGACATGACTAATTATTTAAGAGAAAAATCTTAAAAGAATGAGAACTACTGGGTGTAATCAGAGCAACTGGAAGGAGAAGCAAAATAAATTGCTTACAAAGAAAGGTTTGTGAGTATCTGTGTCTGGATGCGTGCATGTGAAATCGAAAGAGAGGATTAAAATCGATTACTTTCAACCGACCAATGATTATCGGTAATCGATATAGTGATGCATGCATGCATATATAAATATATCATACATATATAAATATATCATGTACAGGTGTTGGCTGTTATTGTGAAGAAAACTTTTGAAAAAATAAGCAGTTGATCTTTTGTGAAGATAATATTTATTTTACATTTTCACTGAAAGAAATAAGTCAATCGGATTAAAATTAAGAGAACCTGATGCTCATCAATATGTGTGTGAGGTGAAGAAATAGACGTGCTTTTTTATTTTGGTCTCAGCCTTTTGTTGAAATGTTAATCTTCGTTTCGTAAATCGAAAAACTCAAAGGGAAATAAACGAAAAAGAATTCAAAATAAAAATCAATTAAATAAAGCGCTCTCTCTAATTTTGACACGGAAAATCCCATTTTATTGATGTTATAAAAACATCATTCAAACTTCATACTACAGAATTTTAATTTTGTATCTAAGACAGACGCCGCTAAAAATATATTTACTCTAAACCTTACATTGTTTTCCTAGTGATTTTTCTACATATCACATAAAGCCGTAATTTAAAGTTTTGCGGAATCTTAAATATACATCAAGAAGACAACTTTTGTGTTAGTATTCGATTAATTAAATCTAAAAATAATTCTTACCGGAATACTCTATTCGTGATTAAAATCCTTTTTGAAGGTCATCTTTTGTCAGGGTCATATTTATTGAGTCCCTGCAATGCGTCTAAGGAATAAAAAGAAGACAAAAGAAATTTAACAACCTTCTTTTTAGCAGTAATCAATACAAAAAAAAAGCCATTTATCTTTTAGCATGAGGCATGATAAAAGAGAGAAATCAACATTTAATAAACTATCGGAGTATAGTCCAGATTATTGCTGCTAATTTTAGTAATGATGAGTGGTGGCGAGTCGATTCTTCCTAAGTTTCTTCTGTTTTTGGAAATCCTTTTCAATTTTACTTTGTGATATGCTGCAATGGGATAAATTTTCTTGTTTGATCCAGTCAGAACTGAAAGAGAGACGCATGAATTTTAAAGTCTCTGCAAATTTTATGCTTTTACTCCGTCAGATTGATTAAGATTGATCGGATGCAACACACCATTGATTTAAATGGTCGAATCATAATCATCTGTACCCTTTCCAATCATGTCTATATTTGTATCCTCTATGACCTAATTTGATTCGTTCACTTATATTTTGTAGTTTAAATTCGAGAGACTGGCTTAAATTCCTTGGTAGGCATTCCTGAGTGACAAAGTTTATATGTTGTATTTGTCGTATTGTCTGGTCGTTTGTAGACTAACTTTCTTCATCCCCCACCCCGCCCGTCTTTCCTACACTGCATATTTATGTTTTCTCAAATCTCGTTGTCGCCGTGATTTTGCGTTAATTTATCAGCATAAAAACAATATGGCTTCCCCACAAGATTCTTTTTATGTACGGACGTCCATGAGGTAAGTATTTTTTCAAACTACACGCCCTCCTGGTCTCGTGGTCACATCTCATGTTGCATAGTCATCCATCCATCTGGGCGTGTGTCGCTCTCTTTGCGATCTCCGCAGTGTTTGGGGCTGAGTCTCACGAGAACTTCTCCCATTGTCTCCATCATTCTCTGAATCCTCCTGAATCACTCTAAGGTCAAGAACATATCTTGGCATACCATCCACCTCAACATTGTTGCGCGACTGCGCCCCGGTAACCGTTCCTGTTGTTCATTTTGTCGTGCAGCGGGCTCCAGTTGGCTTGACCCAAACCTCCTCTCCAATTAGTATAGATTCAGGCCCGTCAGAGTGTGTGAAACATGATCAAACTCTAGGATGTCTCCACTGGTATGTGTAAATTGCTCTGTGCGGCACAGTGTCTTCACGTTGGCTAGATTTAGGTGACATATTATACCAAAATAGCACTTCGGCAGGTGATACCCTTCCTTTCTCGGCAATGACTTTTATAGTTCGGTGGTTTCGTTCTGCGATACAATTTCCCCTAGGCCTGTAACGCTGCTCTATAATATTGCCTAGTGTTCCATTCGTCCAACATCTCCCGAAACACTTCCGAACGGAACGCTGCCCCATTGTCCATGATTACTTCTTCAACTGGTCCACGCTCAAAAGAAAAAAAAAAACTCTAGCTCCTTCGCAATGATGTCTGCCGTTTCTGCTCGAATCGCCCTCCAAATGGCGAACCGCCCAGGGCTACAATCAACTATAGTCAGGTACGTTTCACCTCTAAAATGCGTCAATTCGATAGATAACCTGGTTCAATTGGCGTCTACTTGGACCTCTCCTAATTCGTGAACATTTGGCGTCCGGTCGATCGATTGACAACGATCGCAGCTTCTAACCACCTTCTGTACAGTATCTCTTGACACCTCCGGGTAGATTTTCCGTACCAGATATAGTGTTCTGTCCACTCCTACATGATGCTGTCTGTGCAACTCTTTGATCTCATCTCGGCCTGCACGGTCCGTCGTCGTAATAGTTTTCTCTACTTTCAGCCAACTCTTTTTCACTCTGGTTAGAGCATCGGCTTTATTTCTGTCAGAGAGCACGAACGTTACACTCAATTTTAAGTTAAATTCATCAATCATTTCCCTCAGAATCCCCAAACGTCGCATGTTAAGTAGCTCTGCCGCTCCTTTTGTACGGATCCTTTTTTCGTCCGTTATCATAAGACTGATCTAACTGCGGACAGTAAGCGAATCAGTTCGGATCTCGATCTCTTTTAGACCCCATTTCAATGGTTTAAAGGTTTACACTCTTTAGGTCATTCCCTCTTGCATATACCAGATTTCCTGCCTCATCCGTATGAAGCCGAAGACCCAATGCTGCTCCTCCTCCTAATGATTCTGGTGGCTTTGCTGTTAAGCCAAAGTTGTTAAGATGATTTACAAGGTCTGCCGATGGTACCGCTGTTTCATCCACCAGTCAATATACGAATCCGTGTTTTTTCGGATGTATTCCTCTGTTTTTTTAGCACAGTTTTTAGGATTTTTGACATAATCTTCGGGGCTACATTTAGTCCGAACCCCAACCTAGTTAAACAATAGGTCTCTTCCTTGTACCGAACTAACTGGTACTTCCACAGATGTCTCGCGACATGTATTTGCAAATATGCGGACCTTAAGATCAACAATCTTGGATGCCGTTGTCATTTGCCTCCACTTCCTCATTGTTTTTCCACAAACGTCAACTACATCACCACCAGAATGACACATAATGCATTTATTTAGTTCTCGGTAATTGAGAACTGGCCTGATCTTGTTTTTTCTGGGTTGTTCCACCGCCATTAAGGGTAGCACTCCCGTCTGAACATCCTGGTCCCACGGGGTTAAGATTCCTTCTTCGATCCACTGTTTAACTTCACTGTCGAACTCAACCTTCTCCTTACTCAGTTTAGCATGATAGTGATTAACGTTGTTTTTTAATATCGGGGTTTCTGAAATCCATTTCCATTCCATGGTCCACTTCACTCCATCAAATCTTGCACCAAAGTCCTTATCTACCACTTCGCATTGATTTTTTTGCTACTCTTGCCGTTTGGTTGTATATTCATAGCAAAATCTCCTCCTCTGAATTCCACGTTACCATTTCCGTAGACAGTAACCCCTCCAAGCTGGCGGATAACATCCATGCCCACAATGACGTCAACACCGTCAATGATCTTTTCCATCACAATTGCCTCGATTCTCAGTAACCATTTATATACCTCCAACATCACTGTGCTGATCCCTCTGCACACGACCTCCCATCCATCCACTGCTCTTACAGTACTTGTATTCCTACAATCAGTCGAAAGACCTGACCGGATTAATGTTGCGGTGCTGCCAGTATCAATCAGGGCCCTTGCTCTCCTGCCTTCTATTAGCGCTTCTATTGTTGGTAGTGTTCTGGTTTGCGCCATTGCTGATTTGAAGTGGTAACCGCCGGCGCACCGGTTTCTCCCTGTTCTTTTTCCCTGTAGACAGTGTTTTACATAATGACCCGGTTCGCCGCATCCATAGCAGGTCACCTTGATTGGTTCCCTACAGTCTCTCAACAAGTGTGGACCCTTGCAGTTATAACATTTGCCACTAAACGGTTTGATCACTCTTGGTCTTCCATCACGCTATTTAGGTTCTCGTTCTGCGACTGCTACTACTTTTGGTTTCCGAGTGGCTGTAAGCACCCTGACAGTTAAAATTATTTGCATATGCAGAAAAAACTCCGCCCGTAAAGTTTTTAACTTTGCCTCTATTTTCTTTGCATCCCGTTGATCCTCTTCGGTCGACTGGTGATATAAGGCTAGGGCGTCTCCTTCTAAAAACAGGGACATAAAGCTTACGAGGTCGTGGATTTTTTGCAGTCTCGCTACTAATTTCACTTTCGCCAACCAGACCATCAAATCACCTTCGCCACTGAACGTTTTCACCATATCGACAGTTACTTTGCGATTCCCCTCCATATCGTTACGGCGCTTATAACAGATGCCGAAATGACTTGTAGTTTAAATTCCTTAGTAGGCGCTAATCCTGAGTGACAAAGTGTAGATGTTGTATTTGTCGTATTGTCTGGTCATTTGTAGACTAACTCCCCCCCGTCTTTCGTACACTGCATGTTTTCTCAAATCTCGTGGTCGCCGTGATTTTGCGTTAATTTGTCAGCATAAAAACAATATGGCTTCCCCACGAGATTCTTTTTACGTACGGACGTCCATGAGGTATGTTTTTTTTTCAAACTACATATTTCTCATCTTATCTCTTCTTTCAGGATATAGGCGATCATGGCTCTCCACTTCCTTGTAGTTCTCAATAGATTTCGTCATTTTGCTACTTCTCTCAGACCCTGTTCTGCCATCCACTTGCTTAAGCCCTCTAAGTATGTAACGCGTTGCTTCCGCTTGTCCCTCTTTCCATCTATCCGCCGTGAGTATCATATTTTTCAAGCCTTCCTTTCTCATTACGTGTCCCAGAAGTTTCAGCTTCCTGTTCCTGATATTAAGTATAAGTTTCCTCTTTGTTTGCATCCTCTCCAGAACCTCATCGTTGCTCACATGTTCGGTCCATGGTATCCTTAGCATCCTCCTGTAGAACAATACCTCCATTGCCTCGAGATTCTTCTTCATCTTTGATGAGACCGTTCAACATTCGCTGCCGTAAAGGAGGACAGATATCATGTAGCAGTTCAGTACTCTTTTCTATGTTAACAACGAAATCCTCCCGTCTCGTAATACTCTGTCTAGCTTTTGGAATGTGTCTTTGGCCATCCCCATACGTCTTCGGATGTCAGAGCCGAACTTACTGTCCTCTGTCAGAACACTTCCCAGATATTTAAATTTCCGCACCTGCTTGATTTTAGTGTCGCCAACCTGTAAATCGCATTTCGGTCTCATCTTTTTGCTGATGACCATGCATTTTGTTTTCTTGTAGTTTATGTTTAGTCCCTCCTTCTCGCTCTCCTTTGTTACCTTCTGTAAGAAGTATTGTAATATCCTTTCCGTGTCTTCTCTAAGCATTGTGTCATATGCGTATCTTATGTTGTTATGACTGTGGCCGCCAATGATGAATCCTGGTAGGATTTCCAGTCCTCTCAGAATTGCCTCGCCTCGGTTGAATAAATCCTGTGAGAAGACGCATCCTTGCCTTACGTCCCTTTCTATTTTTGTATATCTGCTGAACTCGTTTTCTATCCGTATGCAGGCCGTTTGCTGCCAGTATAGGTTCTTGATTATTCTAATATATTTTCAGAATATATCAAGGTTGCTGAGCAGTTCCAACAGATCTTTGTGGAGTACTTTGTCGAAGGACATTTGCGTAGTATATAAAACACAGGTGCAGGTATTCTGTATTTGTGTTGCTCTTTCTGATAACATTCTGAGCATGAATATCGCGTTCCTTGTTCCGGTGTCTTTAACCAAACCGTACTGTTCTTGTCCTATCTCTGGCCTGATTCTGCTGCGCGCTCTATTCATCAGAATACGGATGATGAGTTTTGTTATGTGGCTCATTAGGCTGATTGTCCAGTGGAGTTCACATTCTTTTGCGCCTGTTTCTTAGGAAGTGCTATAAAAATACCGTTTCCATATAGAAGGTATTTACTATTTGGATTTGTAATATCCTAGCCTTATTATTGTTGCTTCTTATGGAATTTCCCTTGGCCTTTATTCAAAGTCTTCCTCTTCCTAATAATGTCCATATAATATAATGTGTAATTCTTATATTAATCATTGCAGATATTTCTTTTTTGTAAATATAAAATATACTGAAAACATTCTACTGAATCGAACAAATCTCACTTAACAAGCAGCTTTTACTCAATCAGAAGAAATTTTTTTTTTCAAAGTTTTATGCCTTCGCGATAATTAGAGACGAAGCATTGAAGCAATAGTTGCGTTATATTCACTTTTTCGTCTTTAGTTTTGATGCTCATTTCCATGTATCATGGCGTGTATTCAGTGAAGTGTTTAAATATATTTAATAATAATGAGTAAACTTTAGATGATAATTCGATGGAATAGTAAATATATAAGACAATTTGGAAAACTTCACTTTTGACATGCCTCATCGATGAACTGGCGTAATCAGAATTTTTAGATGACGCTGGTTCATCGATGAGGCATGTCAAAAGTTTTACAAATTGTTTTATATACTTATTATTTAATATTAATATAAAATGTGTCATTATAACTGAAGAAGATGGAAAATATAGCGCTCTATTTATAATGAATTGAAGTCTCTCTTTAAGCTTAAGAAACAAAGACCAGAACAAGGATTGAAACAAGTAGAAAAATCATTAAAAATTCATAAAATCTAAAGATCGAATTTTGAAAAAGTTTGAAAAATCAAGAAAAATATGAAAAAAAAAACTCTGAAAAAATTCTACTCTTTAGAAATGCATGTTTCTTTAAATACATACCTATATGTGAATAAATGCCAAAAGTTATAGGATAATAGTATATAAAGGTATTTAATCGTAGCTTTATATCATTGAAATGTTCGAACTTATATTAATAGACTCTACCAATTGGGATACACCTTGAAAATTGTCTTGGCTGCTCACAGAAAGGTAGGTGAATTATCGGAAATTTTTAGACATTTCACATTGCTTATTCATGAGTGTCAAGTGTGCAACTTGCATACCTGATGGAAAAACATTAGCGACCTTCATGGATAGCACAGTGGCCGACCATAGGTCATTAATGAATGATCTTGACCATAGGCATCTGGTTAGAATTGTCTGTGGTAGCAAACAAACGGCACTGGCTCAAATCACAATCAAGTTAGCCAAAACATGTCTGTCGAGTATTCTGCATAAAGAGTTCATTGTTATACTTTATCAAACGTTTTAAAAATGTATAATCTATAACACAGAGATATACAATCTTTTGTATTTCCATTGCTCTTTCTGATATCCTCCTGAGCATAAATACTACATTCCTTGTTCCAGTGTCTTTAATAAAACCACAGTATTCTTATTCTATTTCCGGTCTAATTCTGCTGCGCATTAGAATTAGATCGGAATTCGAATGATAAGTCTTGTCATGTGGCTTACTAGGCCGATTGTCTGATGGAATTCGCATTCGTTTCCATCTGGCTTCTTAGGTAGTGATATGAAAATAGATCTACTTATTTCTTTCGGTATACCGCCACTGTCGTATATTGCATTTTAATAAATGCTATTTAATTTCTGCAATAATTTCTGTAATTTTCTTAATGTTATGGTCCGGTTCCTTGTACCACGGTGATAGTCCAAGGTAGAACCAATAAAGAAGAACTCGAATACGGATATGGAATAACACAGATATATTACAAACAGGAATATATACAGAGAAGTAGAAAGTGTTAGTACGAACAATCAGGTTTAGTAGTAATTGTCTGAACGCGACTCTGTTTCGGACTGCCTCTGACTCGACTGACTAACTCGCTCGATGTGACTGACTGATTCTTGACGGACCTCACTCCAGACTTCAGACTGAACTCTCTGCTTCCTCTAGAGGCGCAGTATTTATTACGTATGGAATAGTCCATTATGTTATTATGGGTAAGGTCCCATAACGCTTAATGTTGAAATCATCTAAAGCTTCCAGCATCTCTAATACAATTCAATCTGGTCCTGCTGCTTCGTTTTTGTTCTATTTGGCCAGTGTCGATTCCACTTGAGATTTAAATATTTCCGTCCCTTCGATATTTCTGCTTGTCCTCTTTTGTCGTGGAAGACTTCTCTGATTATTCTCTAATATCAGTATTCCGTCCTTGTATCATGATGATAAGCATTTCTTTTGTCCAGTTCGCCCTCTTATACGTTTATGCATATGTGCTTTATCAATAATGTTCATTCTTTCTATTTCTGCACCCTTTTTGTTGAGCCATTCCCCCTTTGCTTACCTGCATTTGTTTTTAATTTCTTTGTGCAATATCATATATTCTGTGCTATACCTTGACATTGCTGTCTCTTTTTCATCATGTTGCGAATATCATCTGTCATCTTTGGGATGCTCCCATTTTCGGATGTTACTAAAGCTTCTCTTAATGCGTCCCACTTCGAATTTCCATTCTCATTTATTGCATTGTCTCTGCTTTTCCCTTCAAATTCAGGCTATCCAGGAATTTGTCGTATGGCATTATGGTGCTGCCTTGGCCCACTTCAATTTCTGTATTCCCACCGTTGTTTACATCCCTGCAAGGTGGTCGCTCCCGTTGCTGGCATTTGTGTAAAACTGCCTTCCTGAATCACTTATTGGTCGTTATGCAATCGATTTGATTCTTCTTTTCTCCCACTGGGCTTCTCTATATCTATATATATATATCTTGGGTGATCTTGAAGCCAGGTATTGGCTACTACTTGATCGTTCGCCATGCACTATTGGATCCATATTTCTCCGAGTTCATTACGAGTTCCTATTCCGAACCTACCAACTCTCTTCTTCCATACTTTGGCATTCAGGTCTCCCATCACTATTATAATTTCTTGCAATGTTCATTGACCCTTAGCGTTGTTTAGCATACAGTAAAAATTTCTTTTTCCGTACGTTGTGCTGTCGGTGCATATAAAATAACGATGTATATGTTAAAACGCTTTTTGTTAGCTATAAGAATTTTATCAAATAGTTGGTAGTATACCGCAACACATTTCTTCATGTATTTCTCTAATATCAGTTCTACGCCCATCTCATTTTTTTCTCCGTCTACATATATGATCCTGCGTTTGTCACGAAAGTCCCTTTGTTTGCTCATCTTTTTTTTATACACCTAAAATATTAATATTTAACCTATTCATTTCCCGCTTTATATTCTCTAAGAGACCATATTGATTTCGTGTTCTGACATTCCATGCCCCTAAAACTATTTTCACTAAGCAAAATACTAAGGTGTATTTCAAACGGAATTGAGTGGAATTGAATGAAAGTGTATTTATAACGAATTGAAGGGGATTTTTTTCTCTTTACCAGTTAAACCTATGAATTAAATATAAAATATATTTTATTTTTGAAAGATTTTTTAAAAAGAGAATTTTTTGTGTTGGCAGATCTGTCAATACAAAATAATTATCTTTTTAAAACATTTTTCAAAAATAAAATATACTTTTCTGAAAGTTTATGTGAGGAAAATTAAATTGTTTAAATTAAATCTGAATTGCAACAAATATTATTTACTTTTAGCTTAAATATAGCAGAGAAACATTTTTAATCATGCTTTTGTTCTATGAGTATCGAATGATTGATTGACACTCTGGTATTTGGGAATGGATCTGAAAGAAAATTTGACGAAATTATTTGACAAAAACAACGTGAACGCATTTTGTTATATACTTTTTTAACTACCCAATAATCTTTAAAAATTAAAATATTTTTTTTAGAAATGTAATATTTTATTAAATTTTAGGTAGTTCTTATTACGCCTGTTGAGAAAATATTGGAAAATTACCAATAAATTTTAAATGTATTATTGGTATTACAGCTATTTTCTGATAATTTAGTGTATGGACATTCGTATTTACAAAAATCGACACGTTAATACACACAGAAAAATTGAATTTTTAAAAAATATTAGGGTCGTTGAATTATAGTGAGCTTTTTCACTTATGATTAGTAAATTCAATTTTAATTTAATCACGATATCACTTGGACGTTACAAATTAATACATTGACCAAATAATTTTGATGATTTAAATTTTCTGAGGACTTGTCCTTATGAAAAATATAAAAAGAATTTATCGAAATTTCATAAAAATGAAATGAGGGTGGAGGGAGGTAATAGAGTAAAAATTATTTTTATAAGATTTTCTAAAATCGAAACATTTCAGAAATAATTTAATTAATTACTGAATAATTCTTAGAAGTTTAATTAAAACCCGACAATTATCTGATTTTTGAAAGAATTTTCAAATCAATGTATTTTTCACCACAAATAAATAAATAAATAAAATAAAGGCGCAAATTCCAAGTACAAATTTGACGTATAAAAACAATAATTTAAACCAAAATAAAGAATAAAGAAACATTTTGCATAAAAATCATACTTGTTGAAAATGACACAAATATTTTGATGAAATTTTATTTTTACGAGTATTTTCATTCTGCATCCATCTTTCGTGCATTATATATATATATATATATATATATATATATATATATATATATATATAATGTGTATGTATATAAATATAAATATATATATATGCAATTTTATATATATATTATTTATATATTATATATGCGCAGTACATATTGGAAAGCGATCAATATCAGTGATAAAGCTAACATATTTAGTTGGATTGGTGTTAGTTTGTGACCCTGGGTTTCACGCTATTTGCGATCGTCAGACAAACTGATTAATTTTAAATTTTGGATTTATATATGGTTGCGTATATCGGTGTTTTTATGGTAGTGGGAGGAAAAATTGTCGTCTGAACGCCACTCATACGTACGCAAACATACATACACGCACGTTCCTTCATTTTACGTCAGACAACATTTTGCCAGATTGTCAATCAACTGCTATCTGTAACAACGCGAAAATTAAAAATATGACCAATTTACACAAATATTTCAAAATAGCACA
The DNA here is from genome assembly GCA_903632075.3 of Acanthosepion pharaonis. Taxonomy (NCBI): domain Eukaryota; kingdom Metazoa; phylum Mollusca; class Cephalopoda; order Sepiida; family Sepiidae; genus Acanthosepion; species Acanthosepion pharaonis. Next base: position 563,747 of record CAHIKZ030000250.1, on the reverse strand, counting down.
ACTTTGCCTATCTGAGAAAAGGGCAAAAATTACTTTTCCAGGAAATATAAAGGCCTAAACGAAAGCTCATTTCCAAAATACAGATATGAAAAGAAAATGTTACACTACCTATAACCACATTACTACTCCATAGGCTAAACAACTTTTTCTTTAAAAATACCAAATTTTACAACCGAAAAAATTACAAAAATAGGATAATGAATAAAAAGATTAAATGAAATGAAACACAAGAAAAATATTAGGGTGGTAACAAAAAATGTGGTATAAACAAACATTAAAAGAAAAGCAAGATTGAAGTATGCGTGTATATATAATTACCGTAATGAGGTAAATCGATCTCTTTAGGGTAAAAAAATTAAATAAAAACCTTAAAAAAATTAATAAATATATGTATACATATATTTTTATTAATTTTTTTAATGCCTGTTATTCACTGCAATAAAAGGAAAAATAAAAATAAAAAATATAAAGTAAAAATAAACAAATAAATAAATATAATAAAAAGCTCAATAGCTCAACTATTAAAAGTATAAATAACCTAAAACATTAGCCCTAAACAAAACTTCTCTTCTTTTCAGAACCCAGTGGCCTCCCTTAAGAGAGAACTTAGACAAAGAAGAATGTAATATGGCCTGATGATAGCTTAGGGCGTGAAACTCCCAGTCACCATGAAGTGTTGGTTTCTGTGTCCATAGTGTTATACGCTGCATACTTTTAAAAGATACTGATTAGCAGGTTACAGTTTGTATCCTAAAGGAAAAGCATGTTTACAAATATCCCATTAACACACACACGCAGTCTCTCTCTCTCCTCTCTCTCTCTCTCTGTGTTAATGGGATGTTTGTAAACTTGCTTTTCCTTTAGGATACAAAACAAAATATACAGTAACCCGATAACGGAGACGCCATAATCGAAAATCCGGTCAATTAAAAAAATATTCTTTTATAATTTGGAGTCCGATGTAAGCATAAGAAGTATTGAATAGAAAGCACAAAGAAAAGAGGCCAAGTTTTATTTTAGTCTAAACCAAGGGCAATTCACAAAAGAACAGAGAAGATAGGACAGTAGCAAGAGAAAAAGTAGTTTCTAACGATTTATGGAGTCGAATATTTTATCAATAAAATGGATTAGCTGAGAAAATCAAAAATATTTTGGTTAGCAAAAAAAAAAAAAATCAACAAACAAAAAACAAAATTTAATTTCTAATATATTTTCTTTTTCTTTTTGTTTAAACGCTGAAATCAAACATACTTTAGTGCATTCAATTTTACTAAATTATATAAACATTTTTAAAAACTATATGAATAAATAAACTATATATTATATATATACTAAGTGTGTATATAATATACAATAATTATGTAGTATTTAATTCTATATTAAATAATAAGAAGCATTATCACGAACCAATTTAAAAATATGCTAAAATGACTTCACGAAACAACTATATAGTGTCTCCTGACTTCAAGTCAGAATGCAATGTTTAATCACTCATTGTTTCCATGTTAAAGGCTTAAAAAATTGTATCATTATCAAAATTATATTTTTAAGAAATACCAACGTCGTTGTAGACACATAAAACGATTCCTCATTTATTAAGACACTTTTATACTTTGTTTTCTTTTTTTCTCTTATATCGCTGAATATAATTCTAATTTTGTCAACTTTTGTTTTTCTTCTTTTGCTTCTTCTGCTTCTCACCACATTTTCAAATACAAACATTTTTGTGCATACTTATACGAGAGCATATATATTCATATATTTAGTCACATATAAATATTTCTCAACGCAAACATATTTTGTTTTACATACGTAAGACCAGATAATTTTATTCGAGGCAGAAGTCTCGATCTAAAACACAATTTTTAATAAAATTAAGATAGTTCTTATTAAGACTCTTAATTTCCATTAAAAATTACAAAATGAGATCTTCTTTTGTTTTCCTATTGAGAGGAAGCAAAATATATAAAAAAAATAATAACATATTAACATACTGTTCTGAATTTTTCGATAATCTTTGAATACTGATAAATCATTCTGGGTGTAACATAAATCCTCAACTTTTACCGTAATTTCGTCTTATTTTATAGATACAATAACAGAAGACGAAAGTGCGGTAAAAATTTGAATTTATGTTACAGCCAGAATGATTTCTTTTTTAACCATTTGAAATGACCTTTCTCATTTCATTCATTTTAATTTTATTTCCCTGTTAATACAAATATCATCAAGAAAAAATACACATTAAATTAATTTCTAGAAAAATACAAACGTTTTCTCTCAAAAGTTAATGTTGTAACAATGGGGATGTTAACTGAAATAATTATCCACATTGGAGATAAAGAAGAAAACTTGATATTAATTGCAAAATATTTCGGTCAAAGATTTCTGCATGTTGAATATCATTTTTGTTCACAAAATCTCCAAATCTATTTAATGAGACAGAAATGAGAGACATCAATACTGACATTTTTAAGAACTGGTTTTGGTTACTTTTACCGTGATTTTGGCATATGTTTAAATTTCTTCCAAATGTAAGGAGACTTGTTTTAAATGAAAATAAGATCAAATTTCTTAGATAATAAAAGAACATCTTGCCGGATATTCAAGTTTGTAACACATTTGTAACGAGTGAAGTAAAAAGAAAAAAAAATAGCCAAAATGGTGAGTAAAGAACAGAGCAGATAACAATCATGGATTTTTGTCTCTCTATGATACACACACGATATCAAGCGGAACTAATTCTATGCGCATTGGCTGTTAAAATAAAAGCTAAATGAAACAAAAGTCAATCTGGCTTTAGTGCTTTCACTTAGCATGGAAACTGAATTGAAATAAATTTGCTCTTTAAGACCAACTTGTAAAATCAATAGTTAAATAAATTTGCTTAATAAATTTGTTAACTGTATCTACCTTTAAAACATAATAGTCACAAGAGTGTGTGTGTATATGTGGATGTATATATACGTGTATGTGCATTTTCCAAGTCCGCTGCAGATTCTTGAGTACTGTACATGAGGTTCATGCCTTATATATCGGCAGCTTTCATACATATATATATATATATATATATATATATATATATATATATATATATATATATATATATGTGTGTGTGTGTGTGTGTGCGTGTGTGTGTGTGTGCATGCGTGTGTGCGTGTGTGTATCGATAAGTTCTGTCCATCCAATTTTATCAACTTTTTTCAAATTTCCGAATTAGCTGTTTTATGTAATCGTTAAATTTACCAAAGCAAATATTTATTTTTATTTTATTTTTCCCGGTTACTTTCGAATTCTGCTACATTTGTTTCCAAGAATTGTGTTTTGTGTTTAATTTGTAAATTTGAAAAAGTTAATAAAAAAATTGGATAGACAGAAATTGTCGATATTATTCAACCAAAGAGATTTAAAAAAATTCTTGCTACCGAAATATACTGTAATATGTAGATATGTATGTATGTGTGTGTGTGATTTGTATGCTATTTTTCTTATGTATTTTTCATTTCCTTAATGTTCTATTTTAAATAGTTTTAAATGAGCTTCTCAATCCGCATAAAAATAACCTTTCATTGATTATTTAACCATTAACAACTTATTTCATGCTGTGCGGTTTTCAAAATGATCGTTTCACATTACTTTGTAAAACGCGAAAAAGAGCTCGGGAGCGCCCAAGAGAAAAAAAAGGGCTCATTTAAATAATCGCAGAGTGAAATAGACTGTTAATGGGTAAATAATTAGAATATGTTA
>CAHIKZ030000250.1:545000-557500 GCA_903632075.3 Acanthosepion pharaonis | reverse complement strand
CTTTCTTAAAACACTTTCGTAGCAAGCAGATTGTATTACCTATTTCCCTCTAAAAAGTGAAATAGCAAAATATTCTCACCATCCCCGAAAACAGCCATCATAATCTTCCTTTGTTTTGACTGGATCCTTTCCGCAACCATTGCTTTCAGGATGATACTGTTAACACGAAGTTTCACATTCAGTTACTCAAAAAGCCTTCACTATTTTGATCCCATTTGTTTAAAATTTCAATTGATAGCTCTGCTTTTGTTTATTACTGATTTGGATGCAACAGTTCTGGTACTTAAGGAACTTTACTCAACTTTACTTTTTGTGAGATGTCTGAAGTGTTCGCTATTACTTCAACTGTTAATCTTCAGTCACCCTCAATTAAATATCGAAAAGTATCGATTTTGTTCCTAAATGATGTTGATTGCTTTAACTCTGTCTCGTTCTTCCTTGAAACGAGTTATCCATTTGAAAATTTGGGGAGGTGGGATTATCTCAATAATCTTTTCTCAAAACGTCAATAATGGCCTTCGTTTTCCGACCAAGTTTTACCATAAAATTGATGTTAGTTCTTTAATATTGACAGAATTCATGCTGCTCTAAAGAAGGTTATTTTATTCAATTCATTACCTCAAAATAGTTCCGGCTCATACAGTTTATAACACATAAGTCCAAATATATTTTTCTTCAAAAATATCAAATTTTCATAGTTTCCTTATAATTTCATAGTTTACTTGTAACATGCTTTTTTCTCACGAATTTTTTGAATGCCTCTAGTACAGCCTCAAAGTAACAGAATTTGGCCCACAGATAAATATTAACACAATTATTACAAAAAGTACAGAAATTAAGGTTGAACATTGAAAATTTATATCAACTATATGTAAAGATTATTATGGATAGGCTGAGTCTTAGATGGTTTTAGGTTTGATGAGCTTACCGAAGTGATAAAGGAAAGATAAAATGGCGGTGATATATCGGGACTTGTAATATATCAATTTGCATAGGAACCATCTGTAAATGAATCAGAGCTACAATCAAATAATCAGTTTAATGAGTGACATAAGTAATAATTAGAATTCTAGCGAATACAATTCATGGCAGTATGAGACCGGAATAGTGTTTTTCAAAATGTTGAAACAAGAAAACGCAATTTTTATAGTCAGGATGCTGACAGAACAAGCAGTATCAATGAAGAAGATAGCACACGGCATTCGATAAACTAAAACAGGACGTACCTTTTGAAAAAAAGTTGATCTATATTATTAAGCATTATAGAGATAATTCGAAATTTGTTTTGAGAAAAAACGTCGTGCATTTTAATCGAGAACGAATTAAGTGAGTAGACCAAAATAGAAATAGAAGTGCGACAAGAATGTTTTCTCATAGGATTTATTTAACATGTATAGCGAGATAAGTTTAAGAAATTGAATGGACTTACCAAAATTTATTACCTTAAAAATTTCGGGCAATCAGCTATTACACTAACATCAGACTACGAAATGTGTGACATAAAAATTGAAGGGTGATAGGAATAGCAAAAGTTACATAAAATTATTCTACTTGATTCGCTTTCAAAAAATGAAAGCGAATAAAGTAGTAATGGATCGAAACAGCATTAATATCTACCCTCTTATATGACAGTGACAGTTGGAGAATTTCACTAGAAAGGAAAAGGACTTAAAACAACCGAAATGGGCTTCTGTCTATGAATGCTGAGAATACAATGAACAGAGTAAACACAAAACAAGGAAGTTTTAACGAAAATCGGAACTCCAAATAAATTGCTTATAGCAGTACACATAATAACGGAAGAAATTTTGAAGAATTTAATATAGGAAACTCCAAAGGCAAGATAAACAGAGGAAAGTGAGTAGTCAACTTGACAAGTTTGTGCAAATGGATGTATGAACAAGTGCTACAACTGCAAAGAAGGTTCACGAAGAAGCAAGTATTGTTGAGAACTACAAATAAAAACAGGAAGCTGCGAAGAATCATATATATATATATATATATATATATATATATATATATATATAACGAAAGAAAGAAAGAGATAGAAAAAGAGATGACGTAAAGGAGGGAGATGTTAAAGTAAACTTTATCAGAGGCTTTTTTGCATCTACTAGGATAATAATAGTCTTAAACATTTAAACTAGACTTAAATACTTTCTATTATTATTCATATGAATGAATAAACAAAAAATGAAAACTAGTTTGAACAGATTATTAGCGTCAATCATTTTCTTGTAAATCGATTCTTAGGATTTTAATTGAGTAACAAGATTTCAGAGGTAGGAAACATAAAACAATTTATTTGAGTTTGAATTGTGAATGTTTTCCGAAAAAAAGGCCATAATCAAGGACGATTTAAAAGAATCAAAAAGGGTATGCGAAGAAAATGAAGAGTAAAAGAATACATAAAAAGCAAAAGAAAGAAATAGGCAAGGGAAATAAATATATAAAGGCAAAGAAAACAGAGAGGAAAAAGATTAAAAAAAACAATGTGAGAAAAAGTAGACTCGAAAAATTAGTGAATGAAAAACCATCGCAAGAAAAGAAAACGATAAAAATAAAAATAAAACGAGATTTCTGTCAATCTCTTCTTGGTTACCCATATAGTACTTCTAACACTTTTCTAATACAAAAACCAAACCCTACTCCAATTTAATGTTAGTTGACAGAAGAAAAATACTGTTATCTTTCCAGTCCTCTTAATTTTTTCTCTTTTCACAGAAATGAATAGAATAAACGGATGGACTGATAGAAGCCATATTGATCAGTGACCATTTTCAGTTTGGACAAATGTTTTCTCCCTCATTCTTCCCTTCAATATCTTTTCAATACATTGCTGTTATCTCATTCCCATTCCTTTATCTTGTACCATTGTAACCATCAGCACTATTGTTCAAATCTCATTCTTTTTATCACTTTCCATTTCATCACCACGTTGTCTTCATACTTTTCACTTATTTTTATGAAGCTTTTGGGATTTTTTCTTCCATTTCTACATTTGCATCAATAGAAATAGCGTTGTTGATGATAATACAAATAAAAAAGTAGTTTTGAATTGTATAAAATTTTATTCTCAAAATGCCTGAGAAATGATGATATAAATTTCTGTCATTTTTGTTATTGCACCAAGTCAAGAATAAAATAAATCATAATTGATTTTGTTTTCCATATTTCAAAGACTGTGTGTTAAGAAAATCTTTCAGACCTGAAAGCAATTAACGATACCATCTATCTATCTATCTATCTATCTATCTATCTATCTATCTATCTGTGGTATTTCTATTGCTTGGTGTTGTTGAATGCATGTATTTGAGTTTAATATCATCAGAGAATGCAAAGACTTTGAGGTCAAGATGTTCATCCTCTGTGAAGAATAATTTTATATAAATATGACTAACATTTATGTTTTAGCATGATTATATATATAGCATCATATATTATATTTGCATGATATATATATATATATATATATATATATATATATATATATATATATATATATATATATATATATATATATATATATATATATATATAGCATCATATATTATGTTCGTATAAATATTAATTAATAACATGTATGTGCATTTCTACAGGCTCATATGTTTGTATCTATGAATTCCTTTGTATTTATCAGATCCGATCTCTCCAAAGAGTGATAAAAATAATCAACTGCAGGTCGTTCGGAAAAACTTGATAAAAGCACATTTAAGCATTTGATAATGGAGATAAATTGCTGCAGCGATATTATTAATGGCACACTTATGGTAAGTTTCATATATAAGAAACATGGATAAATGTGGCGTATCAAAATGCCAAATGAATTAATATTAATAAAATTATAATTACTGTTGTTGTTAGACATACAGACCATTTGGAATGCAACTCTTTGAAAGGTGAAGGCAAAGATCTTCCGCGGCTTCAATGTTTATTTTTCCTTGCATGAGCATTTGCCAGAGTACAAGTGAAAGAACTGACCTAAAAAAGCCTGCTCAGTAATAAAGCAGGTTCTATTACATGCCTTCACCAACATTATATACAATTATGAACATATTTTATAAATTTTATTTATACTGGATTTTTCTTTATCCATTCCAAAATTCGCCATAAATATCTACGCACACATATCGATTTACATGAAGATCTATGCACACAGAGTGATTTAAAAGAACATCTATGCACACATAGCGATTTGCATGAACATATGTACACATAGCGATTTAAACGAACACATGCACACGCACAAATTCATTGACATTAAAGCACTTTTATAAATTTATCAACACTCAAAATAAACTTTCATAGATACAGACATATACACAATAGATAATATATACACGTGCACATGCCCCAAAACAAATATACATACGTTTGTATTCCTGTAAATATTTGTATATTGAATTTTCTAACGTCTACAAAATATTTCCGATTTCCATTGTATATCTGATTCTCCACTATTTCTCTATTCCTTTTCAGCTCAATACTCTACTGTTTATTATTGGTACAGATTGAAATCAACGCACCTGATCTATTCTCATCGCTTTATAAATAGGGTTATAGGGTTATAAAATATTTCTGATTAAAATAACTAAATTAACTAAATTATAAAGCAACTTTGAGATAAGTTGCTTTATAATTTAGTTGCAATGATTATCACACTTTGATATTTTACTGATGGAACAAAATAATTTCTTTGATAGATACAAATATTTGTGTCTCTTAAGTAATATGAAATACAATTCAATCAGGCCGGTTAGCAGCAGGAAGAATGGTAGACCTCAGTTCTTTGAAATTAATTCATATAAACCACATTAAGTACAAGATGAAGCTGTTCGAAAAATTTTGTTTTAAAGGAAATTTATGAAAGACATCTAATTTCTATTTATCTATATATTTATCTATTTATGTAATATATTTCTACTGAAACATTCTATTTAGCATCCAATATTATTTGTAAATAGTCATAAGCATGAATTTTTTTTTATAAATACATGTGTTCACTTTTGTCAATACATCCCAACATGCGTATTTATTGTGACTTTAAGGGCATGTAAATTGATGCTTTATTTTTTTATTGGTTTCATGTCTATGCATCTTTTCTCTCGGCATATCCGCCGGAAATGGATGACTGTTTTAGAGTGAGTGAGTCGAGTGCATTGTCAAATGGGTACATCTACAACGAAATCAAAATAGGCTGGATCACTGGTTTCAGAAAATTTTTGAGAAAATATTTATAATGCTATGTCAGTGAATTAATGGACTATGAATATGTTTGCTAAAACGTACCCCATATTCTGTCGTCTTCAGTTTGTTCTAGCAGTACACAGCCCTGAGTATGTGTGCTGGACGATAGGCAAGAAAACGAGAAAGTAAAGTATGGCGAATCGACATTATTGAATGAAATAATAGAAAAGTTCAACGGTGGACAGTAGAGCTGACATTCTGTGAAGCATAGCGTTAATGCTCGTGCGCACGTCATCAGCATTTTCACAGCTAATTCAGGATTTTGTCAATTGCCAAGCGGAGAGAAATTTAGTTATGTTCTTGTTATATCGTACTTATGGACTATAATGGATATATCCCAATCTTCATAAATACAATGGAATATACTGTCTGGGGGGAAGTCACCACTAGCAGTGGATTACTTATTACACGCCGCTGGTGAATCTTGTATGTTGTTAAAATAAGATTATCGTTCCATTTCCAACCTTTGTTTTGGTTATTCTTATTCAGTAACCTTTTCTAAGTAACAACTGTTCTATTATAATAAAGGAAATTAATATGAGTTTTTTTACTTGAAGACTAGTAATCTTTTAAATATCCGCGTATTTATTAACCTTCACAAACTCATGTATTTGTAAATACCAGATATCAAATAAATTAATTATGAACACAGAAAAAGGGAAGAAATATATACTTAAAAATCAAGCTGAACACGAAGCAAAGGATTATTAATAAGTCTAATAAGAAAGGAAGTAGAAAAGAATTGGATTCAATAGGCATATAAATTTATGAAGTGAAAAAGAGAGAAACCATCGAATGACATTGAATAAAAAAAACTAATTACCACACGATGTGTAAAGAGAAAATATTCTATTTTACTTCAAAAGAAAGAAAATACACAATTAAAAATGGAAGAGGATACGCGACTGAATTTCCATTTTACTATCGCTCTAATTTTGATAGACAACTTTACATATCATACGCGTTCATAATTCAATACTTATATCATAAACTTTGATCCCTGATGATTTAGTGATATGCCGAAAAGTAATAAAACTAATAAAAATAGTAGACTATTTTATATCAGAAAATGTTTTATGAAATCCTTTGGTAAAGAAGAAAGATTATTTATCAAAAATAGCATATGAAAGTTATTCATTATTCAAGTCAATCACTAAGGATGACCAATATCTTTTTCTTCTTCTTTTTTTTTTTTTAGAAATACGTACTCAAGTTGTTATATTAAAAGAAGAAGAAAAGAGAAAAATCTAGGCCTCCTATACCGTCCTGTAATTTTCTTTTATTTATTATCGTTTTTCTAATTCGTGATAATCTTTTTAGAATCTTTGAGCATATAACATCAGAAAATGATATAATAATGTCATCAGATAAAAATATGTTAAATAATATAAAAATAAATATACGAATCTTGAATTTGAATAAATGTGGCACCTTATATCCATAATATTTGGAGTCCTGTATACGATCAAAAAATGAAATGACAAACACGTTAACAAAACCCCTGGTAACTCCTGTTTATAACAGATAAAAAAAAAAGAGCTTTGTGGAACAGTTTATCTACTCAGGAGAGTATTATCAATATAAAGAATATATAAACTTTGTAAATGTTAAGTATCACTTAACATCAGAATTTGTGTAAACAGAACGCTGCATATAATACTAGTGCCTTATCCCAAGTCTCCGGTGATGACCCAGAAAATGATTGTACTAAATAGAAAGTAAAAGAAGACAAATGATAATAATAGTAATAATAAACGCAAATAAAAAAAAAAAACAACTAATATGGAAAACACTTTCAAAGCAACTGGTTATTATTGGAATCCCGAAAAAATATGCCTATTAAAATAAAATAACTTTCTGCGCGAGTAACCAAAACCTTTCTGAGCGTCCAGATTCATACAATGCGATTATAGGATACAATACGGGCTGATTTTTTCGCCGAAATTTAACAAAATGATTAGTTTACTATAAGATTTAATTTGATTATACTTGTACTTGTATGTATATGTGCTGCTGAAAGTGTGAATGCAAACCAATGAAATCATTGACCGTTTAAATTACAATTTCATAACCAAATTTCTGATGCTAAATAATTTCGTTCACATAAAATATGAACTAGTTAACTGTACAAGAGTACATAAAAGATCAACATTTTCCATATAAAATTTATTTTGCTTCTGAAATAAATGCGTATGAATACTGACAGAATCACTGTCCAAGACAAAAGGCTCAAACAAAGAATGACCTGATGAAACCAGAGTTACCAAATAAATTCTCTTTGAAGATTAATCATTACGAAACTTTGTCTTGATTTTTTTCTAATTGGTAACTAAACTTATTTTAAAAGTAGCATGAAAAAGTAGTGAAATTCAAAAGCAAACCAATATGATAACTTGTAGGATACTAATACCTGGAGTAGGAACCTAACTTCGTTCTTTGTACTCAGTAAAGCTTTTAAAGAGAACAATATCAACAGAAGACGATGACTTATTTCCATTAAAATATATTCATCAATAGGAAAAACAATATTTTTAAAAATTGGTAGAAATATCGAAGGCAAAACGATTTACATTTTTTTCAAGATATTTTAATTTTTCTGTAAAATCAGACTGAAGGAAAAATACATAAAGACGCTTATGATTTTGAAAATGTGGAGGTCAAAAGGAAAAAATATTCGGAACTGAATATCTCAGAAAAAGCATATTTTTTTTATACATACTACTATTCAAAGTTCTCTTCTTCCTCACATCAGTATTTTCTATTATTATTACAAATGCTATCCATTTTCAATTGCTACTACTAAAACTAGTTACTACTACTACTCCCACAAAGAATCGTGCTACAACAACAAAAATTACTACTACTACTTATTCGATTCCTATTGCTACTAGAATGATATTAAACGGTTCAAAGTTGGTGAACAAGCAACGATGATTTCCCATGAGAGCATAACTGTGTTGGAAAAATTTAGCCAGCCGCCAACGTCAGATTGATTAGAAATCTGGTGATGAAGCCAGCGGAATCAATGAATAAAATATCGCCACCGGAAGCTGGGACAAACAATACCAGAAGTCTCATCTCCTACCCCGCTCTTTGACCAACTACCATTATTATTATTATTATTATTATTATTATTATTATTATTATTATTATTATTTCATGATCTCCTAATAGTGAAGACGTATGTGCAAATGATAATAGCTGTATTGGTAAGTGAATAAACATGGTGGTTAAGTAGTTGCTTAAAGAAAATATATTTTTTAGTTCTTACCTACTTTTTCATAATTTTAAAATATTAAATTCGTTTTTATTAGCTTTCAACTAGCAATTAGATTTCATAGATCCGCGTACTCCAAGACAGAATAATATTTCTTTATTCATGCACAATCAAGCATTGCGCAGATGGTTAAAAGCTAAAATCAAGTATTAAATATATTTTAAGACATTTTTATGTTTATACATTTTTTTTATAAAATAATTGTCGGACATTGTCCATTTCATAATGTATTAAATATATGTGTAAGATTCTTTCTCTGGTGATGAATCAGTGAACCTACTGAGCACAAATTTACTAAGGACATTATTTACATACCTGCATATACATAAATACATACATATTTTTTATTATAAGAGATTATAATAAAAACATTTTAAATCACTACACAAAAGTTTTCATGTTTCAATACTATGATTGTACTTCCTCAGGTGATCGTTGGTAACTGATGATAAAAATGATTTTCTAGGGAAATTTAAAAACAAATCATTACCTCTTTTCCGAAAGTTAAAGGTGGGGAGGCTTAAGGTCAGAATTAAAAATATACTTGTGTGTATGTCTCGATTAACCAATTAAAATGTGGAAGATCAGTATATGATGCTAATAATACTGAATAGATAAAAAAACATAGCAATATTAAAGTTGACTAAACCTAATAAAGTAAATTACTCGTAGAGGGTGGACCATTATATATTAATAAAATGATGGCTATAAAATTGTAATACGTAATTGTTTTTATATAAAATATAACTATATTTTAAGGTAAAAGAGGACTCACCGTTAATTCACTTCTTTGGTTTAACAGAGCTTTTTTGTTAGCAAATTTGTTTATATGGAATTTTTTCTGTAAACACAGGAAACAGATCATGTAAAGATTTAGAAGTTCTTGAATTTTTTAAAATATTTTCCATTTTATCGTAGGGGTTTTGTTGACTTCTTTCAAGTACCAAAAATATTTAGAAAGGGACGTCCTATTTCTGTTGTTGAAAGATAATGTATGTTGATACCTCCTAGCTTTAAAAGAATTCTTGGTACTGCTGATATCAAATTTTTAACCGTTGGATTTTCTATAGTCGAAATAGTACTTAGGTAAACAAGGGAGTTCGTTTAACATCTATTTTGCAATGGACACTCCTTAGGAATTTTACAATTACACATGTTAGTATCATTAGCGTTTGCTGCTTTGGAATGGCAATTATTACTCAGGTTTTTGTGTGGATTTAAAATTTTATTATTATGTTTTTTAATAAATTTTCAAGATTATCTGTACATCTATAACTTAAGTATATTTCTATTAAAAATCTTACTAAGTGGATTAAATTTAAAAAAAAATTGTTTCTGATAACTCGGAAAAGAGGTAATGATTTGTTTTTAAATTTCCCTAAAAAATCATTTTTATCACCAGTTACCAACCATCATCTGGGGGAGTACAATCATAGTATTGAAACATAAAAGCGATTTAAAATGTTTTTATTATAATCTCTTATAATAAAAATATTATAATAATATTTCCCTTTACTTTGTATTGAGCACTTTTTAAAAAAGTAAATGCTACGAACTGTGGATTTTTTTACTCCATTTGTTCTTTTCTTATTTTTATATATTTATATATATATATATATATATATATATATATATATATATATATATATATATATATATATATGGAGGGTACACATGTATTTTATGTAGTTTCTTGGCTAGAAATCGAACCCCGTTTCCGGTATCCAAAGAATACAGTATTGAATTTATCAAAACCAATTTTTTCTAAAGAAGCATATTAGAAAACACAGTGAGCTGAGGTTATTATTATATACATGCGCACGAAACGAGAGACGCTGGTAGTTTCAAAATTTTTTAAAGAATATTTTTGAAAGAATATTTTTTCAATCTGTATTCTTTTTTTCCTTCCATGACCTTTGTCCCTGACTATCCGACATTGTGACAGCAGAGAATCTACCAAGAATGGTGATATATTGTAAGAGCCTGGATGCCGATTTACCGTGGCTGAACTAGCGATCAAGGCACTTTCAAGACATTTCGTTTCAGTGGATTATTTTCTCTTTTAATCAAAGTAACATTCTCTATTGTAGGAAATAATGAAGAATAGACTTACGTGAGTGGAGCGGCAATATCGACCGGGGGGCAGTCCTAAGGCGCAAACGTCTCATTCTCCTCCGCTTTAATAGCCTTCGATTTGGATTGGCGGAAGAAGCGCGGGAAGAGTTATGTTATAAAAATCCCTTCACCACATACTATAGTCTTTTTTGCCGACAGCGAAACAAGTTATTATTCTTCCTGTCTGTTATTACTGTGGCTAGCGGAGAGGGTCGCAAAGGAAGGACGTTTTCTTTTGCAACCCGGCCATTCACCAACTATCTCCACACTGGTCTTTTTAGTCGAGTTCATTTTCGACACTAAATAAAAATTGTTGTCAATTTAGTTTGGATGAACGACCAATGCGTTTTGTTGTGTGTTGTTTTTTTTTTTTTTTAAATGTCCCTTTTGTGCTCATATAATCTTTTGTTTAAACTTCTTGAGGTTTCTCCAATGAATTCAGTCCGGCAATTCCAGCACTTGATAGAGTCAATTCCTCCTTCAATTTTTTGCTTGTTGCTTTGATTTTATTGATTGAGTCTGTGATTGTTTTAGATGTAGTTGTGAAAAATTTTATGTTGAGTTTAGATAATTTTTTTTTCGGTTGCAGTTGTGATAGTGTTAGTGGATGTTTTAATGATACTCTATTAATATATCCCCGTGATAATATTTTGTCTGATTTTGTAGATAAACTATAACAAATTCGAACACACGATAGAATTCGCATACGAAATAGAAAAAAACAATACTTTACTTTTCTTAGACATCATGTTACACCGAGTTTACAACAGCCTAAAACTTAGTGTCCACCGAAAGTCAACGAATAAAAATGACAATAAACTTCTCTTCTTATCATAACAACAAAATAAAATCCGGACTGATCATTGGATTCTATTTAAGAGCAATTCTATTTTAAGAATTTTCAACCCTCAACACTTACACAAAGAGGAAAAAATATATCGGAAGTAAGTTGAATGTTTTGGTAAAATGTTTTGGAGAGAAGTAGACACAAGAAATCCCAGGAAAATACATGCCATCACTCATAAAATATTCCCTAATAGAAGATCTGTCCTTCCTGATGAAACGAACGAATAAAAAATTATTCTACCTACCAACTCTATCACAACTACAACCGAAAAAAATGATCTAAACTCAACATAACATTTTTGACAACTACATCTAAAAATCTAAGATTTAATCAAGAAAAACCAAAATAACAAGCAAAAAATTGGAGGAGGAATTTACTCTATCATGTACAGGAATTACCAGAATGAATACATTGGAGAAACCTCAAGAAGTTTAAATAAAAGACTATATGAACACAAAAGGGAAATTTTAATAAACAACTCACAAAACACATTGGTTGTTCATCGAAACGAAACTGAGCATACTTGACATAGGGAATGTTACTCTGAATAAAAAGAAAATAATCCACTAAGATGAAAATGGCTGGAAAGTGGCTTGATCGCTAGTTCAGCCACAGTAAATCTATGTCCAGGCTCCTACAATATATGACCATTCTTAGTAGATTTTCTGTTGTCACAATGTGGGATATTCAAGGAAAAAGACGATAGAGAGAAAGAAAAAAAAAAAAGAAAAAAAGAAAAAAGAAAAAGAATACAGATGAATTTGGCTAGAATAAAAAAATATTCTTTCAAAAATATTCTTTCAAGAATTTTGAAACTACCAGCGTCTCTCGTTTCGTGCGCATGTGTAGACGTGGCAACAACAGCAAAGAAATATGTGCACATCTTGGCATTTGCCACCTTCAACACCAAGATCTCTCGTTTAGATGACAGTCATGAAAAACATGGATACAGAATCGATCCTGTTAGATTTCAGCTTCGTGGGCGACGAGCCTCAGAACAGCTCCTCAGTCCTA
>CAHIKZ030000250.1:500000-540000 GCA_903632075.3 Acanthosepion pharaonis | reverse complement strand
AGCGCTTTATATTTGCAAACGTACACTTTTGAAAAACATGATTTTCTAAAGAAAGCCAACTTCAATAATGGCAAGTGTTATAGTTTGGCGGGGTAGGAAACAATAAACAGAGACGATCAACAGCAGAACGTCTACAAATTGGCTTCGTTCGATTATAAAGAAGGTTCATTGTGGACAGAAGAAAGCGGATCAAGTAAAAACAAAGGGAATAGGAAAGTGAAGAATCAACGTATGTGGCATGGCAACCTTAGTGAAGGGAGTCAATTAAACAAGACAAAGGGGTGGCGAATAGCCAATAGGAAATGAGGGAGCGGAATAAAGCAGAGAGAAAATGAGTGATCAGTTTTTGTTCCTTCTTTTTCTTTGCATTTTACTTTGTAAACTGCTTTCTTTCTTTCTTTTTCTTTTTTTTTTTTTTGCGTGTTTGGACATGTCAACACTAAGAAGCTCAATTCCCTGATAGTTTCCTCAAAAAATACATCCTTCTTTGTTCTTGATTTTGCTTCTGCTCTTTTTTATGCTCGACTCAACTATTGTATCGCTTCTTCAGTCCTCACAAATCAAAACCTGATTATCTCCCTTGTGCATGCAGATAAGTGACAAGCATCACCTGTCAGTAGTGCACTCAGAAATGTAATGAAGCGGAAAATAACTGCTTGTCGAATACGCATCATTGGATCGAGCTAACCGCGGAGAGCAGGTTTAAAAAGCTGAGCAGTATTTGTCTCCAAGCGGTTGAGGAAGAGTGGAGCGAAAAAGTGGGCACTATGGAAGGTTTCGAGGACGCATTTTCAAGAACAAGTCATGAAGTTGTCATGATTTTACCGGCCAAATGCCATTTTTGTGCTAATTTCTCCTATAATAATCACTCAAGATTCAATATGGCACCTAATATGAGTGTAAAATTCGATTTTAGAAAGAGAAAAGAAGACCGGAGGGGAAGAGAGAAAGAGAGACATATAAACATAATGGTCACTAAGAATTATGAGTAAAGATTATTAGTTGAGAATAATAAGTTAATAATAGATATACAAGGAGGGGGAAGATAGATAATGAAGAAAGAGTGGAGATAAATTGGAAATAGAGAGCGAGATATTGAGAGAGTGTGTGGAGGTAAGTTAAAGAGGGAGAAAAGAGAGATGGAGGCGGAGAACATGGAATGGGTAAAAGTAAATTTGTAATACAAGAAAGTACTTTTATGACTTACTTGGAGAGACGTAGCAAAAATTGCTCAGAAACAAACTCGTCAGGGTCTTGAAAAAATAAATCATTTGTTTTACGAGATAATTTATTTTTGTGTCCAAAACTAAAAAAAAAAAAGTATTAACTGACAGTTCCAATCGTTTTTCATGAGAAGGTAGAATTACAGCAAAGACGCAAATCATTCTAAATCTTTTTGGTACCTAATAAGGATTTAATTTTAGCAGTACTTTGAGAATATGCTAAAAGAAACATTCAGTCTTGGTATCTACAAAATTTAATTATCCCATTTTTTTCATAAAACAAAGGCACTGTCCAATGACAATATAAAATATTTTACTTAGATACTTACAAATGAAGTATTCTAAAAGTTTTCTTGCATTACAGTTTGTTTTATTTGCTTTATGTTATTTTCTACATTTGCATTCCTGTGAGAAACATTCCTTCTCTGGAATAACAGTTGTATCGTTATATCATTAAGTATTAAAAAATAGAAAAATTGATATGTGTGAAATTTTCAAATAATAATAATAATAATAATAATAATAATATAAGGAATTAATTGATTTTTTATAAGGAGAAATAATTTTAGCAGATATGAGCTTTCGAGATCTGAACGAGATGCGCATTCCTTAAAAATGGAACCTTACTGTGTGGTGAAGCTCTACACTCTCTGTCTTTGAAGACGTATATTTTTTTTACCCTTGCGTCTGTTAACAATTGTGTGATACATACGGAGTTTAGAACTGATGACATCAGGAAGGTCGTTGATGAAAATTAGGAACAACATAAGTCCAATGATAGAGCCTTGGGGGACACCCGCATCAATGGAAAAATCTAGAAGTGTGGCTGTTTAAGACAACTTCCATTTTGCGATTTGAAAGGAAGATTGAATCAGATCCAAAGTTCGTTTAGTACCCGTGAAGAAGAACGGCTTGTCAAACCCTGATATCTAAAGCAATAGCTCGAGCCTCACAATTCTTATCTAAAGCTTGATATATTCTATCAGCAATAACCATTAACACTCAACATTTAAACTAGGGAAGCGAAAGAAGACTCTGCGAGGTAGGATGCTTAATCAATTCGTAGTTGATTAGAATCTCTCGTACTAATTCGTCTAGCATTTTATCGTAGTCCTACTAAATCCATTTATATTGTAAGTAGAACATTTACCACAGTCAACAGTTCTGCACAGGAACTGCATGCCTATAAAGTGCAATTTTTGCAGGCACTTCAGCCAGATGACAAACGCTGAAAAAACAATTTGCAGTGGACATGTTAGCTTGATTCAATGGAGATGTAGGCTTCCTTCGGAAGTTAGTGATGAAGCAACATTTCATGTATCAGAAAAATGAATAAGCACAACATCAGCATTTAGGGTTTGGAAAATCCACATGAAACCTGAGAACTGGAGAGTAATAGCCCGAATGTCATTGTTTGCTGTGATCTCATATGTTTGATATTTAATATCTCACATCAATGCGTAAGTGCTGATTTTCCATCTGTGATGGTGTCAATAAAAATCGCTTATTAGTTTTGTGCTTGAAGTATTCATTAGCTAACTAAAATACTGAGATGTCGCACATATTTTATTTTTAAACTATCAGTTTTATGATGAAAAATACATGTAAGATTATTTTAAAACGTTTTATGAATAAACATAATAATTAAAAACGAATAAAATATTTTCTAATGTAAATTTTAAATTGCTGTTAGGTTTCCTATATTATGGAAATCCTACAAATTTTTATGTTGGATTCTGTAGACCGAATAAAATCAACAATAAAATGCACCTGTTCCGTTGATTTCTCTGCAAGAAAATATGTCATAAGAAAATTTGTCACGTGTAAAATTTCTAGTAGCATGAGCTTCTGAAATTGCGAGCTTTTTTTTGTTTAATTACTAGCTTAAAAACCACATTCTGTGATGACTTTTAAGCTAACTACTGAGGGACCTCTGACAGCAATGATAATTTTGAAGAAATGACTTTGAATTCCTCAATTCACTTCATGGAACTTCAAAACCTCACTTTAACTCTGATTCCAGTTATAACTCCATTTCTTGTCAAAAGACAGATTTGGGTGAAAACTCTGATTTGGGGCTAAATTACAAATCAGGCTGAAAATTGAGTTCTTCAAATCACAAACTTTGTGGAACTTCAGTTGAGTTGTGTTCTTTAAATCACAAACACTTGTTGAAATCTCTCACTTTAACTCAGATTCCTTGGCATTTTGAAGAAATAAAATTGATTTCCTCAATTCATAAAGTTTTGAGATATTTAAACTGAATTTAAACAAAAAAAATAAATTCACAAAGTTTTTGTGTAACTTAATATAGATTAAAAACTTTTAAAATCGTTAATTTTTTTCAGTTATTTTAAAATTTGAATTTTTAACTGTTCCTTCCTCACTCGGAGACAAATGCTGGATGTTCAAGCATCAGATGAAAAGAAGATTTTCAATCCCAGGATCACCCTGATTCCAAAAAGGTATAATATGTCTATGTAGAACAAGTTAGTGGGGTTTCAGACAAAGGGACGGATGGACAGATTTTCCGCTTATTTATTTAGATTTCTTCTATAATGCCAAGCATATTTTGGTAAAAATTTAATTTGTAAAATTTAAGGAAATTTACACAGAAGTTTTTTTTCGTTGTATTTTTGGAAGCGTTATATTGATGCATAACATATTTATTTCCTTCAAAATGTTTCAAATTGGAGTTTAAATTTGAATACACTCTACTATATACATATCTGAATTTGTAATTGGTTTTACAACTACACGAACTGCAACAGGTTTAGGCTGAAGAAAATATTTCTTGGGATTTAAACTTTTGACATATTGTCATCCTATGCAGTGGCGTAGCTAGAGTAAACGTCACCGGAGGCGGTCCGCTCAAATGTCACCCCAATGACCCCGATTCACCCTATGCTGAATGGTTAGCTGTAGCTAAATTTTCATACATGCTCTACCTCTACTTTACTCTACTGACCGGTACGTTACTGTTTACATGTATGATCCAAGACAAAATCCAATACTACAAAATAATCAGTTCAAATCAAAAGCTGAAAACATTGCTATTTTTCCTACTCACAAATTTCCCGACAATTTATTAGAAATTTCTGACGGGGGTGGGGGTTGGGGGACAAAACTGGGGGGTCATAAATCATTTCTTGGGGGGTGTCATATGCCCGCCTGCGAAACCCTGTGTCTCCACCACTGTTTTCAGACTATTTTTGGCACCTTAGCCTGGTTGAAAAATTTTGTTGGGGGTGACATTGTGTCACCCCCTCCTGTTCTGGCACCCGGGGCGGTCCGCCCCCTCGCCCCCTTAGCTACGCCACTGATCCTATGTGTATATTCACATAGTTATGTAAGCATATAGATGACTGGGTTAATATGAGTATGCATGATTGTACGTACGTGTGTGTGCGTGCGCGCGCGCGTGCGTGCGTGAAGCATTTTTGCGTTTCCACTCTTTGTGCCCTAGTTGTGTTTCATTAACAGATAAGGAAATCATTGTAGGAAACTTGACAAAGCAGAGATAATTCAGAAGAAATGGGTAAAAAGAAAAGGCCAAAGAGTAAAGGGAGGAACAATAGGGAGGGATTCGTGTCGTTTTTCAGCTGTTGCCTGTTCTCTGTCTCCATGGTAACAAGCGAAATGCGAAATTTTCGTTGTCAGGTTTTATCAACAATTTATAGGTTTGCCTGAAGGTGTGTGTACATATATTTGTTAAATTCAGTTTTATCTATTTTGATAAAGCAGTTTATCTGTGTAGTGAAGAACCGACAATATCGAATCTAGTCAAACACATCCTTGATTAATCTATTATTCCAACTTTGATTATCTTGTACAGCCTGTGACATTGAAATTTAAGGGCCTATCGAGCAATTGCTTATGTTACTTGGTATTCACTATACAATAGGACAGAATAATAAATCTTTGCTGTTGTTTTCAACTTATAATCATTATTAACTAAAGAAAATGACTAAAGAACGTTATTTTAAACTGATACTTAAAGGAGCTTTCACAAGACTTTTCAATAATTTTCTCGACATGAAGTGGCATAGTTTCGAGTCTTATTTTTCTTTCTATCTATACACGCACACACACACACGCGCATACACACACACACACACGCGCACACACACAGCATTCGATGGGTAATTGTCGCCATTTTATATCTTTAATTTAGCGCATTTACGTTGTTTGTTTTTGATTTTGTCAACTGCACAATATAGTGGGGTCAGTTGGGCACCGTCTGTTAGAAAAAGAGCACCATAACGCAATTCGCTCCTCCAGAAATTTGGAAACGGCAAGCTGTACTGCTTGGCATTCCGAAAGCTCTAATACGAACATTTCAAAGTGTTTGGATGTCAATATGAGGACAGTGCAGAGGATTCAGAAAGAGTTGGATGAGTCTAATGGTGATTAGAAAGGTATGACAGTTCGGGAAACTCTCTCTCTCTCTGGTCGCTCTGATAAGAAAATAACTCCTGAATTTGTTGGTGAGGTACTCACACTCAACATGGAGGAGGCCTACATCAAGTTTCTTGAGGAGGTAGTGCTGCCCTGGGTCAATACCAATATATATTATTAAATATAACAGACAACGAATGTCTATTGTGTTCGATCCTGAGCCGTTCGCTTTAATTTCGAGCGAGAATAAAGACAAAAATTGTCCAACATTTGGATATTTTTTTATTAAGCTGTTCCATGATCTAAGCTTTTGGCTCACATGAGCTGTCATCTTCAGAATGGTTATATGGACATTTAAACAGAGATATTCACCATCAAAGATGATATTTTGTTATGTTGACATAGAAGATTGCTATGCGACGATAACAGTCGCGGAATAGCAGATGCAGACATAAATTCATGATGCGGTTCTATGACGTTGTACCACGTGAGAGAACGATATATATATATATATATATATATATATTTTCAACGACGAAATTATTCGTACACCCATCGTTTTTTAGCTATTTCTCAGAATTTAATGCCAGTATGATGAAAATTATTCGTACAGTAGAAAATATTGTTTTAAATTGATTGATTCATGTAAGTAATTTGCAGAATTATTTTATCGGTGAAGCCTTCTAGACTATTCAGTAGAATAATTTTGTCTTTTCCTATTTTGCATAATTCGACTGTAAAATTTGTTGTATATAACCTATTATTCTGAAAATTGAGTTTTATATTCCTTTTTTATGCTTATTAACATATAAAGAACCTAGCATCATACGGGCATCAGATTCTGAGAAATGAATAAAAATATTAAAAATTGATGGGTGTACGAATAATTTCGTATGTATATGTGTGTGTGTGTTTGTGTGAGAGCCTGACACACTTTTTCCAGCATCTGACCAAATGACCAAGTATCAAATTACTTTTTAGAACGGCTTCGTAATCGAACTGAAAAATTTTCAACACCCCTTGTCTAATAATTTTATTACATTTTTATAGTTTGCACATCGAAAGTTGTACATTAATATCTAATTTATAAATAAACTGTTCAAAATTAATTATTTGCGGGGAGAGGTTGACTATTTTTTCAACTATCGCTTGGTATTATCAAGAACCTTAATGTTATCATCATCAGTTACATTAATCAAGAACCTTAATGTTATCATCATCATCAGTTACATCAGGAAAACGTTCTCATTCGATTCACTCTGCTATTTCAATTTTAATTGTAAAGAAAGACTCAAGATGCTTGATCACAAAATAAATAATTCGCAATATCTTCTCACCATGTTCCGGGGTGGGAGGGTGTTGTCGGACGCAGACGGAGGCATTTAAAATATGTTTAAAATAATAAAGAATATATAGCTCCATATGCAATGTCAAGACTCTTAACAACTATTTCTAAAACGTTAAAATATGTATCCCTTACGTGGCCTCACTTGCATTATGAAATTAATCAAAGAATATTTCTTTTGAAATTTATAATTCTAATGTTCTTTATAATGACTAGCGATAACAAAAAACGTAATAGAATATAACCAGTTTTTTGTGGTAGTTTGTTTATGAATTTGATTTCCTTATACAATTGCTTATACGAAAACTGATAAAATGTAATAAAATATCAAAATTATTGCGTTAGTGTGTGTGTTTGTCTGTGTGTGTAGAGAGAGAGGAGAGTGAGAGAATCTTAATTATATTTTATTCGGTATGGGCGTGGCTATATTTTAATAAGTATTAGTATATCTTTGTTTTATGTCTGAATATTTTTTTTATTTCTTTCATTTCTTTATCAGGCGTAACATACGTGAGGTGCTGAAAAGTTCTTGGCTCGACCCACTTCTTGAAATCAGTATTTTATTAATCAAACATTAGAATGTTGGTCGGGCTCAGAACTTTTCAGCACATCATACTTTATCAGATTATCTAATATAAATCGAAGTGATAAGGAAGAACTTAGAAACATCGTCGCAATTATTAACTCACACATTCCTGGCAATTCTGTCAAGCCTAAAAAATGTTTTAGGCGTAAAAATATCTACACTTCACTATTTTTATTTCGATTAATGACAATAAGAGTTAATTTTACAGTTTTATAAACAATAAATCGTTTACTGATTTCAATGATTCACCAAGGATATAACTGCCTATCTTACTACTTTTTCAAAAATCAATGGTGCACGTAAAAATAAAGTGTGTATGATTAAGGAAATGCGACAATTTTCAAACTAAATTAATTAATACAAAACCAAAATTTGAAATTTATTAAATTTTTATTATTTATAAAGAAAAATATTGTCAACAACCAGTATTTTTATATTTAGATTAATCAAAAACCACATAATATTAAAATATTTTACTTTTATTTGCTGATGGCTCTAAAAGAAATTTGGGTATTTCAAGAAACTTTAAGCACATTTATTAATTACTAGAAAAAAGTTGAATCTAGTTATGACTATTGCGAAATTTAGAGTTAGACCTAAAATTAAACAACCGGAATTAAATGTGGAAATGTTCAAAGAGCTGGAGATATTAAAAGAAGGCGAATTTATGATAAAAAATAGCAACAAGATTGTAGAAGTCAAGCGGAAATGTTTATCAGTAATTAATCTTTTGTTTTATGATTACAGCAAATTTAAAATGATGTCAAAAATATACTTTGCTGGTAATAAAAATCTCACAAAGGAAAAGATTTGAATATCCATAAATGGATCAATAAATCTGTAGGCTGACACAGTTGGTTGAAATTTAACGTTAAATTTTCATCGTATGATGTTCGCTCGATGTCATTACTGCATAGATAAGGAATGACATTTGATTTAAAAATTTATTGTGCAAAATTAATTTAGACGGCGACTTACTCATATACCTACATATAAATAAAGAATTGTTATTTTCATAAAGTATTGAGCGTTTCGATTTTTTTTACAGAAACATTGAGTCCATTAAATTAAAATTTAAAGTGCTTAAAATAATTATTTTAGTATTATTTTAGTAGTCTTTTGGTACGAATTAGCTATAATGATAGTGGAAATTTTGACAATTTGGCAGTATTCTAAATGCCAAGTTTATAAATTATTTCAATAAAATAGGTTGACATCTTCAGTTAACAGATGTACTATGAATTATTATAACTTACAACTGGTTAATACTTTTCGTAGTATTTTTAGTCTATTATTTAAAGACCATAAATACCATATATTAATGAAAGTAGAATGGGTATCAACGGAAAAGTTTTGAATGACTGTAAAATATGAAATTTCAAGTTAAGGAAAGTATAAATTAAGTAATGGAATGACAATATAACCTGAAAAACGTATTCCTTTTGCCGTGATAAATTATCTATGGAATTACATACTGTTTCAAAATTTAGAGTTTAAGAATTATTTGCGTCAATTTATTTTATTTGCAAAAGTGTTTGTATTACTTCTAATACATGCACAACTAACTTTTATGGAAAAAGAATACACAAACTTGCTTCCTGTTTTCATTGCGTTAATAACTATTTAAATATGCATTCCCCACACAGAACGGTATAATTAGCATCATAAAATATACAGAACAAAAATAATTCAATTATCCATATAATCTATGTAAAAATATAATTGGAAATGTAAACATTTCTGTGTACAACGTATTTATATTATTTATATATATTATTTGACTTACAAAATCTGGTTTTCACCGAAAATTAAAGTAATTTTTATATGTTTTTAAATTTATAACACAAATATTAAATTTTAAGTGAATCTATAAAGGATATTTTCTGTTTTTGAGGTTTGCACTATAGATTCTGTAGACTCCTTGATTCAGGATCTACTGGTATGTTTCTCAATAGACCTATAACTTTTTTTTAACTTATTTTATTTTTTAAAGCAATGCTATTTTTATCGAGCTTTGTGGATTTAGGGGAAATGTTGTCTTTTCTTTCTGCGTTTAATTATGAAACCTCCCAAAGGAGAAAGGAACTAAATTAATTATTATTATTATTATTATTATTATTATTATTATTATTATTGTTGTTGTTGTTGTCGTTGTTGTTGTTGGGTATGTTTTCCTTGTCAAACAATAATGAAACACAGCAAAACAATTCCGGTAAAAAGCGAGGATGGAGACGGCAAACTGAATATGACCTCGCTAAATTGCGATTAAAATAATTTTCAGTAGAAAAGTCCTTTGCAAAAGAAACGATATGCAATTATAAATAAATAAAAAATCAGATTTTTACAC
Organism: Acanthosepion pharaonis; assembly: GCA_903632075.3. Classification (NCBI taxonomy): domain Eukaryota; kingdom Metazoa; phylum Mollusca; class Cephalopoda; order Sepiida; family Sepiidae; genus Acanthosepion; species Acanthosepion pharaonis. The sequence continues at coordinate 530,101 of CAHIKZ030000250.1, read as the reverse complement.
ACAATGTGTTTCTTGATGTAAATTGGTATATATACACAGTGAATGGAGAAGTGCAAGTAAAATATCTTGGCCATCGTCTTTAGTTAATAATTACAGAGCAATAAATTTAAATGTTAATGAGTTTCAGTAAATATTTAAGAAGAGTAACTGAGAGAGAGAGAGAGAGAGAGAGAGAGAGAGAGAGAGAGAGAGAGAGAGGGGAGAGTGGTTTCAAATGCAAGATAAGGAGAGAGAAAAAGACTTGCAAATGAAATGAAAGAAGAATGAAAGATTTGAAATGGAAGAAAGGAATAAAGGAACAGTAGAAAGAAAACCAGACAGAAAGGCAGAAAGAAAAAGAAAAACTTGTGAATGGAAGAAAAGAAGAAAGAAAAGAAGACACTTGTGAATGGAAGGAAGGGGGTAGTGGTGAGTAGACGTTAAAGTTTAGGGACCTTGTAATAGTTTCTTTTTCGTCCAGATGGCAACCGACATAGGAATCTGTTATTGGAACAATTGACTAATTGAGCCAACCATTCATCATAGTGTCAAGAGAGGAACGTAATCTATGAACCCAAAAGATAGTAGTGAGTATAAAATGACGTACAGTTGTTAGAGGGGGTAAAGAAAAACGATGTAGAAATGAAGAGAGGGGGGGAAGATAAAAGAAATGAAAGTGAAAGAAAAATCGGAGAATTAACGAGTGTTGAATTTGATGTAAAGGAAAGATGCTAAGAAAGAAAAGGATAAGAAAATAGGAAGAGATCTGTTAAGAGTAAAAGTAAAGAAGTCAATGGTTGAAGGAAGGAGACGAAACGAAGAAAGGAATTAAAAAATAGATTCCGCTTCGTTAAACCACGTCGTACGTTGTCTAAATGGACTGATTACCTTTCTATTTACGTAAATTCTTTTTTCGATTTTTTCTATATCATTCAGAATAAAATAAGTTAATCTTTTTACTTATTGAAGTTAATCTACGTTATGCTAATTTCTTGAGTCTAAATCGTTGGAATTAAGAACATATTTTATGTTCAAACAAGGCAGAAGAGATTCACACTTTTCTGGAAAAAATAATATTCGCTTCAGGCAAGAATTAAATTTGCATGAACAAATTGATTTAGAAGACACATTTTTAGAAAACATTTTTCGTCATCATTCTTTAAAAACAATTATGAACAAATCTATATGGCATTCAATCTACTTTACAGCCTCTCTTCTAGTTGATTCGATTTACTATTGTAAAGAAGTTTCATAAATATAAGAGATTAATATTTTGTCTATAAAAGCCACTTTTGATCTTTATTTTGTGTTTGGCTTTATTTTTCTTTGTGGATAGGTTGAAGATATTTCATGGATTGGTGACAAAGTCGAGATGTTCCAATAGAAAACAATGGCCGAGATGCTTTGGTTAGTCTATCAAGGGTGACCACTTGAGTGAGCCAAGTCGTACGAGGAATCCACGTGGCTGCGACTCATGACCAACCCTCGTCATTGTCAGAGTCAGATAGAAGAGGTAGAATCTCTAATATTAAATGCCGCGTTGCATTATGAAAGTTATTTATGGACAGTCTTTCTTCCTTCACTTTCTCATGTTCATGAAAAGGAGTGTGCGTAAAATAAAACTCCTACACTTTTCCGCATATTTTCCTTAACAACAACAACAACAATAACAACAACAACAACAGAAGTATTAGCAACAGCAATAACAGCAACAATAACAACAGCTACTGGCATGGATGTGAATACCTTTTGGGCTCTTTATTAGCAACAACTGTATTGCCTATGTGTTCACATGATGACCCACCAGATTCGATCCGTCGTGTCCTTTTTTCCGCTTAGTTGAGTCAGATAGATAAAAGGCAGAAAAAAGATACAGAAGGTTCCAAATGGAACTGGGATTTGAATGAGAAGGACGGTGAAGAGGAAGCAGGGGAAGAGTGCACTTAGTACATAGAGAAAGAAAGTGTGTATCAATGGGAGAAATTCAGAAAACATAGAACAGTGACAGTAAACATCATTTTTTTGTCTTGCCTCTTTTTACTAACATTTTTTTTTTTAATTTCTTTTGATTTTTCCCTCCTTCCATAAGGGAAATGATTATTTTTCTACTTTATCTCCTGTCATTTTTTCTCTTTATCTTCACCTTTCTCTTTTTTCAACAGCCTCCTCTGTTCCTTTTTGATTTTGTGTTTTTTTATACTTTTCGTATAAGTAAATGGTCGAATTAAATTTCGATTCCAAATCATAAAATATCAACACATTTAACTATCTCTGCGTTATAACGCCCTGCCTAAATTATTATTTATCATTACATCGAAATATTCTACGAGGTTTTTACTCTTTTCTGCAGCCAAATTAAATTTTCTAGTTTTCTACATTTCTCTAATCAAGAACACAAATAAACAGGTACATCTGTATTTACATGAATTCTCCTCAGCCCTTAACTTACATCTTCTTAGTGACTCGGACTGAGGAATCGGAGAGCCGAGTTCGAATTCCAGTCGAATCCATTACATTCACTTACGTGCTAATACTCTTGGGGAAAGTATGAATCCTCTTCTTCTCCCTCCAGCTATGGGTAAATAGCAGGACAGACTGGGTTCTATAGCCCTGGATGACAACTAGTCTACCGCAGAAAGAAATGGCAACCTACTGCGGGAAAATATCTGCCTCGTCAGTCATGTATCGAAAGATACATGATCCCCTAAGCGTGTATCACGCATGGCGCATAACTGACTGACGGATGTAAAAAGGCAAGTGTTTACTCGTGCGCACACACGTCCTCACCAACACACGTATATCTCATGAGTACTTTAATACATACATACGACTACACAGGAAACTGTACATTATAAGTCTACTGAATAATATAGAATGTATTTTAGTCTTATTCCGAAACTATCTATTGAATAAAATGGATTTTTCAATAATGTAAGCAACCAAAATGTGGCGAATAATCGTGAACATTAATTGTAACAATAAGCAAAACACATACTTCCAATCTTTATATTTTATTACCGATTTGCGCTACTTAATTAACAATCATAGATTGACAATCTGGAACTTAAAATAAAAACAATAGATGAACGAAAGACTATTCATAAATGAATCATAATGATGAACGATAAAGGGAAACAATTACATATTTTTTTATGCGTTATGGTTGACGATGGGAGTGTTCCAACGATTATTAGTTTTCTAATTATTATGCTTATAGAAAGAATACCTTACATATGAGAGAAAAATCTTGTTCTTTTACTTTATTAGAGATGGCATTTAAATGAATCTTTTGCTTTTTTTAACTGTAGAGAATAATGCACACTTTGAACATAAATTTGTTTAGCTTTTACTAAATTCCTAGCCTAATTCATATATCAATAATAGTTACAAATCGTGGCTCTCGCTGTTTTCAAGTCTTCCGCGTGAAATCTATTTCCAAAGCAAACATTAATCTTTCAGTAAGCCAAAAGTAGAAAAAACAGTCTCTTCAAATTCAATTTATAAACACAAATCTATTTTCTGTTGTGGCTTCCACATGTTTATTTCTTCAAGACACTTTTGCTAATTCATTTGTGTATGAACATGTAAATAATTCAATATTGAATTATATGCCTATTATCTGCGTTTATGTCTATGACAAATGGGAAATGCTAAAGTGCTATAAATTGTTACTAGAGATATTCACAATGAGTTGACTTTCCATTAAATTAATCCTATGATGATCCACTCATTTCCTGTGAAATATTTCTTACTAATTTCCACCTCACAATGATAACATTTGTTTAATTAATGCTCAATCTTTAGCACGGTTTGATTTGAACGACTGATAAATAAATTGAAAATGTGTTCAACTTGTTCGAGATGCAAGATAAAAGAAAATGTTACCTCTAGTTATGTAATAAGTGAAGATGAATATATGTTTATGTATCTCTGCTTTGCTTTCATTTTGACTGTTGTCTATAATGATGAAAGTTACAAAGAGAAGAGAAAGCAAGCAATTTACATGAGGATGTTGAAGAGATGTGTGAGTTATCTTAATAATTTTGCATAAATCGAAGCAAAACACCCAGAGCATGTAAGACTCACCACAAACGATAGAACTAGATAAGGGAAAATGAAACAAGAGATCAAATGGCTGTTACATAATCCGAATTATTTATTAACAATGACATAGTTTAAAATATATGCTTAAAAAGGAATAAAAGATTAAAGCTATGACAGTTGTTTTTAACATTTTCATTAACAGAAATTTAGCAGTAATTTTGTCTGGGCATTGATATATAATTTTAGTATCTCGTCTTGTTTTAAGAAAATGGATAGTAGAAGCAACTGAAAATAAATAAAAATATCAGTAAATCTAATCCGGCAATGAGACACTTCCTTTCATTTTGCATACGAATTATTCTGAAACATTGAATAGTATAATCCATCAATTAGCAATATTTATTGAACTGAGAATTTCTGGCAAATAATACTCACATATGTGAGATAAAAATTTCTCTCTCAAGCTACAAATCCAACTTCAATGTTTCCTGTTTCAAACATCTATATACATAGGAAAATCAATAACTATTTATCCTAATAATAATAAACATTTTATAAAACAAACATTTTTCAACATAATACTCTTTACTTGTCAATACGCAGTAGTGAATATTAACCTCTGAGATACAATTACGTATTTAGGGATCCGACCTCATGGAACACTGCTTTCTAAATGCAGAAACATCTTGGGCTGCACTATTAAACAGAACAAAATTGTCCCCTATTTCTTAGTATTTTTGCCTCCACTTCTTTGTCTAAAATAACAGCTGCTAAAGAAAATAAAAAAAAGTCAAAGATAGAAGAGTTGACAATCCGTACACGGTTTTGCATGTGTCTGCGTGAATGTTAATAGATTGTATATATTATAAAACTTTAGAGCAAAATAGATTGTTCGTATTTTATTTCTTAGTAAGATTCACTAAAAACATAACTAATTTGCTTCACCTGTTTTATTTCATGGCTATACAATGAAGAAAATCAATATATTTACCTCATAAATATTTCACTAATTCAGATAAAATTTAATCACCAATAAATCGTTAACTGTAAAAAAAAAAAAGAGATTTTATTTAAAGAAGCATAAATCCCTGTTGGTCAAATAATGTTAGTCTTCTGCATAGTATCAAGTACCAAGGAGAAGCATGCCTGAACAATTTTCCCTGGCTCCTTGTCATTATTGGCTTTTGTGAGATGATTTTATGCAGTTTAATATTTACCATGACGCATAGATTTGTGTCTTTCTTGGATGGTAGGAAAGATCTAACAGGCTTTCATTGTTTGCTTTGATTCAAGGGAAAAAGGGAGGTGAACAGTATCACATTATAGATCACAAATACCAGATAAAATTCTCTAGATTTACTCAGAAATTAATATTCCTACTGGAATTTAAAGCTGGTGGCCTTCTTGTCGTGTGTCAGAATTTGTAGGATGTAGTTCATCTATAGATGCCGACATCTTTTCCTCTTCAGAGCAGATTGGATCAAAATTCACATCTATACAATAAACTGTCAAAAGTCTTTCACTTTGAAAATACTGCGATCCTGTATATATATATATATATATATATATATATATATATATATATATATATATAGTATCTCTTACCTATTGCTCTTCTAACGCATGAATATTTGTATATCAATTTCTGTGTTAATTATTCTTTTGATATCAAATTTTGCTCTGTTATTTTGTTTATGATGAAGTGTATTCTCTCTAATGTGGATAAGATATTGATGTTTGCATTTTATGTGTTGTTATATTGTTTTTATTTTTCTCTTTAAGTAACTTTACTTCTAATGATCGAAGTGTTTCATTTTTGCTTATTGCGATATTTCAGTGCATTCTCTTGTGTATTAGTAAATGGTAAGTTCCTTTTTAAAATTTATTTTGTCAAATAAATTATAGTATTCATTTAAAATACAGCAGAAAATATTGAATTTTATATCAGTTATTAGTAGAAAATTCAAAATTAGTGGGAACTCTCCTGATCAACTGAAAGGACACAATAAAATGTATGGACACATAGATCAAGTGTCCTGACTATTTCAAACAATATCCAAATTAAAGGATCCTGATATCAGTCCGTCGCACCTTATCATATTTCACACAGGTTGTTGCGAGTAAGTGATATCAAACATGAGATGGAGAGTTACAAAGACCGAAATCATTAAAAAATAGACAAATAAACATTATGTATTGTACACCCCATAATAAATCTTATTTTTAGTAAAAAGCAATTGACAATAATTTACCTAAAATAGTGACGGTGTCGATATTTAGTTCTATATAAATGAAGAAATTAAGAAAGTGTGAAAAATATTTTAATAGTTATGGCTGGCTAGATATTATATTCGAATATTTTCTTGTAAAACGTTGTGCAAAGATTTTTTTTTTCTAAAAATGAACCAATATGTTAGATTTCTGGCTCAGTTTTCGTGTGCTGAAAAATTGAATCACAAAGGTTGATTAAATTAATTTCGTAAATCAATGCAACAACTGAAATATTTGCCGGAGAAAAAAATGTATTCTACAATGAAAAAGGTTATTCTTAGCAAATTACGAGTGTATCAAATTATGTTAAATGCGAAAACTTTCAGATTGATAATATTGCGTAAATAACCTGTTTGAACTTAGAGAATGGAATTTTCTGATTGTTGTATAATGTAGTCCGACCAATCAGTACACTTTCGGTTTAATGTAATCTCCGATCTGGACTAGTATTACATGAAATCCTTTTGTTGTCAAACTATAATCGGTATATATCGAAAAGATTCAGTAATTATTTAAACAGAACAATAAAAAGTGAATTGCCAACCATGTAGATACGTCCGTTAATAAACATCTTTATCAATTCAATGAATAATCGTTCTTTGTTTCTTTCACTTAATATTTTACTCTCTATGTGCATCTGTGTGCCTTTTAGTCTCTATGTGTACACATAACATACATAGATGATTAAATTAGTGACTATGTGTACATATAACATACATAAATGATTACATTATCCCCTAGTGCTTCGTATTTTTAAAAATCACTTGAAATAATTGGGTCATTTGCATATATACATGTGCTTATTTTTAATTAATGTTCGCTCTATTCGAAAAGTTACAGATCAGAAATGTGAAGCAACGAACAATTTCAAAATGAAACAATGAAAATTGTCAAGAAAACCTAGAAATACTCGGAATTGCTTTCCTAAACGCGGCAAGGGGAAGTGAAAATTAGAGAATAAGAGGTTATCGGTGACAAGAGCGAGCAGGAGTTGATCTCTGTGATATTTGGCGGCTTTAGTAATGGTTGGGTTGGGGACAGAAGAGGTTAAAACACATTTCATTATGAAAAAACATCCTTCACCACACATCATTTAACTCCCGCTCCCAACTGCCTTGATGAGGACTCCCAGCTGGTGTCTATTAAGGCACATTTTTATGTAAATACCCGATGCGATTTAGTTTTAAAAAATTGGTCGAATTAATTTGTTATTTGGATAGGATCCTATTTGGATCTACGAACAGACGACAGCTGTCCAAAGAATCCGAAAAAGAGAAAGAGAGGATTACAGAAACGTGTTCAGGGTGGGATTGGGGAGAGTGAAAAAAGAGAGACACACAGGCAGGCAATACTGGAGATATAACCAGTAAATAATTGGCCTGATAGTTTTATGTGAGCACGACCGTAATGTGTGCATATGCGCGCGAGTCTGTTGAAAGAAATACAATCTTCCTGTAGAACAAATGAATGAAGTGAGATAATTGAGACAAAAGTGCGGTCAAATTGATTACAAGTGAAACAATGGTAAAGCAGAAACAAAAACAGTGCCTGATATTATTATATGTCAAACATATTTTGTATGTCTATGCATTTCAATTCGAAATGAATAGACACACAAAATGAGAAATCAGGAATAAAAAAGGGTTGAAACGAGTGTTCGAAGTGGTGAGTTAATATTATAATATTAAAAAATAAGAAGAGAAAAAGGAGTAAATCTAAGTAAAATTTTAGCCGAAAACTTATTACAATAAATGTTTCAGTATTTCGATGTGTGACATGATTGTTAATGATAAATTTTACCAAATAAATGCTTCTGTATTTTATCTAAAAACTTAAACGTACTTACGCATGTAAACAAGCTACAAATCAACATATAATAATGTCTAAATCTAGCTATAATAGAAACAACTTGAAATACCAAAGATATTGACTAATGCACTCAAAAAACACGCATACATATAGCACATACCAGATGCATTCACATATAAAACATACAATCATGCATGATTCTGTTTTAATATATTTAATGGTCAACAATATCAGATAAACAGTAACATTAACGACGTTTACTGTCATCATTTATATTTTGACAATAACTGTCTTTTAAGTGGTAATCTTTTATTGTGATTTGATTGTGTATTTGAAAATGAACATTATGCAATTGAAAATCCTTACAGAATTCTGAGTATTGATTTTAGAGTTCTTAAGTTTATAGGCTGTAAATTACGTTTTCAATTTGTTGGGTAACTCAAATTCTACAAGATTTACAAGAAGAATATCAAGACTGAAATTTGAAACTTAGAACAAATAACTTGCAGTTAGAAACATTTCATCCTATTTATCAATTAAAAATAGAGTATTATTTTGAGTTACTAGAGGAACGAAAAAATAAAGATATCTTAAATGTACTGCACATTTACTTACGCGTGTGAGATGCTGCTAGAAAAGAGAGAAAAGATATACAACAACGGAAGAAAAATTGTTAGAAGAAAAAGGACATTGGACAGACGCACGAGAAGTGGCTGAGAGTAATATAGGGTATGTAAATAAAAGTAACATAGGCGTGTGATTGAAAATGAAATAGGTATGAAAATGAAAGTCAAATTTTGTAACAAATAAAATGGCAACGTAGTATAATCAAAGAAGAAAAATCAAAACCTGAAAAGTAAAAAACTGTTTTTGTAAGGAATAAGGCAATAAGTAAATTGTTTTATGTACAAGAAAGTTGAATAGCGGAAGAAAAAATAAGACAGGAACTAAAAAAAAAAATAAAAAAAAATAAAGCATAAATGAAGAAAACAGAATACAAAAAAAAAAAAAGAAAACAGAGACTAAATTTAACATTATGTATAAAGCATCGTTGTAGCGTACGCACACGCACGCTCTTATATTTCGCCCCAGCCACGAAAATTTTAGATGCTGAGTGAAATTTAAAACAAACAAACGATACAAATTGAAAACTAAATAAATACAAAATAACCTGCAGGGAATTTATTCTGGGTTCTTTTGAAAATCAATTGATGTTTGTTATCATCGATTCAAACGATACTAGTGTCGCAATAAATGTGATAGAAAGATCCTAATGAAGTTTGACTGGGGAAAGAATGAGGAAGAGTTGGATTGGGTTGTTCCCTTCAGAAAATGTTGGAATGAAATTAGTTCCATACTATAAACTGCGTGCTTCATCATATGGATCCTTCATTTACTGCAGCAACTTTGACATACATGTGAACACACGCACACGCATGCGCACATAAAAATGAAAAACGCTTTGCGAGCACGCAAATGCAGTTCCCATCATAATATGTAAGTGGCGATACACACGAAATAGTTTACAGAAATAATTGCACATATATGCTTGCACACAAACTCTTCACAAGACGCGATACTATATCAATTGCAAGTTCACACCGAGGCACGAAAAGGTATAATCACAAAATACAAACGAATATATAAGGGAGATATTTGCCCACAAAATTGCGACTCAATTCACATAGAGATGCCAGGACGAATGACACAAAGATATATGAACAGATGTGCATATCATATAATCAGGGTCTCAACAAACTGACAGCATGCATGTTCGCACACCTACACTAAATCTTTATCTTGCATAATGGAATCATAACGTAAGTACAAAAATATGAGAATCATAACATAAGTACAAAATCATGAAACACTTACATTGATGTGGAAGATATCTTTATCCACAGCACTGTTCTTCTGCTAACAGAACTCAATAAACATTTGACAAGTGTAACTGTTGTTTCTGTTCAATTTTAAAAACAAAACAAAAAAATCTAAAAAATACCAAGTAAAACTTCTGTGGTTGATTTATATGTTAAATAAAGAAGAATATGTTAGACTTAACAGCAGCAATTTTCGAAACAATTCTGAAGGTTTTTTTTTTATCTTTTAGAGATAAATGTAATGAGAAAATGTTCGTTAGGCGAAAGTTTTGTTCATCGGTTACAGACGTGCAAAAATGGGAAATTCGACATACTGTTTATACGATAGGAATGAAAATTCTGAAAATTCTTAATGCATCTATTCGTATATATTTGCAAACTTTTCTATTAAAAATGTATTTTTTAGTAAAAGGTAGAAAATATTCAAGACTGTTTTATAACCTTTAAAGTATTCATTCATAACTTATTATTGATAATTTTTCCATATAAGAGGTAGGGTGCTGAAAAGTTCAAGAGGTAGGGTGCTGAAAAGTTCTTGGTCTGATCTACTTTCGAAAATCTGACCAAATATAATTTATTTTTGAATCCAGTCTTGGTTGAGTCGAGATATTTCCAACATTAACATTTCTCTTAATGTTTGAACGAATTTTGTTCTCATAATACATGTATAAACATGTGAAATGATCGTCATCATAAAGGGTAAAAAAAATACTATCTAATAATTAAAGCGAGCATTATTATGTTCGTAAGCGTTTAATTTATTATTTTACCATTTTCATCAACAGCAGCAGTAACAAGAAAGAGATGATGAGGATTATTATTACTATTTGTAAGAAACATTCCCATAAAGATCAAAAACGAATCATTTGCACAAATTCTTTTAACGAGATCAAATTTGGAAAGATTAGAGCAACAAATTCAGAAATTATATGAGGCTGGGACACGGAATTAACAAATTAAAAATTAATAGAGAGAAGCAAATTTACTAAAAATGGGAACAAAAATGAGAAAAAGGATCAACATTTTAAGAAAGAAATAAGAAAATACAAGAAATAAAAGATCTTCGCTAAGAAATTCAGGTTTAAGAAATATTAACACAGAATTAAGTAATGTAGACAAAACAATATATTCAAACATAATAAAAGTAAATATATTCAAACATAATAAAAGTAAATATTACAGACATAATAAAAGTAAATATTCAAACATAATAAAAGTAAATATTACAGACCGAAGGAAAAACATTTTGAGGTAGATTATAAGACTGAAAAAAATACAAAAGTAGAATTATTTAACAAAACTTAAAAATAAAAATAAATTACATGAGAAGGAAATAAGATTGAAACAAACGAAAATTGCAAACTGGAAGTCGCCAAGTCATGAAGGAATTTATAAATTGTATTTCAAAAGATTAACATACAAATATTATTATTCAAGTACTTATCTAACAGAAGTGAGAATTCCCTAAAAGAAATTCACAAAATATAATTGCACCCATTAAAAGTCTACAACCTACCTACACATCATATGGAAGATATTCATAGAACAACTTCCGGGAGAATGCCGGGGCATGAGTAACATTTTATTCATAGGTTTTATGTTAAAATAACTATATTAAAAATTTCAAGACCCATGGTGAAATTAATATCAGAATGGAAAACTAGCGAAAATAGGTCAAAATAGGAGAAACTATTTTCCTCATTTTTATCGTAGCTGTGATATTTTACAGTGAGGTTCACCTTGTACAAAACAGTTTATGCGGATAAGAGGGAGAAGATAACTGTTAATTCTAGACTTGAAGAGGTTAAGATTGTCGTGATCGAGAAAACATCTTGGGAGTCAGTTCCACAGAGCAGTGGTCTCCGGGATGAAGCTTTTCGTGTGGAACTTAATTCTCACCAACGTAATACGGATGGAATGTGGTTTGCTATAATGGGAGTGACATGGCAGATCCTGGCCGTGAAGCTTAGATGTGGTGGAACCAAGGAATGCAGTTCGTCTGAACACTTCCCATGCAAAGTATCATTAGAGCAGTGAGAGGCTCGCCACATCCCGCATATAAGATTTTTTAAGGAAATAATAATTTCTATTAACTTATTAACTTAAAACTTAAGCTGAATATAATCAATACTAAGGATAAACTATCTATAAAGAAAATGTTTGCATACACATAAATTTATTGAGAAATATAAAATAAATTAAAACGCAAATGTTTAGAGAGATAAATAACATTTAATAGCCGATTCATTATTTTACATGACGGCTGTCATATCAAATAATGGATGTGAGGTAAGCTTGTTGCAGAAATTAACACCAATTTCATACTACTTCTATTGATAAATTGCTTTAAGATCATTTTCAAGTTTTGGAGATTCCTCTGATGAGCACAAAGTTTAAGCTCCTTTCATTGATCTTCTATATGGTTTAAGTCAGGCGACTGTTTTTTTTTCTTCTGCAGTATACTTCGGATCGTAATCTTGCTGAAAAATCCAACCTCTTACGAGTTTGAGAAATTTTACATGTATTGCAGCCTGTTCTTCTGCAGCATTCGAGATGGAATGAAATGTAGTGCACACCCACCACACACGAAGAAAACAACCTCAAATCATTATAACAACATTACTGTGTTTATTTCTCCAGATTAGTTTTTAGATATCTCAGAATGTATTCATACTCGATGGAGTGTCAAACTAATTGTATATTTGCTTACCTGCAGCTCATTGTGAAGTTCTTCTCGAGTTGTGAATTGTTGTGTATCAAAAATCGACAAATGCATCTAGCTACTCATTCACTTACTTTACGGAGACTTCTTTTTCTTTATGAAAAACCCCAAACTACAATTTTTATATTTCCAGAATTTGTGCAAAATACTTTCTGTTGTACTTGTTAATAAATTGATATGTAGACAAAGATTTATTTATTTTTCCTTATACTAAAAAATTATTTGCTATATTCAGCTCAAATTTTAGGTTAATAGCAAGAATAGAAATTAGTATTAAAATATTATGCGTTCAATATTTTAGTATGTCATTGGTAGAGAAACTAAAAAATGAAATATGAAGATGTGAGCTATACCCCAAATTATCGGCGTGCTTGGAACAGTGCCAAAGATAATCGAGAAAAAATCAGAAGAAATAGAAATTCGAAAAATTAAAATAATCTAGTCGACAGTATTACTAAAATCAACTAAAATATTGAGAAAACATGCTGTAGCATGATCTTTGGTGAAATACACTAATAAAACTAAATTAGCATAAATTAGATAATAATAATAATAAGAAGAAGAAATTAAGAAAACAAAAAGAAAATTGAGGATTTATATTTATCATTTCTTTTAGAAAAAGGAAAATGAAAACAAAATGAATAGACAAATATAGTTAGACAATACTGTTAAATCTTTTGCTAATTTACAGCTTATACTAAAATGTTTTCTTAAATACTTTACTGCATTTAGTTTCTTAGTTATATGTAAGCGAAGAGAAGTTTTTCAGCAATTTCTTGAATATTTTCAAAGAAAAATCTTATAAAAGTTCTCCCGCCTCCTATGTTTTATCGTGTTACTGATTATATTCTAACGGTTACATAGATTTTAGTGTTTCGAAATGGGGAAAAATAACGTTTTAGTTCAGTGAAAAAGCACAATTTCTGTATAAAAGAGGTGAAACTTTTGCACTCACAAAAAAGGGATGATTTAGCTTTTGTAAAAGCTAAATCATCCCTGAATGAGAATTTCCATAGCTGATCTCAGTGAGTGTTGAAATGATAATAATTGAACAAGTGTATGCTGAATTAAATGTGTCAAGAATCACAATCTCCTTATTAGGACGACACTTCATTGTACAGCGGAAGGCTGCAAATTCCAGTCCCCAGTCCTGAATTTTCCATTCCACATTATGATACATTTTCTAAAGTTAAACAAAAATGTCAATGATCTTTGGTCAGTAATCAAGATAAAGTGGCACCATGCCAGATAGTGATACTTTTATGCACTCTCTCAACAATGTTGGTTGTCTCCTCTCTATTTTTTACAAAAATATTCACCCAGTACAAGGCCCAAGAGACCCTCGATGTAAAGGGTTACAGAGTAAGAGGTAAGAGACAGAGTTTATGATGATATGTGGGGAAGGTAACGGTTAACCCCTAGATTTGGAAAGATTATGATTGTATTGATCGGGGAAAACCCCACTTGGGAATCTGTTCCACAAATTTAGCAGTTTGTATGAAGAAGTGGAACTTTCATTTCTCCAATAGAATACGAAGGGAACAACGATGGTTCGATACAATGTGCGTTGGTAATGTTGGCTATTAGTTGTAAAGGTTAGAATGTGTTGGAACTAAGGAATGTAGTTCGTCTAAATGGATATATCGAGATAGAGTAGCGAGAGGCTTACAACGTTACATCTGTGGGGAAAAGGAAACCAATTAATCACCCACAAGGCCGCGTAGACGCTTTTGGACACTGTCGAGACAGGAATGTGAAAACTGGGCAGTTCTTGTACTCTATTTTCGGCCTTATCTGGCTCTTTTAAAAATAGAGGATAGTAGGAGAAATCAGATACATACTGAAGGGGTACAGAGAACTGAACATTTTCCTAACATCTTTAGAAATGGACGTCTGGTGTGAGCTTAAGTCTCAATAGGCAGTCAAAACATGGAGGAATCGTTCATCGTGATAGACGAAAATTCAAGGTTTGCTCGTTGAGGAGCAAGGTCAAAGGAGAGATCAATTGCTAGAATTATATATATATATATTATAAATTAATTGATTTAAAATATGTTTTTTTCCGCTACACAGTTATAACCATGTTTCAAAAATGGAAGCTAAAAGCTCAGAATTTAATTTTGAAATTAAATTAAAGACATTTAGTTCCATTTCATCCTCAAGCGACTTTTGGAGTAGCTTTTTAAAATTACTGGGTTTTAAAGACACAGCTAAAATCATAATTCATGTTTCCAAGGTTACAGATAAAACCACTTTTACTAGACTAGGGGTGTCTGCGCGTTCATTATGTCTATATTTAGATGTATCAGTTATTTGCTACGGTTCGGAGGGGGTAGGGATGTATTTTTCAATGAAATCTAACATCCGTTAAATGCATGACGTCTGGATTTAAAAAAAATTTTTTTATTGTTAACGGCAAAAATTCTTACGGCATTTTTTCCCTATTTTTTATATTTAAATATTTTTGGTGGGTGTTTAGGTTAGAATACACTTTATTTAACTTTTAATTTTTAATATACTATATTTGTTTTAAGAACAATTAAATGTATTAGAATCCCTTATGTAGAATTATTTTCACTTCAAGTTTAAGTATGTATGTTATTAGGTTACAAATTTCTTTTTTTTAAGTAAAATTTATGACCATCACGGCAAAAATAGCTACTTACTTTCACTGATTTAGTAAACTTTTATATAAACCTTCAACTAACTTCAAAATAGATAGAATTAGAAAAGGTTTTATATAAAGAATTTTAAAGCATGGGTTTAAAAATTACGGTTAGCACTAAACTTAAAAAAGTGAACTTCCTAGATATAACATTAGATTTAAATAATAATACATACACACCTTATAAAAAACCCAACACCAATCCTTTATATATACACCCTAAATCGAATCACTCCCCCATCTATAATTAAACCTATACCGTTATCTATCAGTAAACAAATAAGTACAAATTCAGCAAATGACAAGATTTTCGATGAGCATATCAATTCCTATAATAAGGCTCTAAAAGAGAGTGGCTACAAAAACCCAAAACTAACTTCTATAAAAAATGAAAATGCAAAGCATAGAAAAAACAGATGTAGAAAAATAATTTGGTATACGCCCCCATACAACCAAATGGTAAAGAACAAATTAGGACAAAAATTCCTCGCATTAATAGTCAAGCATTTTCCTAGTGAACTTAAACTAAGTACTATTTTCAATAAAAACACACTAAAATTGAGTTACAGCTGTACGGAAAACTTAGAAAAAATTATTAAGAACCATAATGCTAATATCTTAAATAAACACTTATACCAAAATCAAAAAAAATTAGACAATGGAAGAATAAAAATAAAAACTGATGAAAATAAACAAAAATTATGTAACTGTAGAAACCCTCATAATTGCCCTCTACAAAATAAATGTCGCACTGAATCAATAGTATACCAATGCAATATTTCTTCGACTGAGAGTCCGGAAAACATAAAAATATATATAGGTTGCACTAGCCATAAGTTCAAAAAAGATTCAACCAACATCAAACTTCATTTAGGATAAATAAATATAAAAATCAAACATCTCTATCGAAATACTTCTGGCACCTAAAAGAATCAAATAAAACACCTACAGTAAAATGGAAGTTAATAAGAAAAGCTAGAATATGTAGGTCATTAAATGACAAATGCCCTTTGTGCATACCTGAGAAACTATATATTACTAAGTTTATAAAAAATAAAAATTTACTGAATCAGAGAAATGAAATAGCTATTTTATGCCGTTATTGTCAAAAATTTTCCTTAAATAATGTTTAAAAATAAAAGTAAATTTAAAAAGGTGCGATCACGTAATATACATACTTATATTTAACAGGAAAAATAATTTTATATACTGTAAGTAATTCTATTACATTTACTGGTTTTTCTTATATATAAAAAAAATAGTGTATTAAAATAACAGTGAAAATATTTTATGTTGCATTTAAAATTGTAGTTAAAACGAATTCTAGCCTAAGCATCTTTTAAAATTGTAGTTAAATAAAACGTATTCTAACCTAAACACCTCTCAAAAAGTACTACCGGCACTTAAATGAATCCAATAAAACACCTACAGAAAAATGAAATTATGACGAAAAGCTTGAAGATGTAGGCCATTGAATGACCCATGTCCTTTGTACATACATGTGAAACTATATATTACTAAGTTTATATATAAAAATAAATAAATACAGTTTACTAAATCAGAGAAATGAATTAGCTATTTTTACCGATAGTGCCATAAATTTTACTTAAATAATATTTAAATATAAAATTTTAAAAATCGTAATATACATATACTTGATATGGAAAAATAATTTTACTTACTGTAAATAATTCTAAAACATTTACTTCTATTAAAAGAAATATAGTCTATTAAAACTAACAATGAAAATATTTTAAAGATGTAAGTAAAATTGTAGTTAAATAAAATGAATCCTAACCTAAACTTCTTTTAAATTGTAATTAAATAAAACGTCTCCTAACCAAAAGACCTCCCTATTAGCACTACACGAACTTAAAAGAATCCAATAAAACACACAAAGTAAAATGAAATTAATATGAAATGCTAGAAGATGTAAGCTTTTGAATGACCCATGTCCTTTGTACTTACATGAGAAACAATATATCACTTGAAGTGAAAATAATTCTACATAAGGGATTCTAATACATTTAATTGTTCTTAAAACAAATATAGTATATTAAAAATTAAAAGTGAAAAAAAAATTCAAATCGTAGTTAAATAAAGTGTATTCTAACTTAAACACCCACCAAAAATCTTTAAATATAAAAAATAGGGAAAAAATGCCGTAAGAATTTTTGCCGTTAACAATAAAAATTAAAAACAAAAATCCAGACGACATGCATTTAACGGATGTTAGATTTCATTGAAAAATACATCCCTACCCCCTCCGAACCGTAGCAAATAACTGATACATCTAAATATAGACATAATGAACGCGCAGACACCCCTAGTCTAGTAAAAGGGGTTTATCTGTAACCTTGGAAACATGAATTATGATTTTAGCTGTGTCTTTAAAACCCAGTAATTTTAAAAAGTCGCTTGAGGATGAAATGGAACTAAATGTCTTTAATTTACAGTAATTACAAAATTAAATTCTGAGTGTTTAGCTTCCATTTTTGAAACATGGTTATAACTGTGTAGCGGAAAAAAACATATTTTAAATTAATTAATCTATAATATTAATGCTCTGTAAATTTACATTGAGCACTATTTTGTAAAAATAAAAATATCTATAAGAACACCGGATTATATATCTTACTGTTCTTTCTTTATATATATATATATATATATATATATATATATATATATATAATTAATGGGGGGGGGGTAACGGGCTTAACTTTAAATCCCCCAGGCAACCATTACCTCTAAAGAAAATACGATAAACCATAATATTTACATCGACATTTCTGCAGAAGAATTTAAAAAGAGAATTAATACACACAGACATTCATTCACCAATCCAAAATTAAAATACCAAACAGCCCTTTCGAAAAATTTTTGGGAATTGAAGGAAAAGAGTTAGAATCCTCAAATAAATTGGAAAATTCTAGGTTTTGCGAACACCCCAAATAGTTTTAGGGATATGTGCAAGCTATGTTTAGAAGAAAAAATCAGGATAATAAAATATAAAAATCAGTGCAAACTATTAAATCAATGGAGAGAACTAATCGCGAAATGTAGACATAGAAATAAATTCCAAATGACATAAGAATACATGTGCATATATGTAGGGGTGTATGTGTACGTATAGTGGCATATATGTATGGACATGTAAATGTACATATATGTATGTATGAAGATATGTACGCATATAAGTGTGTTGGACGGCATGATTTATTCCATTGGGTGCTCTGGTATTACCCACAATCTATAAATCTATAACTCAACTAATTTACATTAATCTTAACGGTTTAAAACCTCAATCGCTTATTAATAATATTCGACACCTGTAGTACAAAAACTATTTACTGTGAATCCCAGAAAAACACACTCGGGGTTTTTATAAGAAACGCCATATAGTAGGAACTGATATTAAACGATAAACAACGAAAGGTCCTGGCCATAAATAAACTCCAACTCCAGACCACTTCTCCCGGGATAAGATAATTTACGCCCCCACCAATCGCTAACATAAACACATTCTCATTAACAAGGCATCTACCATTGAAAATAAATTTAAAAAGACAGAGACTTAGGGACTGATGCTAGCGACGTACAGAACGGCTTGAAATAGACTATCTACTATGTTGAGGTAATTTTTTGTTTTTCGCTATAAAAATTACATATGCTCTGTTATAATAAATATATCGAGCTCTCTGTGGATCAGCTTTAATAACTAATATTACTAGGATCCACTAGGATTATATACCAATGGATCGATTACCTGTACTATATATATATATATATATATATATATTTTAATTTTACCAAAAAGCCAACAGAATTGATAAAATTTTATTTCTTAGTCGTAAAATAGATTTCAACAGGTTCACGACTTACGGGAAAATATCAACCTAAACTAAATTGTTGGTGATACTCCAACGAAAGTGGTGTATTCAGTTATTAGTTATACGAATAGACGATTGATGTTGGCTACATCTTCAAATGATTTACATAAGTAAATTCAGGGGTGCAGCTCAGTAGATTTATTGATAATCGTCCATATAGTCCAATAATCCGATGTTCTTTCTTTGAAAATATGACCGCTAATCGTATCAGTATAGCATATTTCCGCAAAATGTCTTCCATTGCTACCGTTTTCGAAAATAAAAACATTGCTTTCCATAAGCAACCAGTTTTTCAAATGGAAGATTCTGCAATGAAAATACAAGTTTGTGTATTTTAATTGTTCCATAACTTTTCATTGAACAATGATGCATCTCATTTTCCGAACTGACTTTTCAGAAGAATTGATATTTCCAAATAGATCCTTATTTTCTTTTTTATGAAAGCGTATCCAGATATAATCAGATATATAATCGAAACTGTGGATCGAATTTTCACGTAATCATTGGTACTATAAATAATAACTTCCGGAAAGCTTTAGGCTGAACATTCACAAATGAAAACCGTAATCGCTCATGTACGGTGCAACATCAGTCATTTTGTCTGTTAGTATTGTCTTCATTATTTGTTGAAATGATTAGGGCTGTCTTTACAGGATGTGATTGAAATAGTTACATAGTACGTTGTCTGTTTGAGTATTCTGAATATTATGATTGTTCAACTCGTACAAAAATGTGTTTTCTATGTCCATTATAGAAACAAATTGGAGACGTTTTAGCTGTACCCAAGTTCACCTTGAAATAAATGTAATATCAGGTGCGGTGCGGTGTCCAACTAGCACATTTATATCCATTGGAACATAATTTCTATTACGTGTGACATAAACTTCCACTTTAGAAACTGTTGAGGCTTTACTCTTGATTTGTTCAGGCTTAGTCGTCAGAATCTACTTTTCTGTTGATCACCGTCTGCAAATAAAGTCGACGTATTTGAACGCTTTCTCAATAACGCAACGAAAAGCGTTTGCATTCCTGATTTACCTTGACAGCGTATGCTCCCAAATCGTCGAATTCATTTCTGATTAATTTAAATTTTCGATACTCTGTAGTGAAGGATGACTAATTAAAGGATATTTTTTGAGTGTCGAAATGGCTTTATAATTTTTTGAGTGTCGAAATGGCTTTATAATCGATGGTTGAATAAGACTGTCTAATTTTAATTAAATATATAAATAGCAAACTGAAACTCTAGATAGCTCAAGAACAGAAAATAATTTACATTAGTGAGTGTTTCACTATGAATCACAGGTTCATGTAATCACTCAATAAGTAGTAGAGTTATAAAACTACGTATGGCTATCAGGATATAAAACTGAATAAATTTTCTTTCATTGTTTCGATAGTTCTCTGAACATAAACATTGTAGTAGAAAGAATTAAAAAAAGTGATTTAAATGGTATTTAAGTATATAAATATCAAGAATCAATTTTGACTAGTATTCATAATTTTCCTAAAATAATTTCAATAAGGCTATATTTGATTACGGTTTAGCAAGTCGAATAATAGTTTATATACATTCAATCTTTGATATAAATTACGCCCAGATGCAATATAAATTTAATTTCGAGATCTGCTTCGCATCCAAGGTAGTTTTACAATTCTCACTATCACCAGTATTCAGTGTTTGAACTAAGATTTCAAATGTGGACTTTTTATAAAGAAAGTTGATGGCCTCATGTGTACCGAACTAATCTAGGCTTACTAAAAATTTTAGATAATGCCCTGAAATCAGGCGTGATTAAAATAACACATTTTTCTCAAATATACATGTAAAATGGACTTAGTTTGAAACGAATAAAATAAACAATTTCAATAAAACCGACATTTTCCACTTTCTTTTTTTCGAACCTGCCCATATCCGTGCATGCGCAGTCTAGAACCAAGTTTGATCTATATTTGTAAAAGTTTACAAAGGCAACAGGCTAACCGGTTTTGCTTGTTTTATATTGATTATAAAATTTAAAAAATAACTCAAATAGAAAATTTTCTACCAATTTTGAAATGTTGAATTTGTTACTTTCACGCAATTTTAAAGTTCAATATTTTCGTCGTGTTTTTCCACTTATTTTATTCCATTTGAGTATAAAAACGTGCTTGTCCGTACACGTGTATTTCTGTTGATACTTAAGAAATGTGTATGCATCGCCATTCTTTTGTTTGATTAACTGTGAAGTCAGTTAATTAATAGATGGTAGATGTTGAATTTCCAATGAAAATGAGATTAGTATTATAAGATTTATAAACTTTACATACATATACACACTTCGAGAAAAGTGTGTAATTGTTCTCTTATATCCACAGATTGTTATTTACGTATATATGGATGCTTGTAAATAATTCATTAGAAATTACATGAAGTGCATCATTCTTGATTTTTCGACATTCGCGTCGCACTTGCAGACATGCTGAGTGAATATCAAAGGGATGTGAAGTGTAATATCCCCTGGCCGATGATAACCAATCTCTTAATTCCATCACCGCCGTTCCTTAATGTTATTCTCATCTCACCAGATCTCAGCCCCTTCCTCTCTTGCAATGTTCCGAGATACAAGTAGAGACAAAGCGGTGAGGAGGCACGCTTTTATCTTCGCTCACCCGCTGTTGGTTTGTGACCGCTCACGCCTCATCAGTTTTCTCGTCTTTATAGGTCACCGCCAAACTTCAAACGACTGGTCCGTTTCCTACTGAGTTTGGTGGGCAATTATTTATAATTTTCCTCCCTTTTTGTCACTTGATGTAATTATGGGTTTTACCTGGATGTCAGATTATTTTCAACTATATTCCAGCCATTTTGAAACCTTACCACTTTTTACACCTGAACTTTTCAAGTTATTTATCTCAGTGAATTGCATCAGTTCAGAGAAATATATTTAAAACATTTAGGATTTGCTTTGTTTCGTTATAATCTAGACACAGTTGTTGCAGTGTTATAAAACATTTCTAATCTGACTTTCATGACTGGAAGCGTTTAATGGGTGTAGTTTCAGTTTGGTATTTAAGAAATGTACTAGTCCGCAGGTACGAGACAACAAAAAGCACACCTGTTTGTTAATTGTCGAATTCATGCCTAGTTCGTAATTCAGTAGAACTTTTCAGTTTCTCGATTTTACACTTAATTTCATCTAGGTCAGATCATTAGAGAAGTGTTCCTTGTATTTTTTATTGGTTATTTTTACAATTTATGAAGGCTACCAAATTAAATATTGAAACACTATAAAAAAGTTAAATCTTTTGTTTCACGAGAAGAACCAGTTACAAAATATCTCTGTTACATTAAAATTGAGATAATCATTGAAGGTCATTAAGAGTTCCTAAAAATAAAAACTATTTGGACTCGACTTTTATTAAAAAAAAGATTTTATATTAGAAAGTTTTAAGGAAAAATCTTATTCTAAAAAGTAAACATTTACATTATTTAATTGTGCAACCATTTTTGTTGCATTTCGCATCATAGCACTGCTTGCATTATATTGAAATCCAAATCATACTAATCAAACTTAATTGCAGATAAAATATTCATGACTACCAGTTTGTAAAATCGACATTGCTTAAATTGCTCAAATTACACAAACATGTGATTCTTTAAACGTTTTTGTACAATCAAAGTAAACAGCAGTTGCTGGAAAAGTGACTTTATTTACGACGGTTTTTAGCTGAATACCTATTCGCAAGTATGAAGTATGGCGTCGAGATAAAATTGCCAAAACTAATCAGATCGGAAAAGAAGGGGAAATGTGTGAGAGAAGATAAAAATTTTGATAGGAATTGTGCACAGTTAAATGAAAGACAAAAACTATCATGACAATGCAAAATAATGGAGGGGAAATGGCATTGAAGCCAGAAAAGGATTCATAAAAATGGAATTTGAGGGATTGACATGTGTTTTGCCAATCGATTTTGTGATATCAGCCATCATTTGTCTTCTCTTGGAACATTGCTTTCATTCACTAGCCTATTCATTAAATGCACTGTTATACACCCCCCTCTGCTTACCTCTTTCTTTTCTCACATTGTTCTTTTCTCTTTTTTTCGGATTGTCTCCCTCTTATTGAGAGATACGAATACAACCGCGTATATACTTTTATATTCACTATAGCACTCAATTCTGCTTACGCATATCTACGTTAAAAGAAGCAAATATGTAGAAACAGGTATATTTCGTGAGTTTTTTTTTTATTAAAACACACGCATAAGCGCACATATAACACACGCATGTGCACATGTGTATATGTGTGTTACACTAGCAAAATTTGCATTCCTACTTGAATTAGTTCTGCATAGGCTTCCCATGATTGTTGGTAGAATGTTTTAGTCTAAATTGGGAAACACAAAGTTTAAATAATCCCTCGTTAAGAATATTCTTTTATTTTATCTGAGAAGAGAAATAAGAACATATAACTTTCAAATCTAATCCTACCACGAGGATGAACCTGAATTTAACTCTGAAAAATGATTTTATAAAATTAATCACAATTGTATTTGGTGTATTGCAATTGTTGAAATTGTGAGAAGCGTCAGTTTTCGTATTATCGCTTGGATTTTAGAGTAATATATCTACTGAATACAGAGATTAAAATATAATTTAGCTGCTTGTAAAAGTAACATTGTATTAGTAAATATTTTACACTATAATAATTATGTAAAAGTTAATATAAATTTTTTTATAAAATTTTTATTTGTAAATAGAAAAATGCTTTCTCAGTAATTCCTGATATTCAGGAAGATGCTTCAATAAAACTGATATAAGTTCCGAGTACATGAACGGATTTTATGTTTTATCTTAAAAAGTTAAATTGGGTAAAATCATAATCAGATTTTATTACCTGATTATGATTACGAAAAAATTTAAGTGATTAAATACATAAAAATATGGTACAAAAAATGAAATCCCAGACACAAAATCTTTCGTGGAGAAGAATCAGTAAACCCGAAATTTCCTTGTATTCTCTATTTACTTTGGACATATTCTATATTTAAATCCACAATTGTATGCTTGAAAAAATCATTAGTTATTGCATTTGTTTGTTTCGTACATATTATAATTTATTCACCTGATTTTCAAGTGAAATGGGATTGTTTCAGTGAGATTGTTTGTCGTTAGTCTCTTCCAATTATAAAACTGAAGCGCTAAGCATACTAAGGAAATTACTTTGGTTTCAGCAATTCACAATCAATTGAAATTAATAAAATTATCAAATCTATTTATATTAATTTACTTATAAATTTTTTAATGTATTGGTGTGAAGTAAATCTCTTGAAGAAGTGGATTAAAGAAAAACAGAGAATTACATTACGTTTTGAAGGTGAATCTTTGAACATTAACGATACGAAGAAGTTGAAATTGAATCAAAGACATCATCAACTGCTTTGTGTTGCCAGTGCATTGTTTCGTTTGTACGATATGAGCATGACACTAAAATACTTGATACTGCTACATCAAGAGAACTTTTAACAGTGGAATATTTATTTTCCGACTAAATAACTACACGAAAAATGTTTTTTCATCCTTTTTTTATTTGACAAAAATGTATAGGAACTAAACTTTCTAAGACTATTCGACACTATATTGAAATAAATTTATTCAATTTTTATTTTAGACAATTCTGAATATTTAACAAAGGAGCGCTAATATAATTACATATATAAAAATTATGTATTGCTAAAGAAAAATGATACCTACGATTTAAAATGAATTTTTTAAATGAAAAATCTTTTCTGATGCTTTTATTTTAGTTTTAATTTCAAGCTAATAGATTCAATTTAATATTTCTAATAAACAAAATACTTTATTTAAAAACGAATTTAAATTTATTGGAATGATTTTTTAATCGATAGTTTTAGGCATATTTTAAAATCTGTCAGCTAAACGTAATTTCCATTATTAAAAAAACAACTTTTAAAAATAAAATATATTTTTCTGAAATTTTATTTGTGAAAGATTAGCTGATTTAAAGCTTAATCAATCTGATTTGAAACAAATATTACGTTTAGTCTAAAATATAGCAGAAACGTATTTTTAACACAGAGGTGGGTGATTTTTATCTCGATAGACTTATGTTTGGTATTTTTTTCTACGTTGGACATTTTCTATATAATTTTTTTTAACTAGCCAGTGAAAAATTAGGAATATATTCAAATTACTCTAATATTTTATTGAATTTTAAGTACTTTAATTTTACTATGGCTATCGCTCTTATGTTCTGATAATGTCGTGTATGGACGTCCGTATTTACAAATATCGGCATGTTTATACCCCCACCACAAATATTCAAAATTCTTTTTAAATACTGAATTGTAGTAAGCTTTTTCATTTATGATTAGTAAATATATTTTTTACTTAATAACAATATCATCTAACCGTTACAAATTAATACAGAATTTTAAGATTTAAGACTTTATAAATTATTGTAAATAAAAAATAAAATAAAACAATTCTTATAAAGATTCATAAATAATCGAAAAAACTTTTTTCATAAAACTATATGGTCCATATAATCTTAGTTTAATTGAATTTATTATTTCACGATTCAGAGCAGATTTTCTGTAACTGGAGGTCCTGTTTTACAAAAAAAAAAAAATAAAAAATAAAAAATATTTAAATTTTCCAAGAACTTGTGCTTATAAATATATAAACAATAAGCCCTACAAAAATGTATTTTTCGAAATTTAATAAAATTAAATAAGTGAAGTCCGGGGGGGGGGGTCTTGGGTAGGTGGTGAAATATGTAAAAAAACAAATTTTTTAATGAAGATTTTCTAAAAATAAACACACTCACAAATAAGTAGTCTCTTGATGCGTTGAATCAAGTTCTTTGCATAATGCACAATGAAATATCAAAAGAAAAAATGGTGGTTTCTAGTGAAGCCAGTTTAAAGTCAACTAATGTCCTAAGCACATTTAATGTCAGCTATTGCTTAATTGACATTAAGGTTCAATAAATCTATGAGGATTTATTCTCTTTCCGTTTTCTTTAAAGCTATCTCCAAGTCCACACCCTCTGACCATATTAAATAGAATATGTTTTAATTTTATTTATTTAACACTAACCAGCACGCATAAATTATTTACTCATAACTTGTCATTTATTTAAACCACATAGACCCGTGGAAGATCAACTATTATATCATGCCTTTGTTCTTCTTTCACCTTTTGTCTGTATCTTCTCATTCTCACCCTTATCTCTTCTGAACTTAATTATCATTTTTTATGGTCTTTAGTCTTTATCTGAATGTCATATGAACATATATGATAGGCAATAAGGAATGCATGAATATTTTCTAACGCATTCTCTATTATCTTTCATTTGCTCTCCACGAGAATTTTAATGTAACATAATTTCAACGCCTTTCCATCTGTATTTGCTTTTCAATCTTTCACTCATTGATGCTTAACCAGTAAGCCTGTTTCCGTATCTTTATTTTTTCTCCATAACTTTCATATTTATATATGTATAGATTTATTTTTCTTTTCACTTCTTTTAACTTTCTTCTGTTTACATTTCTTCGTTCGCATTCTCTTTGTCATACTCCTCTCGCTTGCTTTTATAAATTTATTCCTGTATTGTTGAGGTTTCTCAGTCATAAATCGTAACTGATTTCCGCTCAGTAGAAGAAATTGAGAGAAAAACGTAACCATTATACATACAAACAAGCAGAATAAGAAGAGAGCTATTAAAACATCGACTTCTGGATTTTTACTTTGCAAAGATTTTAATCAAGTTCAGTAACTCGAAATTAATTTGACGAAACAAATCTGATCCTATATTTAATGGAATATCGGTGTCTAGCCACTCTTGTAAGATTATTCCGTTATGTATTTTGTATTCTTGAAGAATAAAATGAACATTCGATTAATAAAGAAAAATTATGCAAAGCAATATTTACATTTAGAAACG
Organism: Acanthosepion pharaonis; assembly: GCA_903632075.3. Classification (NCBI taxonomy): domain Eukaryota; kingdom Metazoa; phylum Mollusca; class Cephalopoda; order Sepiida; family Sepiidae; genus Acanthosepion; species Acanthosepion pharaonis. The sequence continues at coordinate 502,889 of CAHIKZ030000250.1, read as the reverse complement.
CACACTTAATTTTGCTTGTAAATTATTTCATAAAGTTCAGAGTATGACTGAAGCTGGTTCTGTATAGTTTTGTTGAACGAAACTTTGGAGGCACAGAAGAATGAAAAACATGTTTCATCTTGCACTCTGAAAAATACAGAAGTCAATGATTTTTTAAAAAATCACAAGAATATGTACGAGAGCTAGTCATAAAGTAATGCATCTCCAAATTTAATTTTTAAACGGTCACAGTTTTTAGTTTTCTTCTTTGTCTTGTTTTGTTTTTTTTTAATCATAAAATATCTAGAAGTCCAAGAAGAAAATTTGGAGTTACTTTGAAACTGACCGGACACTCCAAGAGATTTATATATTTGGGGCTATGAAGGAAGTAGTTCTCTAGTGCTGGGGCACTTTGGCGTGGTGTAATCGTTAGCAAGTTTGTCTCTCCAGATCAGTTCGACCCTCACTGGGTACTTGTGCCACATCTAAGCTACGCTACGCTTAGTAAATTGCTAATGGTGATCAGGTGGAAGATAAAACTCATGCAGAAAAGGCAGACAAGAAGCTTCCACGAAGACGGTATACATGTCTTCAATCAAAAGTGGAATACCATGACTGTGAAGAAATGAAACTATATTGAGAAGTAGATTTGGTATTTTGAGATTTGTATCAATTTTAGGATGATCTGTGCGCTTCTACTATTAAATACGCGATAATTAAATATGAACAGGTATTCATTTTTGACCGACCCTCTTATAATATACACTTATGATTATAAAACATTTGAATAAAAACGTTAGTGGGACAGTTAATCATCATACACATTTCGACAAAGACTGTCAAGAAGTTTTTCTAGGTGTCAGTTGTTTGCAACTATTGGACATGGGCAATAATGCAAGACTGGCTTATTCCTAGAATTACAATCTTAATTACAATCTTAATCACTGTTATTGCATTTTATATGAGATTTATGAAAATGCATTTAAAGGCAAAGTTTCACGAGCTAGTCGAGCAAATCATAAAAATCTGTCTATTCAAGTAAAGGAAACTTAACTTCATCAAACTGTTTTGCGATAAAGCATTAACCTTTTTTTTAAAAATAATTTCAAAATCTGATAGGAGAAACATGCAAAAATTGAAGTAAAATATTTTCTTGCTAGAAAGCTTAAAATAGAAATACCATTCGTAAAAGTAATACAAAAAAGAAACAATTCAAAGCTAATACAATGAAATTAAAGTAAAACAATGCACAAAAGCACAAGTGGGATATAATAAAAAGTTATGAACTTTGCTAAATATGGTTCTGCCTATTTCTTTCAAATTATACTTCTGTGATAATGACTATATTATACTGCATTTGTAGATATTACTGATTAAAACATTTAAAAATATAACAACTCTTTGACTGTAAATTATTTTTATGGGCAGCTATAAAAAGGAATGGTTTGTGAAAATTTTTTCGCCTTCAAATATAAACATCATCTTAAGACTCGACAAAAGTGACATTCTCATGCCATATATTCTACAGTTTAAATTAATAATGCGCATGAGAAAATTTTATTGCATCACTTTTTCAAATATGGAGGGCCTATGTACCTTCCTTGGAAATAATTATCTGAAATCCGGAATTTTATTTTGCCTACACAACACGGGAACTACACAACAAGCTCAGCCAAAAAGTAGCCCAACAAAACAGATACCCTTTAAGAATTTAAAATTTTCAAAATTTTAGTCAAATCAATAAACCACAGAAGACTTAAAATCAAAAGCAACTGACGAAGAATTGATGTAATGCATAGCAATAAAAGAATTCAAATTTACACGAAAGCGAGTGTTTTTCTTTGTTTATTGTTGCCTTAAGCGCGTGCTTATTTTACTTAATGATTAAGTCAATACAGTCTTTACATCATTGACAATGTCCTTTGTCATTAAGTGAGGATTCTTTGAGACATCTTTAACAATTTTCCGTTTCATACTCTTAGAACTGTTTTCCTGTTTGCCAGACCTTAATTTATTCTCAACACAATAAGGTTCATTGTACTTCTTGATAATGCTACGAATATAGACAGAAGTATTATTGATGACATTCAGAGAGCAAGGGCTGTAACTGGTGGTGGCCATCTCCTCGCTAAGTATTATGCAATATTTTTTGATAATAGCACGAACAAATCCATTAAGTGACTTACAACAGTTCAGTAGATTTCCCTGGACTTTACCTGTCTTCTCTCCGTTAGCAGAGCGTCATTAGCAATATTTTAATTATATGATGAAAAGCGATAGAAAGTAGTACGAAATCAATAAATGTATCCTCAAACGGAATTCAAACTCAGTGCCGCCAATTCTGTGTTCCCAGTGGATAATTAAGTTATCCTGAATTTCCACTCACTTTGAGAAGGAAAACAAGAAGTTTCAGGACGTAATTTTTTTCTTTGGTATGAAAAATGATAGAGAAATTTGTTTTACAACAGTTTGAAAGTTTTTATGTTGATATATTGAATCTGTAAAATTTCGTTGGATTTCTAATTGAAAATGAATCCTTTAATGATGATAAAAGTAAACATTCTTGAGACGATGGAAATAGGAAAAGATTTGACATTAAATTTTTCGCAATATTAATCTTGATGTCCCATTTTTATCAGGGGTCATAATCAAATTTTTAAACATTTAAAAAAGTCGCTGAGAGATTTAGCAAGTAAGTAAGAATATATAACTCTTTCTGGGGTAAAATCCCTTATATACAAAAATGAGAAAAAGACAACGAATATTTTTTTAATGAAAAGACAAATTTATCCACTTTGACCGATTCCATATTCAAGAAAGGTTACAACGTTTTGATCGGAAGGCAACACACAGTAAAGGAGTAGCAACATTTTGTCTACGAATGCTAATGCTTTGACTATTCTTCTATTC